>CM059435.1:50772875-51325039 GCA_030390025.1 Squalus acanthias
GCTTGGCTCACAATTTTTACCATCAAGAACATGGAGACTGAAGTAATCATGTTTGATCAAAGTCATATAAGGAGTTTTATTCTGCAGATGTCAGGCACCCATACACACCGACCTTGGAGAATCCAGCATTCACACTTTGTGGACAGTAACCTTGAACAGATTGATGTATATACATCTTTTAACAATTCCATAAATGTGAAACAGGAATAATTGCGGAGGGATTTTAACTCAGAGGGGGTTTCCAGTGAGATATCGGTCCAGCCAGTAAATGTCCTGCCCACCAGCAGCAGCAGGAGGAGGCCTTTGGCAATCTTAACCTCCAGTACTTGTTTAAATGCCCTCATTCAACTTTCCGCCCGTTGTGGACAGAGAGAGGCCGCAGAGCAGCTTCTGGGTGCCGCGCGCTGGTGCTGGGGAGGAGACTTTGGGATGGTTTCACGGGAGGGAAGGGTAGGGGTCTGGGGCAAGAAACGACTTCCCCTGAGGGGCCCAGAGAAGCGCTCTTGCTCCTCCTGGCCGCACAAAGGAAAATATCCCGTTACCTTTTGGGCCTCTTCATCCTTCCTGGCAATGACTGTCCTCTGTTCACCGGGAATGAAAGCCGAGACTGCTTCCCCGCTCAGTCCTGGGTGAGGATGCAGTCCAGGTCCTATTGACGTAACAGAACCCCGATTTGCATAAATCCACGAGGCCCTCACTTGCTTTAGGCAGGCGCCTCAGCCGCCTGCAAAGCTTAACCCTGCTGGTTAAGATCGCAGGCAGCGGGAAAGGGGCGATTTATGAGCGGGTAACCAACCTGCTCAGTTTTAACGAGGTAAGTTTAGGAACCAGGTGAATTACCTGTGCTGTAATTGCCAGCTGCTTTACAAAAAGGAAAAACTAAATCTGAGGATGCAGGAACTCTACAACAGTTTACCACGTGGTTACAGTGAGGTGGGATGATAGTGGAGCCAATGTTAGAACACGTCCTATGTTGTTTCTCAGTTGATGGTATCAGACTGCAACTTGGGAAACACATCACATAACAATTTACATTCTAATTTCTATAATATTGCTGTTGTTGGCCAAGGTCTGAATGTTGGTCAGGAGAACTCCCTGTTCTTCTTCAAATGGTGCCATGAGATCTTTAACAATCACCTGAACCACTCTGGGCAGCCAAGCCTTGGTTTAACATCTCAGCTGAAGGATGCTACCTCTGCCATGATTATGGATCAAGTACTGGAGTGGGGTTTGTACTTAAAACTTTCTGGAAGAAAAATTCATCCACTTAGCACCTCCCGTTAGCGCCAGCAGATGGCTAGAGCAGTATTGTCGGGGCGAGGCGAATCCAGCACTGCACGGCAAATCCCGCCCTCTCCCCCATCCCCCCGTAGCGCCGCTGGTAAGAGTTATTGCCGGGAACGTCAACACCAGGTGCATCAAGACGTCACTCTCGCTGACCACCCGATCTGCTAAATTGATTGTCACCACTTACCTTAGCGCCTGGAGTAAACACTGACAGGGAGAGCTGACGTGAAGCACCAGGAAGCCGGCTCAAGGGATGTTACTTAAAGGGATTATCAGTAATGACTCGCACCTGTCAAGTTCGTGCAGTTTCAGTGGCTTCTTGTCATTTTCACAGTCTCATTCAATAATTTCAATGTTCTTTTGTATTTGGAGTGTTGTGGCAACTAAGAAGTAGCTACATTTATTCTTCAAAGAATCAACCTGCTACATTTGTAAACATTAATGGGGGCGGTACTAGAAGTCAAGCTCGCCCTCCAGGAGCTGCGGCAGAGGGAGCGGAGGCAGCGAGAAAGGTTGGAACATGTGCCCAGAGGGAGGAGGAGGGCCATTAGGGCTCTCAACAGGAGGCCTTACCCTCCAAGGGTACTCCGAGAGCACTTCTCCTACCTCCAATTAAGCGAGGAGCAGTGTATTAGAAGGCTCCGCTTCACCAAGGAGGTGGTCACAGACCTCCAGCCGCAGACCAGGGCAACCACAGCTCTCCCAGTGGCAGTCAAGGTCACCGTCGCCCTCAATTTCTTCACCAGCGGAACCTCCTTCCAGTCCGAAACAGGAGACATAGCTAACATCTCACAGTTCGCCATCCATCGCTGCAACCGGGAGGTCACAGAGGCTCTCTACAGTAGGAGGAGAGACTACATTTCCTTCCCCATCACCAACGAGAAGCAGGACGAGTGTGCATGTGGCTTTGGCAGGATAGCGGGATTCCCCATGGTGCAGGGCACCATTGACTGCAACCACGTGGCCTTGCGGGTACTGCATAAAAATCCTGAGATCTTCCATAACCACAAAGGCTACCACTCACTTAATGTGCAGTTGGTGTGCGACCACAGAGAGCGAATTCTGACCATCAATGCCCGCTATCCTGGCAGCAGCCACGATGCCTTCATCCTGCGCCAGACCAGTGTGCCAGCACTCTTCCAGCCACCACGTCAAGGTCACGGCTGGCTGGTCGGAGACACGGGCTATCCGCTCTCCACCTGGCTCATGACTCCCCTCCGCAACCCCAACACTCCTACCCAGCACTCATATAATGAGAGCCATGCTGCCACCAGGAACATCATCGAGCAGACCATCGGCCTGCTGAAGAAACGGTTCTGCTGCCTTGACCGTTCGGGAGGAGCCCTCCAGTTCTCGGCTGAGCGGGTGTCCCATTTCGTGGTGGTCTGCTGCATGCTCCACAACTTGGCCAACATGAGGGCCCAGCCCTTGCCACCAGGGATGGCGGGACCACCTCAGGAGGAGGAAGAGGGAGAGGAGGAGGACGAGGATGAGGAGGAAGAGGAAGATGAGGAGGATGACAAGGAGGATGAGGAGGAGGAGGAGGAACAGGAGCAAGGTAGGAGGCAGCCACTCAATCGTCCTTCTGAAAGGGCAGTCCGTGATCGCCTCATCAGACTGCGGTTTGAATAAATTAAATCCCAGATCCCTGTTGCTCACCACATCCCCATCATTCCATCCCTGTTGCAGGCCATATGACAGCGCAAAGCTAAAATGAGACACGCCACAAAAGAATCCAAACTGAATTAATAAATTTGTCAAAAATCATTGAACACATATTTACAACAAAAATATTAACTATTAACCCTTGTGCAATCCGTAAGTGCCTCTCGTTACTGTGCCTTTGCCTACTCTAGTGCTCCTATGAAGTGTTGGCCCAGTGGCTGCAGTACGGCTGGTGGAAGGCTGCTGAGTGTCCGTGCGGGAGACTTCAGATGGCCTTGCAGGACGCCCTCGACCAGCTGTGGGCCTGGAAGGCCCGGCTGTAGACTGTACCACCTCAGCATGGGCGGCAGCAGTCTGGGCTGGCTGGATGACAGGCAGCGACAAGGGCAATGGCGGAGTAGCAGTGGTGGGAGCAGGAATGCTGTCATCCTGAGAGAGAATTGAGAGGTCGCACAACACCAGGTTATAGTCCAACAGTTTTATTTTAAATCACAAGCTTTCGGAGTTACTCCGAAAGCTTGTGATTTAAAATAAAACTGTTGGACTATAACCTGGTGTTGTGCGACCTCTCAATTTTGTCCACCCCAGTCCAACACCGGCATCTCCGCATCATGATCCTGAGAGAGGACAGCAGGTTCCTGCTCCACTGACCCACTGCCACTCCCCCGGGGCAGTACCTCAGCATCCCTACCAATCTGTTGGAGCACAGATTGCTGGCCTGCTGTGATACTGTGAAAGCCCCGGTTGACAGTGGTAGACACAGCCACGATGGCAGCAATCAGAGCTTGCGTGGCATCAAGCTGAGACTGCATGGGAGCAGTCTGAGATTGAATGGCACCAAGCATAGACTGCATTACAGCACTAAGACATTGCGTCGCTTCCGCCTGTGCTTCAGTGGAAGCTGACAGATCGCCCATGACACATGGCATCAGGTCTGGGTCGCCACGGTCTCTCTGGGAGTCTACCATCCTTTGCAGACTGGAAATGATGGGCTCCATGGTGTGTGCAGAGCTCTGTGCAATGTTGGAGGCGGACTCCTCCATGCTCCTTTCCATTGCCAAGAGGCTCTCGGGCACCCTTGCTATTGTACCTGTCATCTCCATGTGCATGCCCATCACCCTTCTTCTAAAGGCCTCCCCACTAAGGTCCTCACCTGAGTCCTGTGCTGCAGAACTCGCGCAAACTCGTCCTCCGGGGAGCTGGCTCCCGAGCTACCCTTTCCCCCTGGCCTTGCTGCAGCCCACTCGTCCCTGGTGCCTCACCCTGTGCAGATCCCGCTACTATACTAGCCTCTAAAGAACGCGTAGTGCCAGTATCTGAGCTGGTGTCTGTGGGTGAGACATGCAGTGAAGCAGTGTGTTTTTCGTCCTCCTCTTCTCCCACCTCGCTCTCTATGGTGCTCTCAGGGACAGGCTGCTCAGGTGCTTGCTCATTATCTGAAAGCATAAAGGCACAAGAGTCGGGTTAAGGTGAGGGGAGGGGGCAGGAAGGGAGAAACGCATACATACAGCATGATTAGCTGGAAAGTGCGAAACGCTTGTGGGGTGAGGGAGAAGTGGGATGTGAGAAGGAGGAATAGGGATGAACATACCGTTGTTGTCCCCAAGGGGGTCAATGTCACCAGTGGCCACGGTGCCCATCCCCTGGTGCCCAATGATTTGCAGAAGTCGATTCTCCAGCGCAGACAGTGGTTGGGTGTCGGCTTGTCCCCCGGCTTTTGCGCTCCTGCTCCCTCCTGTTGTGAGCCACCTTGGCCTGCAAGAGAAAGGAATGTGTGTGAGTGAGTGTGGAGCAATGTGTTTGGGTGATGTGCCAGCCATAGTTGAATAGCTGTCATTGTGTGCAAGGTGTGAGATGTGAGTGTTGGTAGGTAGAGATTGTTGGTGGGGGTGTGGCGCTTTGGGCAGTGTGTGCAGACTGAGGTTCAGATGGTGGTATGTAACATTTGTTGAAGCATTCACTCACCCTGACCACCCGAGTGAGGTTGTTAAATTTATTTCTGCACTGTGTGTGGGTCCTGGGGATCACAGTACTTCTCGAGATGTGCTGCGCTACCTCCCTCCACATGGTGCGGAAGACTTGTGGTGAGGGCCTCCTTGCACTTGCCGGGTAGAGCACCGCGCTCTGTCTCTCCACAGCGAAAACCAATGCCTCCAATGCTTCATCACAGAATCTGTGGGCTCTGTCCCTGCGGCATGGATCTGCATCAGTACACCTGGTTCAGTCCTCCGGTTCCTTCTCCTTGTTCTGCTGCTGTTTGCTGAGGCAGCTGCACAGCCAGCAATGCTGAGAATGAGGTGCTGCAGCATCATTGAACCTTCCCTTTAAGTACTGAAAAAAGCCTGTGGCAATCTTGACTTGCGATTAGACTGCACCTGATATTGGTCCACCCTTTGAGTGTAATGCCAATGAGCTTGGGCTTAATGACTTGAATTAGGACTCCAATCATTTTATTGAGCAGTGAGCATGAATTTTGCGTGCAGTCTAAAGCTTTAGCGCCTGGCGCTAACTCTCCAACTTTTCTACTGACACCACCCGTTCCTTGGCTATAACGAATTTCTGGCCCTCTAATTGAAAGGGAGCGTGCAACGAACTGAACCAAGATGACAGTCCATAATCTTGATGGATGGTCTTCACACTGTAGTTCTGAACATTTCTATTAGTATTGATATAACATTTCCCAAATTGCATCTATACGGGTAAATTAGTTTGCCCATCATTGATCTTGGCTGCAGACATAATGATACATACACAGAAATAGAAAGAAGACTAAGGTAATGCGTTTGTTCGGTCCTCACCAGCATGAAAGATTCAGACTGGAAGGTCAATTCATCCTATCTATGGCACTAGACCCTTCACTTAGTCTACTGTGTTCATTAAAATGGGTTGATTACAGTTATGAACTTGTGCCTGAAGACTGCTTCTCTATAGTAAGCGATTGATTTTTATTTTAAAAAATGACTTTGTTTACGTTTTCATTGAGTCGTATTAGTTCTATCTGAAGATGCAGCTCGTGATTTGAGGTTTGTAAAAACAGTAGTCGATCCATTGCCCCCTGCCCTTGTGCCACAATGCATTCCCAATCCTGTATTTAAAATAATATAGTGGTCAACATTTAACAGCAATTTAAATTTGGATCTCAAAATAAATCCAAATGTATGCAATAACATTTCAACTGAGGTAGTGCTTATAATGTGAGTCACGTAAACAAAGGATTTACTTCCCACTTTTCTCCTTCTCAGTGTTAATAACCTTATTTTTTTAAACTTTAATTAAGGTGGCAGCCATAGCTCAGTGGTAGCACTCTCACCTATGAGCCGGCAGGTTGTGGGTTTGAGTCCAACTCCTGAGACATGAGCACAAAATCTGGGCTAACACTCCAGTGCAGTGCTGAGGGAGTGCTGCACTTTCGGAGGTGGTGTCCTGAGACCCCGTCTGCCATCTCAGGTGGACATAATAGATCCCATGGGACTATTTCAAAGAAGAGCAGTGGAGTTCTCCCTGGTGTCCTGGCCAATATTTATCCCTCAATCAATACCACTAAAACTGATTATCTGGTTATTATTTCATAGTGGGACCTTGCTGTGTGCAAATTGGCTGCCGTGCTCTCTACATTACAATAGTGACTATACTTCAAAAGTAACTCATTGGTTGTAAAGTGAGTTGGGACATCCTGAGGTCATGAAAGGTGCTATATAAATGTAAGTTCCTTCTTTCTTTCTAATTTGATTAACGCTGAAATTCTCCCCCTCAAAATCTCTCAGGTTTGATCCAGGGAGCTAAAGCTTTCCACATTGAAATTCAAGCTAACAAATTAAGTCTGGCCAATTCTGTCTTGCCTGCGATTCTGCCTGTTTCACATCTTCTAAAGTGGCTTAACAGCACGTAATTAATGCAGCAGCTTCAGTCACAAAACAGCACTGTGGAAATTCTGCAGTAACATCAGCATAACGGAAGAGCCTGCTTCAACTGACTGGACTCTGTCGGAAGAAGTCGGTGCGGTGCTGAAAAGGCGGATGACCTTTGCGGAACTGCAGGGGTCAACTCCACGAAGGCCAGGCGACAGCGTTCCTGGCAAAATGTTACTGCCAGGGTAAACGCCACCTCTCCAATTCTCAAACGTGGGGTAAGGTGCAAACAAAAAATGTAAATTATCTTCGGAAATCCACCAAGGTAAAGTTAGAGTAATAATAGCTAAAGATGATAGGACAGATGTGGCTTATTTTGGAAGACGTTTACAGTGCAAGTGTCCAGTTGCCATCACAACGTAAGCCCAAGTATGGTGTGGCATTATAAATGAATGTACAAACATCCTGCAGAGAGTACTGTTTAGATGTATTTGTAAGGAAACAAGATGCTGTTCTATAATGGCAGATGTCTCTCAGGAAAAGGAGAGGGTAGTGGTACAGTGCAGAAGATTTCCTATGCTCACTATCTCTAATGAAATCACAAATGTATTCGGAAAGAACAGGTTTCCCGAATGAGCTATAATAGCAATTGAAGGAAAGTTGCCCAGTATGTTTATGTTTGTCGCTAGGTCATAGTAACCAGAGGAAATCCTGTCAGACAGTACAATTTATACTTATATAGCACTTCAATGTTCTGAAGTGCTCCAAAGAGTTTCACAAGAGGTTGGAGTAGAAAGGATGGCAAGCAAAAGTTACAACAGGTTTTAGGGAAGGCGACTGAACCCACTGTTAAAGAGATAAGTTTTGAGGAGGCGTCTTCAGATGGAAGGGTTTAGGAAGAGAATTCCAGAGTGCACAGACGTGATGGCTAAAGGCTCTGCCACCAATGGTGGAGCAGAGGAAAGACCAGAATCCATGGAGTGAAAGGTGCAGGCTGGGATGGAGGCTGCAGATAAGGATGAGGATTTTAATGGCAATGCAATGGTATGGCAGCCATTGGAGGTCAGTGAGGACAGGGGTGATGGTACTTAGTGCAGGATAGGGTGAGAACAGTGGGGTTTTGGATTAGTTGCAGTTTGTGCCATATACAGCTGGGGAGGTCGCCAGGGAGAGCGCTGGAGAAGTTGAGCCCACAGGTGATGAAAGCATAGATGGGAGTTTCAGGAGCAGTGAACATGAGGCTGGCATAATTCACACACTGCATTTGAAGTGCTACAAACTAATGGGTTTGCCCTATGTATAATTTGGCACCTTGGGCATGTAAAACAGCTGCATTAATGTACCTTCCTTTATGGGAATCGTGGGATATTCACCAGTTCCCTTTAATGCCTGGGAGGCACGTGCACCCAGATATTCGAATGAGGAACGGGCCTGCTCATGGCCTACATTAGCATGCTGGATGCATGTTTAATAAGACTCCCAGTCAAAGGGGGCAGGAACAAGCTGCATGGGCAGATAGTCCCGACAGACATATGCACATTTTCAACAGGGCTTCAAGACTCAGCCACAGAATTTCACAGACCCCATTCGCCTGAATCCCTCCTGAGCTAGCAATTATTTTTTATCCACACTTTTTGTTTGGCCTTCTGTTCTCTCCCGCACGGCAGCTGTCTTTCATTCTGCCAGCGCAATTCACACTTGATCTAGAGCCATCCTTTGTTTCCTAACCTGTCCCATTACCATCTCCTTTTGCCTTGAATATCTCTCAATGTCTCTCAATGTCTCTTAATCTCTCCTGCCTTCCAGCCTATCACAGACCTTCCCTTTTGTTCTTTCATCCCATCCCCCATTTCCCAGCCCCTACACTTGCTTAAAAAACTTTTCCATTTCCTGCTTTTTTCCAGTTCTGACGAAAGGTCATCAACCTGAAACATTAACTCTGTTTCTCTCTTCACAGATGCTGAGTGTCTCCAGCATTTCTGTTTTTATTAGCAATTACTGTCTTTCCTCCTGTTTAATTATTTCAATTCGAATGAATGCCCATAGCTTTATTGCAATAAGGATGATTGATTATGATCAGTATAGAAAAAGTTATATAAGAATGATTTTATTTACAATTACATATAAATTACAGCACAGAAACAGGCTATTCGGCCCAACTAGTCCATGCTGGTGTTTATACTCCACACGAGTCTCTTCCCACCCTACTTCATCTCACCCTATCAGCATAACCTGCTATTTCTTTATCCTTCACGTACTTATCTAGCTTTCCCTTCAATGCATCGATGCTATTCACCTCAACTACTCCATGTGGTAGCGAGTTCCACATTCTAACCACTCTCTGGGTAAAGAAGTTTCTCCTGAATTCCCTATTGAACTTATAGTCCTTTTATTAGGAAAGGTAGCATTAAGACCCTATAGGTAACCAAATTTGTGCACAGGTCCACTAAGTGGTCAAAGCAAAACCCCTCATCATTGAAGAAGTAGCTAGACGCTGTGATGGGGGAACCGTAGGTTCCTACGGAAGAAAGAGCTCCCTCAGCTGTAATCTCTTCGTACTTGAGTAAACAGAATGTCCTGCATGGTAGAATAGAATAAAAGAACTCCAAAATAAGTATTTAAATTTGGTTGCTGCCTATGTAAGGAGGACAATTCCCTGGGCCACCAGAAATAAGGGTGGACACTAAGGTGGACGGAGATCTGGCATAACGGATCTCGGCCCATTTCCCACTGCCACCCACCCAATTACCATCCCAAAATCGGACGGATGCTTTCAGACATCTAGGTTAATAAAGGTCCCTTTGCAGAACAAAATTGTGTAAAATGCAGCGGACTACAATAATTTTGGATACCTTGTGACGTAAGAAAACTACTAGGCACTTGGTCTAAGCGTTAAACAAAGCTTTAATCAACTGTTTTACAACATGGAGGTCTAGTTGTGTCCTTCTCTAGTTCCTGTTAAGAATGTCCTACGCAAGCTGGGCCCGTGCCCGAGTATTTATACTCTTCCTGGACAGCGCCACCCGCAGGCCACTCAGTATTATTTCATAAGTCATGAATGACAGATTCATGTCACCTTGCTTGGGCGGTACTGCCAAGCTTGATCCATCTGAATATTTTTCTTATGAATCCCAATGGTTTACTTCACCAAGACCCTACTAGCTGAGTATGACTCAATGAATCTCTCTTCTGTTGTGCACAGGAGCCTCAATGGAATCCTGATCTACAATGGATAGACTTGATCTCCAAGCAACCATCCATCCAGTCTTCATGGCCCTTGAATTGTTGGCCCAGATCATCAACATAAGCCATAAGTTTTGCACGCCAATCTCGCCGTTGTGAAATTATTCCAAAATTTCCTGGATTTGTAAGGTGCAGCACGTCCTGGTGGCGTTGCACGAGGGATCGGGAGCAATTTGTAGTCCTGGTGCGGCGTTGCTGCTTTCCCGAGCGTCTGTGTGCGAGGCTGTGAAGCTCGCAGTGCATTGTGGGCAGTGAGGAGCTCTGAAATTTAAAGGGGCCATGCACATTGAAGCAAGACAAAATAAAATGCACTGATTCAATAAATTTTTCAGCCCTTTCTGTCTTTTTACAAATATTCAATATTCAAAAGAAGTTCCAAATGTGATTATTCAGTTCTTAAAGCTGAATTACCTTCCTAAACTGAACAAATGGGAAAACTGCCTCAGCACTAACACAAATGGGCTCAGTAAGCCAGGAAAAGGGCACCCAGGGTCTCGCACACAGCACTCCAGCTTTGTGCAGGGGGTCAACATTGCAAAAGCGGCCCTCTACCCACAGGACAGCCTCCAGAGAGAACGATGTGGGAGTTCATCACCAAGGGCGTCACTGCAGTGTCACCCCCACCACCTGGCTCCAGTGCCCGAAGAAGCTTCATGACCTCAGACCACTGGTCAAGGTCAGTAAATGCAACTTCAAAAGCCGTCACCTACCAACTGCACCACTAGCCTCACACACTGCTCAATGCAGGACCCCCAAACACTCACCTACCAACAATCTGCACCAATGACGAGGCACATCTCCCATTCCTAGCCTCACCTCAACCCCTTGGAGGAGACGGAATTGGCCATTCTTGACAGGGGCATGGTTGAGCCCTTGGCCAGAGGTGGGGCTGAAAGGATACAAGATGCGGGTATCCTCGTACGTTATCCCCCTTCTGGCATGCACCTCTAGGTTTTCCGCCCTCCTATCACCACAACTCCACCCTTGTGTCTTCCTCATTTCACACACCCAAGAAATGCAGCCTGCCCAACCAGTGGGACTGCAGGCGGACGATTCCATCCCGGATATCACGGTCACAAAGGGGCTGTCTGGGACGCTACCTTCCGTCTGATTCTTTCTCTTCGGCTTCCTCCTCTTCTGCGTCTTGCTCTTCTGTGTCTTCCTCTTCCCTCTGTAGGCGGACGCTGTAAATGTGAAATGACAGCATAAGATGCTGCAAATACTCAGTTGGTCCGGCAGCATGTCGACCTGAGACGTGAACTCCACGGATGTTGTGCGACCTGCTGAGTATTCGCAGCATGTTCTGTCTTCCCAAAGGCATTCACTTACCATTTGAGCCCTTGCAAAACGTCCAGCAGCACTCCCAAAACACTTATAAAGCTTATCACATATATTGCAGCAAGCCACCACTTCAATAAAATCCAAATTACCAAGGCCAAACCCTGACATTCAAACTTACCTGATTGATGTGTGTGTCCCTTTAACAGCTGCAGATATCGCCCCTGTCAGCGTCTGTCAGCCTGCTTGCACACCAGGTTAACCTGGCGTGCTTAGGACCCAGCGCTGAATTGAGCACTAGGGTCGAATTTCGCATAGGTGACGTTAAGTCGGCATTGCTCTTCTGCAGCAACACACCACCATTTTCTTTTACAGTGCGCTGCCGGTAAGGGGCCCGCAAATATGGCAGCCGCCACGGGGACCACCTCCAGCTGGCACAAGAGTGGCGGCCGCCATTTTTTTGAGAGTTGCTGGCGCTAACAGGTGGCAGTAAGTATGTGAATTTCTCGCCCAATACACTTTGACGTAACATTTCGCTCAGCATTCTAACTAGTTGCAGTGGGGTAATATTACCCTTGGGCGATGGTGCAAAATGGGCAACATCCAATTAGCCACTCATTACACACAATTCTCCATTTTCTTTTCCATTGAAGTCCATTGAATGGAAAAATCAAGCAAGGCGCAAAATGGGCGGCAAATCGGATATCACCCATTTTACTCCAACGTTCAACGGTAAAAATTACCCCCAGTATGTTTCCAAAAGAAATAATAATGCCAATCCAAGTGAACCTCCTGTGGAAAGTGGTCGCTGGCCATTTACTAATGTGCAGTAGTGTTATTAAGAATGTTTTTGTGTGTTTGTTCAGTGCTATCTGCTCCAGAAACAGATTGACTGAGGGGAGTCCACCTATCCTTCTCACTGGGCAAAAGGATCAAATAGAAACGGAACCGCCAGTGAAAATAAAAGCCTGCATTGTTTCAATCAACTGATGTTCCCTTTAGTTCCACACACAGACCTGGCCAATTCTTCCCATGATTTGGAATGTTACAGCCACAAGCCACATTTTAAATGCATTCATTAAATCATAGCACAACAATAGGAAACAGTGACTAATTTACCAAGGTAATGAAATCCCTATAAATCTCCCAGCAGGTAACCAAAGTCATTTCCTGCAGTTTTACTTAAAAAATAGTAAATTGAATTGCTGATGGATCCTTTAAATCCATTAATCAGGCTGTTGGCAGGTCACCAGCATCATTATTTTACAGTCTGATTGTCAGTGGTGATAAACGTAGCATTAATTCAGGAAACTTGCCACCGCCATTGATTTTAATTAGGGCGGAGCTACGATAATTAACTTCATACTGTCTCGGGGACAGAGCGGCGCAAAAGACCCAGGATATTATGGTGTGGCATAAATAATGATGTAAGTCACTGACGCCATAATTTCCTCTTTTTTTTGCACCATAAAACAAACCCTACGACGTAGATGCGCTATTACAAGTCTCGGCGCAAGTCTCGGGAAAATTCTGGACCAATAGTAACACCATTGATTGTGCTATTGCATTGCCTTGTATACATGGGTAGCAGCATAGGAGCAGCTGCTCCACCATGAGTATCTACTTCAGATTTCACTTTAAGAAAGAGGATCCAACATGATTGAACAGGCCTACCAGGCAGCACCCATTTTGAAGAAAGACTTGTATTTATATAGCACCTTTCATGACCTCAGGATGTCCCACAGCACTTTACAACCAATAAAGTACTTTTGAAGTGCAGTCACTGTGTTAATGTGGGAAACGCGGCTGCCAATTTGTGCACAGCAAGGTCCCACAAACAACAATGCGATAATGACCAGATAATCTGTTTAGCTTAGTGATGTTGTTCAAGGGATAAATATTAGCCAGGACACCGGGGAGAACTCACCTGCTCTTCTTCAAAATGGTGCCAATGGGATCTTTTACGTCCGCCTGAGAAGGCAGATGGGGCTTCGGTTTAATGTCCCATCTGAAAGACGGCATCTCCGACAGCGCAGCACTCCCTCAGCACTGCACTGGAGTGTCAGCCGGGATTATACGCCTAAATCTCTGGATTGGGGCTTGAACCTATGACCTTATTTGCAGCATTATTCAGGTGTTGTGAAAGCATTACGGACCCAGCAGTTAATTGAGGTAACCCTCCGGGCCTTCGCAAGCTTGGCACACACCAGGTTGTGCTGGCCCTTGGTGCCAAAAGAGCTTCCTGGCTGCATGACGGTGGGCTCCGGGCATCAGCTGCCCAGCAAGCTTCATCCCCCATAATACAGGAAGGTCACCCACGCCCAAAATGCATCAATGTCAAGGGTACCAGCCACTGCTTTATCTGCCTGTGCATTTCATGGACTTTCTCAGACATGCATATTTTTTGACTCTTAAAAGAAACCTGAACCCAAACTATTCTTTTGAAATTTGCATTCCACAGCTCGTCTTTAATAAAGGAGTCTCCCCGTAACCAAAATAGTCTTTTTAAAATTAGTCACTAACTTATATCTAGAGGAAAACATCCAACAAAACAATTTTCTAGATCCTCCACCTAAGCTAATTAGTAGGAGGGAAACTCTCTCTACCTCTGAACTCTGTTTCTTTGAATCCTCTTTTCATGCTCAAAATGCTCTGTGAAAAGTCAGCAGTCAGCTCACATCGTGCAAGTGTGCCTCCCACATAATGATCACACAATAAAGAACAAGGGGATTGGCAGCTGTCCCTCATGTCACTGCCATCTTAAGGCTCCTCATAATGTGGAAAATAACAAAGTTCGCCTCTCTACCCCATTCTACCTCAAATCACTTTACATACTAGTAAGTCTCTGAAACTATTTGACTCTAACATTAGGAAGAGCAATCGCTCCCTGTCCATCTGTTTCCGCACCATATTTCTGGCCTTGTGGTGCAGCTTGATAGGAAGCCAAAATCATGATGTCTGACCCGCCCTCAGCTCTCCACGTCAGGGATTGGCCAGTTGTGCTGCCAATCAAACCTACTACTGCTCCCTTATGTCTGGGCTCCCTTGGCAGCTATTGGCTCAAATGAATGGGACCATTCCAACATATTATTTGTGAATGTTACAGGAGAGCATTAATAAACTTCACAGTCTCAAACTTATATGGTATGCAAGAAAACACCAGCCTGAATAGACACTCCAGCTGAATCTAATACACATTACAAGAAGCTTGTGTGTCGTGTGGATTTAGCACCTTGTAAGCAGAATTTAATGGAATAGAATCATTTTAACATAAATCAAACTGAAAATCCTCCTCGGCCAAATACTCAAAAATATCAAAACATGACACTTGCCTTAGAATTACCTTTTTGTGTTTGAAATTTTTGCAATATTTCTCTCCTCATACCTGTTAGTTGTTTACTGGATACTGTCTACTTTAGTATACTGTGATTGATATATGTGCTCAGATGAAGGCATTTTGTTTACCTGATGCCTACACATGACTCCAGTCGCACATTATGTGGTTGACTCTTAATGCGCTCTCACAACCAAGTTAAAAATAAGGAACAAATTAGATGGAACTGTCAGCAACAACCCCAGTGGATTAGGACAAGACTTAGGCAGTCTCAGCCTACTCGACTCTGCAAAGTCCTCCTCATTAATATCTGGGGACTGATACCCAAGTTGGAAGAACTGCCACACAGTCTAGTCAAGCAACAGCCTGACAGTCGTACTCACAGTATTATACCAATCAACCAATATCTCAAACTCCTCTATCACCATCCCCGAGTATGTCCTGTCCCACCAGCAAGATAAACCCACCAGAGATGGGGGAACAGTGATAAACAAATGGGAGTGGCCTTGGGAGTCTTGAGCACTAACTCTATACCCCATAAATGTCATGGCTTCAGGCCAAACAATATCAAAGAAACTCCACCCCCCTCCGCCCCAACTGATGAATCAGTATTTTTGCATGGTGAACGTCACTTGGAGGAAGTTTTGAGGTAAAACAAGGATTGGGAATGTACTTTGGTTGGGGGACTTCAATGTCCACTTACTAGATTGACTTAATAGTACCACCACCAAGCTGGCTGAGATTGAAGGGCATAGCTGCCAGATGGACCTGCCCGGGATCCCTCTGTAGCTGTTCAACCGACATTTTGGTAAACTTTTAAAAGCTGTTAAACTTTCTTCACATCAGGATTACCAACCTGACCGCTGACCCCCGCTCCTCCACGCTGACCAGAACAGCCTGGACAGCTGCCTTCTGCGGTGGATGCCCCTCTGAACCAAACATGGCAGCTGTTCTTTGTCTCATGCTACATGTGGGAAGCTTAGAGGTGCAGGGGAACATTAGTGTCAATTCATCAATGCCTCTGTCCTGGGGGGGGGTTGCTCTGTAGTGTTGTAGCCTTTTCTCTGATCTATGCTCCCTTTAAGTGTGGCTTCTCATTGTGTGTACAACATCAGTGAATTTGCTCTCTGATTAAACCTTCACTTTAACCTCCTCAAGTGAAAGGAATAGTAATAAACATTTTACAGACATGCACACAGCTCCCATTACCTCAGCTCCCCATACCTCAGCAATCTGTACTTCAGGTAACCATGTATCAGTACCTGTACCTTGCCTTCCCTGACTGTCTCTCCTGTACTTCAGCTGCCCCTGGCTATAGCTCACGCCCTCACAGACCAGGTCTCTGTACCTCAAACTCTGCTAACCTCAGCTCCCTATATATTCATTGTAGTGTTTCAGCTCCCCAAATACCCACTCCTCTTCCTCAGCTCTCCCTCCTCTCCCCTGTATCGCAGTACCTCCCTGGGCCACCTGAGGTAGGCGTTGGCTCTTCTGAAGAATGCATCTGCCACTTCTTGAATGCACCAATGGACTACAGATTGACACTTGTTGATACAGATATTGCCAGTGGCCCCCTGGAGTGACCCCGAGGCAAAACAGCTCAAGGCAGTGGAAATCTTAAGTGGCAAGAGGGAGGACTGTGCTTGTCCTGGAGCGTGGCTGAAGGTCTTCCCCCAACAGGACTAAAACTCTTGGACCTCATCCCTGGTGAAGCACAGCCCTCAAAGGCACTGCATTGCCATATGGCTCTGAAAAGTCCTGCAAGGCTGATGATTTATCCGTCTGAATAATGCTGGGTGGGTGCTCTCCTCTTTGTAGGAGGTCTCATCTCCCGCCGATTAAACTTGTCTCCTGTTCACCCTCCTTCTTTCCTCCAAGTGAGTTACGTATAATGGGATCCCAAATTGCACCACCATTGTGCCAAATATTCCAGAACCAGCTCCTGCACCTCAGCATCCCCTACCTCAACTCCCCATATATCATCTCCTGTACCTAAGCTCTGCCTTCTTCTCCTCTCCATACTTCAATGTTCCATATACCATCTCCCATACCTCACAACCCTCTACATCAGCTCTCCCTAACTTCGATCCTCGTATTCCACCTCTCCGTAACTCAGCTTCAGCTCCCCTAGAGTTAGCTCCACTACCTCAGTTTCTGTACTCCAGTTCCCCCAACCTCAGATCCCCGATTTCTGATCACCCTACCTCAGCACCCTGCATCTCTGTTCTCATGACCTCAGCTTCCCCCTGCCTCCACTCATCCAGAAGTAGCCTTGGGCCTGGCCCTGTATCTCCTCAGGTCTGCTTAAGTAGGTTGCTGCTCTTCTTATCAAGGCATCCATCACTTGGTGAATACATCAATGTACTGCTGACTGACCAATAGAACAGATATCACCAGTGCCCCTCCCCCTCAACCCAGCATGACCCCAAGGCAAAATAGGTCATGGCAGTGGTCATCTTGAATGTGACAGTAGGACGCTGCTTGCCCTGGGGTGTGCTGAAGGTGCTCCTCCAATACAGCACAAAGCTCTTGGACCTCATCTGGTGAAGCGCAAATCTCAAAGATACTGCAGTTATGTAAGGTTTTGAAAAGTCTTGCAAGGCTGATGAACAATTCTTCTAAGTAATGCTGGGTGGGTATCCTCCTTCACCCAGGAGGCCTCCTGCTCATCTTCAACGGGGAGATTTAATAGATGTGTTCAAAATGATGAGTGATTTTGATAGAGTAGATAGAGAAAAACTGTTCCAATTACAGGAGGGTTGGTAACCAGAGGACACAGATTTAAGATAATTGGCAAAAGAACCAGAGGGGCAATGAGGAGAAAGTAGTTTATGCAGTGAGTTGTTATGATCTGGAATACACTGCCTGAATGGGTGATTGAAGCAGATTCAATAATAACTTTCAAATGGATATACACTTGCATTTACCTCAGCACTGGATGGTTTTAGCAAGAGGATCCTAATATCTCTTTAAAAAATGTGGAAAACAATCTGGGGCTTAAGTTGATGGAGTATTTCTTCAATGAGATCAACAGTGCCCATAATATGCTGTTCAATATTTGGCTTGAGAAGAATTGATCCACATTAAATATTCCAATAGTGGAGGCTCTAAGCTATGTCACCTCTTAGCATCCTGAATGCCAGACTAGAGGAGGAGCTGCCCAAGTTAATTCCAGACATTCTGTCTCTCTACAAGAAACACTTGGGGTACTTCTCCATCACCCAGTGCCTGTGCCATGTGCTGGATGTTGCCATGGATATAAGGAATCTAGAACTGAAAGCACAGATGGTGAGTCTGCTTAACAACCTCCACCAGCAGATTCGTGTTTGGATGGGTTATAATAAGCTTCTTGTGGCAAAGAAGCACAGTGAGATCCTTCACTGGTTCACTGTTCTGGCCCCAGCTTATGGCGACTCACTGATTGAATTCCTCCTACCCAAGTTAGAGAACAACAATCAACAAATGAGGGTAGGAACACGAAGTGCACTGAAGCATCTCATCAGCTCGGGTTCCTGAGAAGGCTCAGATTGTGGTGGACATGAAACAAAAACCTCGAGAGAAGAACGGTAACGATGGAAATTGCCAAGATAATATGTAACTTGGCCCAGCAAGTTTACCTTGATCTGGAGGGAGAAAAGACGATGATGGGATTCCTCATCCACCAGTGTACTCTACCTGTTGATTCAGGGACTTCGGTATCGAGTCAGCATCTAGATCAGGTTATGGATGAGGACTTGATTACAATATGTGAAACAGTAATGTTTATTATCAAAGCCACAGTGAAGATGGAGAATGTTGGAGTTTGTCACCATGACCCAGTACACCAACGCTTTAACAGCAATCTGCAGTTGTTTGGCAGACCTTGGGAAGTAGAAACTGGAAACTGGCAGTGAAAGTACTTTTCTTAATTCCAGTGAAAATGTCAATCTCCCTAAAGCTCATGCACTGCTGACATGGCTTCTCATTGTGTCCTGTTGCCCAGCTTGGGGAGAAAGTCAAGGTGCTGCTACACTGAGGTTAATGGAAGTTCTGAACCTGAATATCCACCAAGTAACTGAAAGTGTGAGAGGAGGAGCTGCCATTGCTAGTTGCCTACTTAGTTGAGCATTCAGTAGACTCTCTGCCCTAAGGAGAGAAGGGGTTTCTGTATCAATCTCTCGGTATAGTGCTATATCAGGCCTCCAGCAAAAGCATAATGAAGGAGCTTGTGCAAATGTTGCCGAATGTGCAGCACAGCGCGAGTTTGGAGAGAGCAGCTATTGCTGTTGGTTTCTGTGCTACCCCCCAATTTCATGACACCCTTAGTAGCCTGGAGGAGTTTGATAGCTCAAAAAACTTTAAGAAAACAAAAAGTTTCTTTAATATTCTTAAGGACAAATCTAATTTGGATGTGGACAAAGTCACGAGCACGCTGATTCTATGCTATGGACATTTGACACTCTACGCACCTGAGGATTTAGTTCTGTCCAGGATAGAGACTCATGTTCTGTCAGTGTGCTTAAACAATTCAGTTTGTGTAGGCAGGCGATAAAGGCTGAATGCAGGAATTTCACACTAACACTGAGCCTGATTAAGACCATGACTTTTGATTGCTGGATCCCAGAATAATAAGTACTTATGCGAATCCACCTTGAGCTACAGGGAATTCCTGAGAGACATTTCAAAGTAGTTGAAAGCTTCTCAGACAGTTTGTTTGAAAATGGTGTTCTGTATTTTTTCTTTCTTTTGAAATAATCAGAAATCCTGTTATGACCTTGTGATTTTGGTAACTCTTCAAACAATGCAGGACTGGCATGATTGGCAATGAAATCTCCCAGTTTGCACACACATAATCCTGACATTATGGACAGATCCTGTCCCTCAGTCCATGGATTTCTTTGTTGTGGACTGATGCCTTTTTATTCATAGAATCATAGAATCATAGAAACTAGGAGCAGGAGTAGGCCATTCGGCCCGTCGAGCCTGCTCCACCATTCAATACGATCATGGCTGATCATCCAAATCCAGTACCCTGTCCCTGCTTTCTCACACAGAATCCCCATCGAGCCTGCACCGACACATATCCCACCCTATCCCCATAACCCCACGTATTTAATTCCCCCTAACATATCCCATCCTATCCCCGTAACCCCACATATTTAATCCCCCCCTAACACTAAGGGTCAATTTATCATAGCCAAATCAACCTAACCCGCACATTTTTGGACTGTAGGAGGAAACCAGAGCACCCGGAGGAAACCCACGCAGACACGGGGAGAATTGACTAGAAATAGTTCCTATTGATAACACCCTTGGACTGAATTAATTGCATACACCAATGAATGAGCAGCAACTAATGTGAATAGCTGATTGTAACAGTCAAGCTCTCTCTTTTCGTTCCTGCATAGTTACAATGCATAGAGAATGTAGGGGCTGATTTTCCTGGTCAACATTGGGTCAATATTGGACAGGCACCATGTGGCCAGATTGCGCCCAGTTTTGTCCTAAGTAACCTGAGGCTGAATTTGGTTATTAACTTGGCCTGGTCACACCCCTGGCACAGGGGCACTCTCTTGCAGGGCCTTGCACCAGCAGCCAGGGGAGGCCTGCAGCTTCAGGCCTGCTCACTGACCTTGGGGCCTTCTGGGTGCTTATTTGGAGCAGCAAAAGGTCCCAAAGCCCAAAGATGTGGTGGGAATTGAAACAAAACAATTCCTATCTATCTTTGGAGCCCAGTTCAGCTTGCTGACGTAACCCCTCAGGCCCTCTGATCTGAGAGGAGTCTCACCGAAGTCCATTACTAGCTTCTTGGGATATCCGTGCGTCTGGGCAACCTTGTCAGGAAATAGTGGAGGGAGGCCAGAATGCTCCTGTCTGCCTTATTTACCTGAGTCTGTTGGGCTTGTGAAAGGTGCTTGGATGAAAGGTAGATAATAGGCTAACTGGAAGTGTTTCTCCCCAGAAGAACCCCCTCTTGTTCTTGGAACAAATTATTGGTTGTTCAAAAATGTATTTTTTTGTTGTGGTTGTCTGAAGTCAATCATCGCAGCCCCAGGACATCACTGCAGGAGTTTTTCAGAGAAGGGTCCTCAGCCCAACCAGCTTCATTACCTTCATCAATGACCCTCCCTTCATGATTCCACACGGTTCAGCTCCATTCACAACTCTTCCATGCCAGCCAACAGCAGGATCTGCACAACATCCAAGTTTAGGCTGACAAGTTGCAGGTATCATAAGTACCAGTTAATGAACATCTGGTACAAGAGAAAGATCAGCCATCTCTGCGTGACCTTCAATGGCACCAGCATCTCCAAGTCCCCTATTATCAATATCTTGGAGGTCACCACTGACCAGAAGCTTAACAGGACCAACCATATCAACACCATGACTACAAGAGTAAGACAGAGGCTGGGTACTCTGTGACAAGTGTCTCACCTCCTGACCCCTCAAAGCCTCTTCACCATCTACAAGGCTCAAGCTAGGAGTATGAAGGAAAACCCATCACTCATCTGCATGGGTGCAACTTGACACTATCTAGGACCAAGCAGTTTGCTTGATCAATGCCACTCCCACTGGACTCAATATCTGACACTTCCATCACCGGCGCACTATAGCTGTAGTTTGTTCATTCTACAGGATCCACTGCAGGAACTCACCAAGGTTACTTCTATAGCACCATCTTCCCCTATGACCTCTATTAGCTAGAAGGACAAGCGTAGCAATACCGTGGGAATGCTATCACCTCCAAGTTCCCTGCCAAGTCACAAACCATCCTGACTTGGACATATATCACCATTTTCTCATGTTGCTTGGCAATGTCTTGTCGTTCCCTACCTGACACCAATGTGGGAACACCATCACCACAAGAACTGCAGCACTTCAAAGTGAAAGCCAACCACCACATCTCAAAATATGTCCCGAGAACAAATAAAAAGTACTGATTAGTCCTCAGCTATAATATTTGATCAAATACGCTGATATTATATGAACACAAAGTACAGAACAAGAAAAGGCCATTCCTTCCACAGATCTTGTATAATTTACTCATGAATTCTACCAGTCCAATCTCTTGAGGAAACCAATAACGACAAGTAACCCTGCAAAAAGATAACGCTCTATTGGATTCCTCTCCAAACCCTTGGAGTATTCGAGCAAAAGTGTGGAATATTAATCCAGCCTTTGGAAATATATTTACAACTGTCTCCTACTAAATTCCTCAAGCACAACTTCTAATTTTGGATTCAGTCCCATTTGTCTTTTGGATGAGACATTAAACTGAGGTCCTGTCTGCTCTCTCAAGTGGATGTAAATGATCCCATGGCGCCATTTGAAGAACAACAGCAATGACAACAATAGGCAGTTATACGCTGCCGTTAATAAAGAAAGAAGTTCCAAGACACTCCACAGAAGTATAATCAGACAAAAATGGACACCAAGCCAAAGAAGGAGACATGAGGAGGGGTCCTAAAAGCTTGGTCAAAGAGCTGAGTTTTGAAGAGGGTCTTAAAAAGGAAGAGAGAGGTGGAGAGGTTTAGTGAAGGAACTCCAGAAATTAGGGCCTAGACGGCTGAAGGCACAGCCACCGATGGTGAGGCAAAAAGAGGGATGCACAAGAGGCCAGGCTGAAATGAATGGAGAGTTATGGGGGATTGTAGGGCTGGAAGAGCTTAGAGGTAGGAGGGGGCAAGAGCATGAAAGGTTTTAAACAGAATGATGAGAATTTTAAATTTGGAGGTATTAGGGGACCGTGAGCCAATATAGGTCAGTAAGGATGGGTGAATGGGACTTGATGCGGAATAAGTTACATGCAGCAGAGATTTGGATGAGTTTAAGTTAACAGAGGATGAAGGATGGGAGGCAGGCTTGGAGATCATTGGAATAGCTGAGTCAGGAGGTGACAAAGGCATGGATGAGAAATTCAACAGTAGGTGGGCTGAGGCCGGGACAAAGGCGGGTGATGCTGCCAAAGTGGAAGTAGACGTTCTTTGTGATGGAAAGGATATGGGATCAGAAGCTTAGATCAGGGTCAAATAGGAGGGCAACGTTAACATAAGAACATAAGAACATAAGAAATAGGAGCAGGAGTAGGCCAATCGGCCCCTCGAGCCTGCTCCGCCATTCAATAAGATCATGGCTGATCTGATCCTAACCGCCAATCTACTATCTATCACAAAACCATCTCCTGCATCTAACAGAATTGCACACACGAAATAGGAGCAGAATCAGGCTACACAGTCCCTGGGCCCGCTCCACTACCCACAGGGCCATGACCGATCCGAACCTAGAATCATGTCCAAATTCCTGCCCGCTCCCCGTAACCCTTAATGCCCTTTACTTCTAGGAAACTGTCTATTTCTGTTTTAAATTTAATTAATGTTGTAGCTTCTACAGCTTTTTGTGGCAGCATATTCCATGGACCTACCACCCTCTGAGTGAAGTAGTTCCTCCTCATCTCAGTTTTGAAAGAGCAGCCCCTTATTCTAAGACTATGTCCCCTAGTTCTCGTCTCACCCGTCATCGGGAACATCCTCCCCGCATCCACCCGATCCAACCCCTTCACAATCTTATATGTTTCAATAAGATCGCCTCTCATTCTTCTGAACTCCAATGAGTAGAGTCCCAATCTACCCAACCTCTCCTCATATGACCACCCCCTCATCCCCGGGATTAACCGAGTGAACCTTTTTTGCACTGCCTCGAGAGCAAGGATGTCTTTCCTTAAGTAAGGACACCAAAACTGTATGCAGTATTCCAGGTGCGGTCTCACCAATACCTTGTACAACTGAAGCAATACCTCCCTATTTTTATATTCTATCCCCCTAGCAATGAAAGCCAACATTCCATTTGCCTTCTTAATCACTTGCTGCACCTGCATACTAACCTTTTGAGTTTCATGCACCAGGACCCCCAGATCCCTTTGCACTTCAGTACTCTCCAGTTTCTTGCCATTAAGATAATAAATTGCTCTAGGATTTTTCCTGCCAAAGTGCATCACCTCACACTTTCCAGTGTTGTATTCCATCTGCCAAATCTCTGCCCACTTACTTAGCCTGTCTATGTCCCCTTGCAGGTTTTTTATGTCCTCCTCACTCACTACTTTCCCTCCCATCTTTGTATCATCTGCAAATTTTGATATGTTACACTTGGTCCCTTCCTCCAAATCGTTAATATAGATTGTGAAGAGTTGGGGACCCAGCACTGACCCCTGTGGAACACCACTAGTTACTGATTGCCAGTCTGAGAATGAACCATTTATCCCAACTCTTTGCTTTCTGTTAGATAGCCAATCCTCTATCCATGCCAGAATATTACCCCCAATCCCGTGATTTTTTACCTTAAGCAATAATCTTTTGTGTGGCACCTTGTCAAATGCCTTTTGGAAGTCTAAATACACTACGTCCACTGGTTCCCCTTTATCCACTCTATATGTTACTTCCTCAAAGAACTCCAGCAAATTTGTCAAACATGACTTCCCCTTCGTAAAACCATGCTGACTTTGTCCTATTAAATTATGATTATCCAAATGTCCTGTTACTGTTTCCTTAATAATGGACTCCAAAATTTTACCTACCACAGATGTTAGGCTAACCGGTCTATAGTTACCAGCCTTCTGTCTACTGCCCTTTTTAAATAAGGGTGTTACATTAGCAGTTTTCCAGTCTGCCGGGACCTTAGCGGAATCCAGGGAGTTTTGAAAAATTATTACCAATGCATCTACAATCCCTACCGCCACTTCCTTCAAGACTCTAGGATGTAAGCCATCAGGTCCAGGTGATTTATCCGCCTTGAGTCCCATTATTTTACCGAGTACCACTTCCTTAGTGATTTTGATCATGTTTAGCTCCTCTCCCCCTATAGCCCCCTGTTTGTCCAGTGTTGGGATATTCTTAGTGTCCTCTACTGTAAAGACTGATACAAAATATTCATTCAGTGTTTTTGCCATCTCCATATTTCCCACCATTAATTTCCCGGTCTCATCCTCTAAGGGACCAACATTTACTTTAGCCACCCTTTTTCTTTTTATATAACTATAAAAACTCTTACTATCTGTTTTTATATTTTTTGCTAATTTACTTTCATAATCTATCTTCCCTTTCTTAATCAATCTTTTTGTTATTTTTTGCTGCCTTTTAAAGTTTTCCCAATCCTCTGTCCTCCCACTAGATTTCGCTACCTTATATGCCCTTGTTTTTAGTCGAATACTATCCTTAATTTCTTTACTTAGCCACGGATGACTGTCCTTTCTTTTACACCCTTTTCTTTTCAGTGGAATATATTTTTTTTGGAAGTTGTAAAATAACTCCTTGAATGTACACCACTGATCATGTGTCGTCTTACCCTTTAATCTATTTTCCCAATCCACTCTACTCAATTCCGCTCGCATACCTTCATAGTCTCCTTTATTCAAGCTTAGCACGCTTGTTTGAGATCCAACCTTCTCACCCTCTAATTGAATATGGAATTCAACCATGTTATGGTCACTCATTCCAAGGGGATCCTTTACTAGGACATTTTTAATTAATCCTGTCTCGTTACACAGGACCAGATCTAAGGTTGCTTGCCCCCTGGTCGGTTCAGTTACATACTGCTCAAGAAACCCATCCCTAATACACTCAATGAACTCACCCTCAAGGCAGCCCTGCCCCATTTGATTTGTCCAATTAACATGATAGTTAAAATCCCCCATAATTATAGATGTTCCCTTATTACATGCCTCAACTATTTCCTGATTGATACTCCGTCCAACAGAGTTGCAACTGTTCGGAGGCCTATAGACTACGCCCACTGGTGTTTTTTTCCCCTTATTATTCCTTATCTCCACCCAAACTGTTTCATTATCATGATTTTTTGACCCAATATCATTACTCTGTATTACAGTGATTCCTTCCTTTATTAACATAGCCACCCCACCTCCCCTTCCTTCCTGCCTGTCCTTCCTGATCGTTAAATAACCTGGTATGTTTAATTCCCAGGCATTGTCACCCTGCAGCCATGTTTCTGTAATGGCCACAATATCATAACCATATGTAGTTATTTGTGCCATTAACTCGTCTATTTTGTTACGAATGCTACGTGCATTCAGATAGAGAACTTTCAAATATGCTTTGTGGCACTTAGTTCCTGCTTTTTCACTTTTTACCACTTTACCTTTTACTCCACACACTCTGTCCCTTCCTGCCACGCTCTGATTTGTGATTCCCCTACTGCTACCTATGTCTATGACCCTCTCTGTTGTCATTTTTATTTTTTGCTCTCTTGAAACCTCCCCCCCACTAATTAGTTTAAAGCCCTCTCCACAGCCCTAGTTATTCGATTCGCCAGGACACTAGTCCCAGCACTGGCCAAGTGAAGTCCGTCCCAACGGAACAGCTCTCTCCTGCCCCAGTACTGGTGCCAGTGTCCCAAGAAGCAAAACCCATTTTTCCCACACCAGTCTTTGAGCCACGCATTCAACTCCCTGATTTTATTTACCCTAGCCAAATTTGCTCGTGGCTCAGGTAGTAATCCAGAGATTATTACCCTCGAGGTTCTGCTTTTTAATTTGGCCCCTAGCTGCTCAAACTCCCTCAGCAGAACCTCTTTCCTTGTCCTATCTATGTCATTGGTACCAACATGGACCACGACAACTGGATCCTCCCCCTCCCACTCCAAGTTTCTCTCCAACCCAGAGGAGATGTCCTTAACCCTGGCACCGGGCAGGCAACACAGCCTTCGGGACTCTCGCTCTTGGCTGCAAAGAACCCTATCTATCCCCCTAATGATACTATCCCCGACCACTACAACATTTCTTTTTACTCCCCCCACTTGAATGGCCCCCCCTACCACGGTGCTGTGGCCAGGTTGCTCATCCTCCCTGCAGTCCCCGCTCCTATCCACACAGGGAGTAAGAGCCTCGAACCTGTTGGACAAGAGCAAGGGCTGCGGCTCCTCCAACACTACCTCCTGGATCCCTGTACCTGCCTCACTCGTAGTCACACCTTCCTGTCCCTGACCACGGGCTACTTCTGAATTAGTTACTCTAATTGGTGTGACTACCTCCTGAAACACGGAGTCCAGGTAACTCTCCCCCTCCCTGATGTGTCGCAGTGTTTGAAGCTCGGACTCCAGCTCATCAACACGGAGCCGGAGTTCCTCGAGCAGCCAACACTTACTGCAAATGTGTTCACCGTGAACATCAATGGTGTCCACCAGCTCCCACATATTGCAGCAGTAACACATCACCTGCTCTCCCATTCTATGTAATTAATTAAAAATTTATTATTTACCCTTCAGTTAATTTATGCCAGCAGTCTCCGCTACACCACAGATACCCGAGAAACAATAAAATTGAAGTTTTGTATAAAAAAAAGAGAAATACTCACCAACCAATCACTTACCTGCTTTCTGGTGACGTCACACTTCGATTATTTTTTACCTCTCTCCTGCTCTCGGCTTGGTGAAAGCCTACCTGGTCGCTGCCGCCTTTTACCGCCGCCGCCTCGCCGCTGTTGCTCCACCCAGGTCCGCCACCTCTGTGGGCCTACCTGGTCGCTGCCGCCTTTTACCGCCGCCGCCTCGCCGCTGTTGCTCCACCCAGGTCCGCCGCCTCTGTGGGCCTACCTGGTCGCTGCCGCCTTTTACCGCCGCCGCCTCGCCGCTGTTGCTCCACCCAGGTCCGCCGCCTCTGTGGGCCTACCTGGTCGCTGCCGCCTTTTACCGCCGCTGCCTCGCCGCTGTTGCTCCACCCAGGTCCGTCCGCAACGTTGTGAGAAGTCAAATTCAACCGAAGAGAGTGGCCGGGGAGAGGATGGAATCAGTGGCGAGGGTATGGAGTTTGCGATGGCTTCAGTCTTTCCAATGTTCTACTGGAGGAAGTTGCAGCTCCTTCAGGACTGGAGCAGTCTGACAACTCAAATGCAGTGGAGGGGTTGAGAGAGATGGTGGTGAGGTACAGCTGGCTGTCACCAGTGTACATGTAGAACCTAACGTCACACCTTCGGAAGATGTCGCCGATGGGCAAGAGCAGGGCCGTTCTCCCGATGTGCTGGCCAACATTTATCCCTCAACCAAAATCGAGGAGAAACTGACCTTGTTTCGCCCGTTACTCAGGAGTGAAATAGGGGAAGATCTAATTTCATGGGGCTATGTCCAATGTTCCTCCTATTTTTTTTTGGTTGTGCGGCCCCTTTAAGGGGCTGCGCGGCCCATTCACAGTTTCATGCATGCGTGAAATTTAACATTAAAAAAGCCGGTCCTGGTCTGCGCGGGACCAGAAGAGAGTTACACAGCCGCACGGCTTAAAGGGAACGTTGGCTATGTCCCATGCCCCACTAGCCCATGAAAAATGCCTGACACTATATTGGCTCAGTGATATTCAGGTGACCCTGGCAGCTGCCTTAAACAGGCATTAAGCGATGCCAAGGACCCCTCTCTAAAATTGGTCAGAAAATAAGAAGAGCATGTGCTGGGCATGCTCATCTTTTCTGATCATTCTTAAAGGGACCTATGGAGGCCACCATCAGAAAGGTAAGATTTTTCTTTTTAACTTGACTTGATGTTAGCTGTGGCTCAGTGGTAGCACATTTGCCTCTGAGTTAAAAAATTATGGGGGGAAAATTTCATCCCCTTAGCGCCGCCCATTAGCGCCAGTAGATAGCGCTAATGGGGCACTAGACCAGTATCGCTGGGCTGAGGCGAAGCGAATCCAGCGCTAAATGCCAAATCCCTCCCCTCATAGCGCCACTGGTAAGAGGTATCGCCAGAAACGTCAACGTCAGGTGTATCATGACATCAGTGAGTGTGCAACGCTCATTGACTGCCCGATCTGCTAAATTGATTCTCGCCACTTAATTTAGTGCCTGGAGTAAACACCGACAGGGAGAGCTGGCGTGAAGCGCCAGAAAGCCGGCTCCAGGGAGATTATTTAAAGGGATCATCAGTAATCACTCACAGTTGTCAGGTTAGTGCAGTTTCAGTGTTCTTTTGTCAGTTTCACATACTGCAACAGTTTCATTCAGTAATTTCAAGGTTCTTTTGTATCAGGAGTGTTGTGGCAACTAAGAAGTAGCTACATTTATTTGTCAAAGAATCAAACTGCTACACTTGGTTACATTAATGCGGGCTATACTAGCAGTCGAGTTCGCCCTCCAGGATCTACGGCGGAGGAAGCGGAGGCAGCGAGAAAGATTGGAACATGTGGCCAGGGGGAGGAGGAGGGCCATCAGGGCTCTCAACAGGAGGTGTTACCCTCCGAGGTTATTCCAAGAGCACTTCTACCTCCAATTAAGCGAGGAGCAGTGTATTAGGAGGCTCCACTTCAGCAAGGAGGTGGTCACAGAACTCTGCCACCTCCTGCAACCAGACCTGCAGCCTTAGATCAGGGCGACCACGGCTCTCTCAGTGGCAGTCAAGGTCACTGTGACCCTCAATTTCTTCATCAGCGGATCCTTCCAGTCTGCAACAGGAGACATAGCTAATATCTCGCAGTTCGCCATCCATCACTGATTCCGGGAGGTCACAGAGGCTCTCTACAGTAGGAGAAGGGACTACATTTCCTTTCCCATCACCAGAGAAAAGCAGGACGAGTGTGCATGTGGCGTTGCCAGAATAGCAGGATTCCCCATGGTGCAGGGTGTCATTGACTGCACCTACGTGACTTTGTGGGCACCGCATAACAATCCTGAGATCTTCCGTAACTACAAAGGCTACCACTCACTTAATGTGCATTTGGTGTGCGACCACGCACAGCGAATCCTCAATGTGAATGCCCGCTATCCTGGCAGCAGCCACGATGCTTTCATCCTGCGCCAGACCGGTGTGCCAGCACTCTTCCAACCACCACGTCAAGCTCGCGGCTGGCTGGTCGGAGACAAGGGCTATCCGCTCTCCACCTGGCTCATGACTTCCCTCCGCAACCCCAACACTCCTGCTCAGCACTCATATAATGAGAGCCATGCTGCCACCAGGAACATCATCGAGCAGACCATCGGCCTGCTGAAGAAACGGTTCCGCTGCCTTGACCGTTCGGGAGGAGCCCTCCAGTACTCGGCTGAGCAGGTGTCACATTTCGTGGTGGTCTGCTGCATGCTCCACAACTTGGCCAACATGAGGGCACAGCCCTTGCCACCAGGGATTGCGGGACCACCTCAGGAGGAGGAGGAGGGAGAGGAGTAGAAGGAGGAGGGAGAGGAAGAGGAGAAGGACAGGGAGGAGGAGGAGGAAAAGGAGCGAGGGAGGAGGCAGCCACTCAATCGGCCTTCTGGAAGGGCGGTCCGTGACCGCCTCATCAGACTGCGGTTCAAATAAATTAAACCCCAGATCCCCGTTGCTCACCACATCCCCATCATTCCATCCCTGTCAAAGGCCATATCACAGCGCAAAGCTGAAATGAGACACACCACAAAAGAATCCAAATTGAATTAATAAATTTATCAAAAATCAGTGAACACATATGTACACCAAAAATATTAACTATTCAATCCCTTAGTGCCTGTCGTTACTGTGCCTTTGCCTACTCTAGTGCTCCTACAGATTGCTGGCCTGCAGCGACACCGTCAAAGTGCTGGTCGACAGTGGTAACCCAACCACGATGGCAGCAGTCAGAGCTTGCGTGGCAGCAAGCTGAGACTGCATGAGAGCAGTCTGCGATTGGATGCCACCAAGCATAGACTGCATTACAGCACTAAGACGTTGAGTCACTTCCGCCTGTGCTGCGATGGAAGCTGCCAGATTGCCCATCACACGCGGCATCAGCTCTGGGTCGCCACGGTCTCTCTGGGAGTCTACCATCCTTTGCAGACTGGAAATGATGGGCTCCATGGTGTGCGCAGAGATCTGTGCAATGTTCGAGGCGGACTCCTCCACGCTCCTTACCTTTGCCGAGAGGGTCTCGGGTTACCTTGCCATTGCGCCAATCATCTCTGTGTGCATGCCCATCACCCTTCTTCTAAATTGCTCCCCATCGATTTCCTCATCTGAGTCCTGTGCAGCAGAACTCGCATGCGAACTCACCCTCTGGGGAGTTGGCCCCCAAGCTACCCTTTCCCCCTGGCCTTGCTGCAGCCCACTCGACCCCGGTGCCTCACCCTGTGCAGATCCTGCTACTATAGTAGCCTCTAAAGAACGCGTAGTGCCAGTATCTTAGCTGGTGCCTGCAGGTGAGATATGCAGTGATGCGGTGTGTTCTTCCTCCTCCTCTTCTCCCACCTCGCTCTCTACGGTGCCCTCAGCGACAGGCTGCTCAGGTGCTTGCTGATTATCTGAAAGCATAAAGACACAAGAGTCGGGTTAAGGTGAGGGGAGGGGAGCAGGAAGGGAGAAATTCATGTATAAGCATGATTAGCTGGAAAGTGCGAAATGCTTGTGGGGTGAGGGAGAAGTGGGATGTGAGAAGAAGGAGTAGGGATGAACATACCATTGTTGTCCCCAAGGGGGTCAACGTCGCCGGTGGCCACGGAGCTCCCAACCTGGTGCCCAATAATCTGCAGCACTCGATTCTCCAGCGCAGACAGTGGTTGGGTGTCGGCTTGTCCCCCGTCTGTGCGCTCCTGCTCCCTCCTGTTATGAGCCACCTCGGCCTGCAAGAGAAAGGAAAGTGTGTGAGTGAGTGTGGAGCAATGTGTTTCGGTGATGTGCCTGCCATAGTTGAATAGCTGTCATTGTGTGCAAGGTGTGAGATATGGGTGTGAGTGTTGGTAGGTAGAGATTGTTGGTGGGTGAGTGCTGGGGGTGTGGTGCTTTCGGCACTGTGTGAACATTGTGGCTCAAATGGTGGTATAGCATTTGTTGAAGCATTCACTCACCCTGACCACCCGACCGAGGTAATTAAATTTCTTCCTGCACTGTGTGTGGGTCCTGGGGACCACATGCTGCCCGAGACGTGTTGCCCTACCTCCCTCCACATGGGGCGGAAGACTTGTGGCGAGGGCCTCCTGCCATTTGCCGGGTAGCGCACTGCCCTCCATCTCGCCACAGTGAAAACCAATGCCTCCAATGCTTCATCGCAGAATATGCGGGCTCTCTCCCTGGGGCGTGGATCTGCCATGAGCACACCTGATTCAGTCCTCCAGCTCCTTCTCGTTGTCCTGCTCCTGCTTGCTGTGGCAGCTGCACAGCCAGCAGTGCTGAGAATGAGGTGCTGTAGCATCAATGAACCTCCTCTTTAAGCACTGAAAAAGCCTGTGGCAATGATGAGTTGCGATTAGACTGCACCTTTGAGTGTAACGCCAATGAGCTTGGGTTTTAAGACTTGAATTGGGACTCCAATCATTTCTTTGAGCAGTGAGCACAAATTTTGTGTGCAGTCTAAAGTATTAGCGCCTGGTGCTAATTCTCCAACTTTTCTACTGACACCGTCCATTCCTCGGCTATAATGAATTTATAGCCCTCTAGGTTCAAGTCCCACTCCAGAGACTTCAGCACAAAATCTAGGCTGACACTCCGTGCAGTACTGAGGGAGCACTGCACTGTCGGAACTGCTGTCTTTTGGATGAGATTTTAAACCAAGGCCCCGTCTGTCCTCTCAGGTGGTTGTAAAAGATCCCATGGCACTATTTCGAAGAAGAGCAGAGGAGATCTCCTCGGTGTCCTGGCCAATATTTATCCTTCAACCAACACCATTACAGCAGATGATCTGGTCATTATCACATTACTATTTGTGGGACCTTGCTGTGTGCAATTTGGCTGCCGTGGTTCCTGTATTACAACAGTGACCACACTTCCAAAGTACTTCGTTGGCTGTGAAGCCCTTTTTGATGTCCTGAGGTCATGTAAGGAGCTACATAAATGCAAGTCTTTCTTTTTAATGTGGAGCTAGGAAGAACAGGAGACACAACAAAGCACTATGAGTCTCTCTGGCCAGTGCTCACTCCTCCCCGTTCGCCTCTCCCACCTCCCAGGACCTACCTGAGGGCCTCTGCTGATGTCACAGATAGAAAAATGTGTCCAGAGGAAACTGGTGAGCTGCTTCAGGCAGCCCGAACAGGCTGCCGCAGCTCACCCGAGTTATTCAGATGAGGTCCGAGAACCAATTCTGGACGAGCTTCGGGCCTTCGGCTTCTGGCTCAGCCGGTCTTTTCGGTCACGAAAATGGGTCTAAACAAATGTTTTCCCCACTAAAACCAATTATCTGGTCATTTATCACATTGCTGTTTGTGGGAGCTTGCTGTGCGTAAATTGGCTGCTGCTTTTCCTACATTACAACAGTGATGGAAAGCACTTTGGGACATCCTGAGGTCATGAAAGGCGCTATATAAATGCAAGTTCTTTCTTTCCTTCTCCTTCCAAATATATACTCTTACAGCTCTAAATTGTTCATTTACTGCAATAAGTGCTAATTCTGGACACCTATTCCACGCATCCACGACCCAAAGGAGTAATAAAATCAAACTTCTACTTTAATTGAGGTGTGTTAATCGCAATCTAAATTAAATGAGGGGACCCATCACTTTTGCATGTTACAGAACCATTGTATAGATCTTCCAATTGTAGCAAATTAGAATACGGAGATTGGCCTGGATTTTGCAGGGCTGATGACAGTGTACACACAGCATACGCCGTCATAAGTCCTCAGAACGGCCCACAAGTTCCGGGTCTCCACATGCGCTGCGCATCAGCGAAAACCCGGAACTTGCGATCTGTCAAGATTTTCCTTGACAGATCCGTCCGCATGTGCCCCAAAAACACTTTCACTGGCGCAGACAACTGCCCAGCGAATGCCCACGAAACCCTTTCACCAGGTAAAAGCAGGTGCAGGGCCTGCTTTAACCAGCGTAAGGATTAAAATAAATGTTAAATTAACATTTCTAAAATGATTAAACCATACAAAAACATTTTAAAATTAGTTCATGTAAATTTTGGGCCGGAATAGAATGTTTTTATTATTTTTCAAAAAATTTAATTTTTATTTTAAATGCTTAATCGAAGGGACTTTTAATCAATTTTGAACATGGGAATATTTATTTTTATTAGAATTGTGTTTTCTTTGGGGATTTCTCATGAGCTTATGGGGATTCCGTTCGTAAATGGAATCCCCATAAGCTTATGAGGAATCCCCATTTCTAAACCACCTGCATCCCTGGGATCCGTGGGCCTTTATGTAGGTGTACGCATGGAGGCCCAGGACCCGAAGACTCCAAATCTTCGGAGACATCAGGTACTTTCGGATTTATTTTCGGGTCGGAGGCGTACTCTGGAGGTACGCCTCCGACCGCAAATTCAGGGCCATTAATTTCTTCCCCTTCTCCTTTAGGCCAAATCCCATTGCACCAATTTGGAGTTACCACTATTTTGGGAATGTCAATACTCAGCAAGCACAGAAAAAAAAGCCATAGTGTAGAGTTCATTCTAATACCGTTCCCTCCAATCAGTAGGTAGCACCATGATCCAATGGGTTGGTGTCGCATTGTGGCTTCGAGCCCAGCATTCCCAACCTTTTACTCTGAGTTGTCAGGAAAGCGGTCGAGCAGGGGTTAAGTGCCTCCCAGAAGTCACCTCCTAGAGGCCAGCTGAAGAGCAGCACAAGACAAAGACTGAGAAGGTGTCCATTCTCAGCCCAGTTAAGAACGTAAGAAATAAGGAGTAGGCCATACGGCCCCTCGAGCCTGCTCCGCCATTTAATAGAATCATGGCTGAACTTCTACATCAACTACGATTTCCCGCCCTATCCCCATATCCCTTGATTCCCTTAGTGCCCAAAAATCTATCTTGAATATGCTCATCAACTGAGCATCGACAGCCCTCTGGGGTAGAGAATTCCAAAGATTTGCAACTCTCTGAGTGAAGATGTCATCTCATCTCAGTCCTAAATGGTCGACACCTTATCCTGAGACTATGACCCCTAGTTCTAACCTATCCAGCCAGGGGAAACAGCCTTTTAGCATCTACCTTGTCAAGTCTTTTAAGAATTTTATATGTTTCAATGATCTCACCTCTCATTCTTCTAAACTCCGGAGAACATAGGCCCATTCTACTCAATCTCTCCACATAGGACAACCCTCTGATCCCAGGAATCAATTTAATGAACCTTCATTGCAACCCCTCTAAGGCAAGTATATCCTTCCTTAAGTAAGGAGACCAAAATTGTACACAGTACTCCAGGTGTGGTCTCTTCAAAGCGCTGTATAATTGTAGCAAGGCTTCCTTCCTCTTGTACTCCAACCCCCCTTGCAATAAAGGCCAACATGCCGTTTGCCTTCCTAATTGCTTGCTGTACCTCCATGTTAACTTTCTGTGATTCATGTACAAGGACACCCAAATCCCTCTGAATCCCAACATTTACTAGTCTCTCACTTTTAAAAAAATATTCTGCTTTTCTATTCTTCCTACTAGTTTCAGCTGTGGCTCAGTGGATGGCACACTCGCCTCTGAGTCAGAAGGTTGTGGGTTCAAGTCCCGCTCCAAGGACTTGAGCATTTAAAGTTAAGCTGACATTCCAGTGCAGTGCTGAGGGAGTGCTGCACTGTCGGAGGTGCCGTCTTTTGGATGAGACGTTAAACCGAGGCCCCGTCTGCTCTCTCATGTGAACGTAAAAGATCCCATGGCACTATTTTGCTAGAAGAGTAGGGGAGTTATCTCCGGTGTCCTGTCCAGTGTTTATCCCTCAATCAACATAACAAAAACAGATTATCTGGTCATTATCACATTGCTGTTTGTGGGAGCTTGCTGTGCGCAAATTGGCTGCCGCATTTCCCACATTACAACAGTGACTACACTCCAAAGAAAAAGTACTTAATTGGCTGTAAAGCGCTTTGAGACGTCCGGTGCTCGTGAAAGGTGCTATATAAATGTAACTCTTTCTTTCTTTTAAAGTGAATAACCTCACACTTCCCCACATTATACTCCATCTGCCACCTTCTTGCCCACTCACTTAACCTGTCTATATCCCTTTGCAGCCTCTTTGCATGCTCCTCACAGCTTACTTTCCCACCTAGCTTTGTATCGTCAGCAAACTTGGATACATTATACTCGGACCCCTCATCTAAGTCATTGATATAGCTTGTATAAGCTGAGGCCCAAGCACTCCACTAGTTAGACCCTGCCATCCTGAGAATGACTCGTTTATTCCTACTCTCTGTTTTCTCTCCATTAACCAATCCTCAATCCATGCTAATATATTACCCCCAATCCCATGAGCCCTAGTTCAGCAAGACTGACAGGTGGATGAATATATATGGACCATTGTGTCAACGATTGCACCATTTTCTGTGATAATCTGAAATAATTCTTCTCTATTTAGAACAGCAAAGGTTTAAACCAGAACAATTATTCAATCATCTCTGATTTTAATCGCTCCACCATTGGTGGCCGTGCCTTCAGCTACCTAGGCCCTCAGCTCTGGAATTCCCTCCCTAAACCTCTCCGCCTCTCTGTCTCTCTCTCCTCCTTTAAGTTGCTCCTTAAAACCTACCTCTTTGACCAAGCTTTTTGTCACCTGTCCTAATGTCTCCTTATGTGGCTCAGTGTCAAATTTTGTCTGATTACACTCCTGGGAAGCACCTTGGGACATTTTACGATGTTAAAGGTGCTATATAAATGCAAATTGTTGTTGTTGTAAACAGCACCTGACTGAGTCCAATGAGGCCGATTCTAACTTTCGGTAGATACCGGGCAGGCGGTGGACAGAGTGATTGTCCCAGGCCACCCAATGTCCTTGGTGAGGGGTGTGAGCCATTTTCACGGTCACGCCTCATGGGATAGGCGAGTTGCGCCCACTGAAACAGCACTTGGAGGCAGCTTGCTGAGTCGGAGTGTGGGGTGGGTGGGGCGGGCGTGGAAATCTGGCTACTCTTCCGCAGAGCCAAGCCGGTGTCTGAGGTTAAAGGGCAGGAGGCAATCGTGGTGGGGTGCAAGGAGCGCCTGGCAGCGGGCCGGTAGGTTTTTGCGGGGCTAGGAGGAGCATTCAATGATCTGCAGCGGTCCTTTGAAGGACCACTGGTTAGGCTATTCTACCACTAGTACCAACAGGCTGAGTGTTTGCGACACGCGATCTACCCATAGGAACCCAAAAGTCACGTTGGGGCCCTATGTACATCATAATATCCCGATTTACACAACTTAATGAGGCGAACAGGTAGGCGCTCTAGACGCCCTTCACAAGGACCCCTGACAAAATGGCAGGGCTTGTATCAGGAACGGGAATGGGAACAGAGCAGTGCCGTGATTTTCGGAGAAGACCACCCTGTTCCCGCCTGACAGGGGCAGTGAAACTCAGCCCCAACATCGCTGAAGCTTTAAGCTGGGGATTAATTTTACGAAGACTCTATATTGGGAATTCTCCTACTTTGCACTGCAGGCAGCCCCCTTAATTTTTTATTTTTCATTAACACTAAAAGGCCTCCTGTGGTGCTGTTCATAGTAACTTAGATCTAAGACTGTGCTGCCCAGTGGCAGCATATATTGGTAATTTGGGCTCATGCTGTGCACAATTTTCCAGTCATTAATTTAAATGGTTGGAAAATAAGAGCGACTCGCGCTCGGTATTTCGAAATGTGCTGCCGGTGACACAAATTCCCACTCGCTGAGCAAATTTGTAAAATGACTGCTTATAGGTCTGACTGAAGAGCAGCAAACTTATATCTGCCTTAAACAGCGCCAATAATTCAAGACAACACAGCAAACTCTTCATTCATAATCGTGAGACATTTAACTCTGTATTGAGCTGTCAAAACATTGACTGATCTAATGTACCGTGCCTTCGATTGACAGGCCTTGTAGGTAAAAGAGACACCGATCCAGACAGATCTGTGGAGTAGCCCGTACTGGGTGCTTTTAGGTTTGATTTGTCACATTTAAAGTGACCTCATTTTCTCAGTATAAACATGATCCCCAGAATTTTTTCATGCTCTTTCGGGTGGATATGTGTTTATTTGCCTTTGCTCCGTATTCCTAGTCCTAAAAGGTGGATGCGTTACCCTCATCTCAGGGACACGTCCATGGGTTAGAATGAACTCTGGGATTCATCAGGTTCCATCGTTCAAGCCCGATTTTAACTCGGGGCGGCAGTCGTGCGAGAGGTGGGGGTCGAGGCGAGCGGCAAAACACCACCACCACCCGACCTCGGCAGTGTGAGGCCCAGTCAGATACCCACCTGAAACCAGCGAGAAGCGGCAGTAGGCCACCGTGGGAGCGCACTGTCGGATGGCAAATGGCTGCTGCCGGGGACCGAAGAACACTCAAGTAAGCCACTGGAAGGAGGTTCGTAGGGCCTTCGTAAGGCCCGGGGTGGGGAAGGGAGGGGGGAGGGAAGGCTGGGGCAGGGGGAGGCCTACATTTATCTTGCGAGGCCTAGAGGAACATTCCTGCCCCTCCTGGCCCCACAGGGATGGTAAAAGAAGTACCTTTCTGGACTTCTTATGTACCTGACTCCTCTTCCTGTTAGGTTGGCCTGGCGGGAAAGCCACAGACACTTCCCCGCACAGGCCTGTTTAAAACAGCAGTCGGGCCTCAACGACATCGTCGGAGCCCGATCTGCATAGTTAAAGAAGGATCCCAGGCAGGTTTCTGGCGGGTGTCCTCCGCGCCGGCTCAGAAGAACAGGTTAAAATTGGAGCCAGTGGGAAAAGAGCGGGACCTCGGCGGGTAAGTTCCACGGGCAATTTTAACTGGCAGTCTGCCTGTTTTCCACTAGGCGGGCAGGGTTAAAATCGCCCCTGAAATATTGAACTGAATAGAACTGCCTTATTTACCATCTGTCTGTCGGCAGGTACCAGCACTGTCATGATTCTTATTTTGCGCATGCATAATTGGCAACACAGCAATACTAATACAAGCACACAATGAGATAACTCTGCATTCTAATGACTCCATCAAGGAAAGCCAAAAAGCCTGCTGGCAATCACAATAAAGGCCCACCCATGAATAATAGTCACTTCATTGTGAAATTGATGGGGAGCAAGAGCCCAGTAAAGAGTCAAGCAAAGAAAATTAGCTGAGAATTTTTTTTAAGAATGTTTCATTAGAAATCAGACTTCTGCGATGATTAACTTGACACTGCACCAGCTGATACCTTACAACAACTTGCCTTACATTCCTGCAGATGAACATCTAGCTGTTAGCCATCCACTACACTTTGGCTTTGTTTCATATCGTTTTATAGATCACGATACTTTAGTGATTAAAAGCAACATACCGCATGTCAAACCCTGCCCATTAGTTCAGTTGGTACATGCATGGCTGAGAATGAAATTGAACCATACAGATCATGAAAGTCCCAGGTTTGATCCCTGGTCCATCTGGAGTTGTCTGACCTCAGCCAGGAAAGTGATCTGGTCACTACAAATGGACCTCTGTCCATCTAGGCTGAGGAGTTAAAATAATTCAGGGTTCTCACTCCAGATCACAGATTACAAGAGGATTTGAGTACAGGAGTAAAGAAGTCTTACTCCAATTATATAGGGCCTTGGTGAGACCACACCTGGAGTACTGTGTACAATTTTGGTCTCTTACCTAAGGAAGGATATACTTGCCATAGAGGGAGTGCAACGAAGGTTTACGAGATTGATTCCTGGGATGGCGGGACTGTCGTATGAGAAGAGATTGAGTAAACTAGGCCTGCATTCTCTTGAATTCAGAAGAATGAGAGGGGATCTCATTGAAGCATACAAAATTATTACAGGACTTGATAAGGTGGATGCTGGGAGAATGTTTCCCTTGGCTGGGGAGTCTAGAACCAAGGGCCACAGCCTCAGGATAAAGGGTAGGCCATTCAGGACTGAGATGAGAAGAAATTTCTTCACACAGAGGGTGGTGAATCTTTGGAATTCTCTACCCCAGAGGGCTGTGGAGGCTCAGTCATTGGGTATATTCAAAACAGAAGTCGATAGGTTTCTGACTAGTAAGGGCATCAAGGGATATGGCGATAAGGCCGGTGAATGGAATTGAGGCAGAAGATCAGCCATGATCTCATTGAATGGCGGAGCAGGCTCGAAGGGCCGAATGGCCTACTCCTGCTCCTATTTCTTATGTTCTTATCATGATCTAAAGATCTCTGCATTCGTGTGCACTTCAAGTGAGGACAGGAGTGCAACAGCCCACTAACGTTCACTGCCTCAGACGTGAAGAATGGTCACTTGACTGAGATATCAGAGTGCATTGGGAAATGTTGGTGTTCAGAGGGACCTGGGTGTCCTTGTACACAAATCACAGAAAGTTACCATGCAGGTACAGAAATCAATTAGGAAACCAAATAGTATGTTAGCCTTTATTACAAAGGGATTAGAGTATAAGAGTAAAGCAGTCTTATTACAATTATACTGCATCTTGGTGAGACCACACCTAGAGTATTGTGTACAGTTTTGGTCTCTTTACCTAAGGAAGGATATACTTGCCATAGAGGGGTTGCAACCAAGGTTCACCAGACTGGTTCCTGGGATGAGGGGATTGTCCTCTGAGGAGAGATTGAGTAGACTCGGCCTATATTCTCTAGAGTTTAGAAGAGTGAGAGGTGATCTCATTGAAACATATAAAATTCTTTAAGGGGCTTGACAGGGTAAATGCAGGGGGATGTTTCCCCTGGCTGGGGAGTCTAGAACCAGGGGTCACAGTCTCAGAATAAGGGGTCGGCCGTTTAGGACTGAGATGAGGAGAAATGTCTTCACTCAAAGGGTTGTGAATCTTTGGAATTCTCTACCCCAGAGGGTTGTGGATTCTCAGTCATTGAGTATATTCAAGACAGAGATCGATAGATTTTTGGATAGTAAGGGAATCAAGGGATATGGGGATAGTGCGGGAAGGTGGAGTTGAGTTAGAAGATCAGCCATGATCTAATTGAATGGTGGAGCAGGCTTGAAGGGCCGTATGGCCTACTCCTGCTCCTATTTCTTACATTCTTATATTCTTATTTGGCATCCATTGAAGCGTACCCCAACAGGAGTCAGCGTTGTCAGGAGCTGGGAGTAAAATAACAAGGCAATATACCACACAAATGCCTAATATTTGCTTCATCAATAAAAATAAAAGAGAACATGTTTGATAACAACAATAAATATGAACAAGTCTTTCCTAGGCTTGAAACACAGCATAATCTGAAGACACTTTAACTGTATTTAGAAGGTTAACAAAGCAACATATACCATTTTATCTTCTTCACATTCAGCCACAAATTCTAAAGTAAAGCGCTTTTTTGACAATATTAGCCTATCATTAAGCCCAAAAGTGAGTGAGTGGCAATTTAGGAAGCAGTAGCCCCAGGTGTGAATGGGGGCAGTCTGCCCCTGCTCAGCACCTGGCATTATTAGAGGAAATCAATGTACAGAGCCAGCTGACAGCAATTATATGACAGCACCCTCGTCCGGCACTCATTTTTTAGGTGCCAATTCAGAGCAGTGTGGAGGAAAATGTACCCGAGTATCTTTTGCTCTGTTAGAAGCAGGAGGGCAGTAGCTGTTTTTGGGTTTAGCCGGTGTGGATTATTAAACAATCCATCTTCTGTCTTACTGTGAGCATTGACAGTGATAAATGTCTGTGGTCAGAGATCGACTGATGAGGTAGGGCTGTCCTTTCCGAAGCGTCCACCATTCAACCCCGAGTTCGAATCTAGCATTGATGTATGCCATGAAAGTCTCCTCTGTCTAGCTGCTACATTGGGGGCTATCCTGGCATTGGAGAGAATGCACTGAAGTACAACAAAACTGGTAACTTGAATTAGAGACCTCAGCCATGAGGAAAGAATATGGCAACTGGAAGTATTTACACTGGAGAAAAGACCCAGAGAAGATCTTACTTGGTATTCACAATCCTGAAGGGCATCGATAGCCTTACCCCTAATTATTTGTTTAATATAAGTACAAACAAGAGAGCACAAACACAAGCTCAGAGAGAGAAGGTAAATAGACAGTTTAGGTTTAAAAATGCCGATTCGTATTCCTTCACTTCACCTGACGAAGGGGCAGCAGCTCCGAAAGCTTGTGATTTCAAATAAAACTGTTGGACTATAACCTGGTGTTGTGCGACTTCTCACTTTTGTCCACCCCAGTCCAACACCGGCATCTCCGCATCATAGGTTTAAATACACAGAGGTGAGTCACTAAGGAGACACTGGAGTCAATTAATGTCAGAATATTCAAGAGATAACTGTATAGATACCTGACAGTGAAAGCAAGTGAGGGAGTTTCATGATTTTGACCCAATGATGATGAACGAATTGTGATATATGTCCTTGTCAGGATGGTGTGTGACTTGGAGGTGGAAGTGTTCCCATGAACCTGCTGTCCTTGTCATCGTAGGTGATGGTGGTTACAGGTTTCGGAGGTGTTGCCAAAGAAACCATGGCAAGTTGCTGCAGCCATGGTATGCCAGTGGTGAAGGGGGTGGATGTGTAGGCTAGTGGATGAGGTGTCAATCCAGCAGTCTGATTTGTCCTAATTGGTTTCAAGCTTCTTGAGTGTTGTTGCAGCTGCACCCATTCAGGTAAGTGGAGAGTATTCCAACACACTCCTGACTTGTGCCTTGTAGATGGTAGAAAGGCTTTGATGAGAGTGGAGGTGAGTCACTTGCTGCAGAATACCCAATACCTTCTAAGTCAGAGGCAAATCTGCTATCAACTGAGTCAAGCTGACACTTAGGAGGACAGAAGGAGGCCATTTGGCAATTACTCCAATGCTTTCCTGGCTGGCCTCCCATACTCCACCCTCTATAAACTGAAGCTCATCTAAACTCGGCTGCCTGTATCCTGTCGCACTCGCCAATCACCCTTATTATTATCTACATTGGCTCCCAATCCTCAAATTTAAATTTCTTATCCTCTTGTTTAAATTCATCATGGTCTTGCCCCTCCCTATCTCTATAACCTTGTCTAGCATCGCAGCCCGCCCCTTGAACCGCCCCCCCAGAAACTCTCATTGCTCTGTCTCTGGCCTCATGTGCATCACCCCATTTGCCCCACCATTGCTGACCGTGCCTTCAGCTACACAGGCTCCACATTCTGCAATTTCCCCTCCCCCCAAACTTCTCTGCCTTCCCGGCTCCCTCTACTCCTTTAAGACCCTCCTTAAAACCCATCTCTTTGATTAAGCTTTAAATCATAATGTCCTAATATCTCTTTCTTTGGCTCTGTGTTGATTTTTTTTTCTTGTGGCTCTATGAAGATTTGCAGATTTGAGGTGCAATAGCTTTGGATGTTAGTCGATGTTAAAGGAGCTATATAAATGCAAGTTGTGATCGCTGTCATTTCTACCTCACTCCCATGTTTAAAACTCCACGTCAAAGGTAGTTACTCCAATGCTACTTTCTTGCCATAGAATCATAAAAAGTCGAGCAGAGGATGAGCCCATTGGCCCTTCGCCCCTCTACAGACATTAGCTCCATGTCAGAACTATCTACTCTGATCCCATTTCCCTGCTGTGGAATCATAAACATTTCAGCAGAGAAGGAGCCCATTTTGGATCTACCGTATTACCAGACAATACGGATGCTCGGACAGCTTTAAGTTACTTGAATGCAGTCATTGCATTTATTGAAAACTTGTTCAGATTAACGGGTAGACAGATAGTTCTGGTCCACACAACTTTTTGTCATTCTTGGAGAATTTGTTCCAGTAGAGAGAGACTGAAGTAATTTCATTCACTGAAGGGTCAATAGGCTTGAAGTCATCCACGAGACTCTTGTGTTTCACCTGTCACATCAGTTGCAGATTTGAGGTGCAATAGCTTTCTGTAAACTGTTCAATTTGCTACACTGAGAATAGAATGTTTGCCCTTTTACTTGTAGTCATTTCCTGGTGATGTTCAGATACTCGAATTATCTTTTCAGCAAATTCACAGCCAGGAAGCATTTAGGGTCAGAGATTAATGCCAGCCAAGTGTCAGCAGCTTTAATCTCCTTTTTATTAGTATTTCTTGTTCCGAACATTCTCAAAATAATCACTGTGTTTGCTCTGGTATTTCTGTACGGCAATCATCGAAGCTTGACCATCAACACTTGCCGTCCCTAACAAGAGATACGTGGTAACGAAGGATACAAATTAGTTCAATCTTCTCTCAAGTTTTATATAATTTCGGCCCCACAATTTAGACAGATGGATCGTAAAAGTAACGAGCTGCTCCTCTACCATGGTATGTGAGTGGAACAAAGTTATTTATTTATCTGCTGCAGTGGACAAGTAAAATGCTATTTATTTTACAAAAAAATAACCAAAAGACACTTTCTCCACTGAACTGATCTTCTAAAAACTTCTTTCCAAGTCCTTCAAGTGGAGATGTACATCCTTCCCCTCACTTCCACACACTGCAATCTTCTTCCTATCCAAATTAGGCCTCTAGCTCACTGGTCCGAATCTCGCTAGAGTGGGGTGTCTCGCGGCGTATACTGTTAGTTCGACTTTGTCCTGAACCCTTCAGCTCGAAAATGTTTTGCCCTGTAACTTGCTGGAAACGCGAGCTGAAAGCGGCGCTGTGAGGGCAACAGGGCATCTGGGACCTTGGTGAATGGCAGGACCGAGAGTGTATCTCCTTAATCAATGAGAGTTAAGGACTGAGATGCGGGTGATTTAGAGTGGGTCAATTAGAGTCAAATCAGGTACAGATAGGGAAATGCTGAGCAGGGGTTAATTGCCTCCCAGAAGTCGCCTCCTAGAGGCCAGCTGAAGAGCAGTGCTGCCCAAAGACTGAGAGCAGGTCCACTCTCAGCCCAGTTCAGCAAGACTGACAGGTGGATGGATATATACCACTGTCGAAATAAACCATTGAGTCAAGATTGGATTCACAGAGAGAAAAAGGAGACAGAAAGGAAAAGTAAGTAAAAAATGTAAATGTTTTAAATCGCTAAGAAGAATTTACGACATACAGAAATGAGACTCAACAATATAAAAAGTTCCCTTTCTGGGCCGAAGAGGTGGATTGACATTGCATTAACGGTTATCACATTGTTAAAAGGGCACTTAAGCTGTTAAATACATAAATACTGTGGCAACAAGAGCAGGTCCGAGGCTAGGTATTCTGCGGCGAGTGTCTCACCTTTTGGCTCCCCAAAGCCTTTCTACCATCTACAAGGTACTTGCCTGGATGAGTGCAGCTCCAACAACACTCAAGAAGCTCGACACCATCCAGGACAAAGCAGCCCGCTTGATTGGCACCCCATCCACCACCTTAAACATTCACTCCCTCCACCACCGGCGTACCGTGGCTGCAGTGTGTACCATCTACAAGATGCACTGCAGCAACTCGCCAAGGCTTCTTCGGCAGCACCTCCCAAACCCGCGACCTCTTCCACCTAGAAGGACAAGGACAGCAGACGCATGGGAACAACACCACCTCCAAGTTCCCCTCCAAGTCACACACCATCCTGACTTAGAAGTATATCGCCGATCCTTCATCGTTGCTGGGTCAAAATCCTGGAACTCCCTACCTAACAGCACTGTGGGAGTACCTTCACCACACGGACTGCAGCGGTTCAAGAAAGCGGTTCACCACCACCTTCTCAAGGGCAATTCGGGATGGGCAATAAATGCTGGCCTTGCCAGTGACGCCCACATCCCATAAACGAACAAAAAAAAAAGTACGAGCCCTAATTTGAGTTTAATCTGCAAATCCAGCAAAAGTAACAGTGATGTTAAAGGCATGTTGCAAAGCAACTCACGGCGTATTCTTTTTCGCCTGAACCTGTTGGTCGATTTGTGCATTAATAACAATGTGGGCCGTTAACACGCCGTTATATTTCCAGCAAGATTTGGGCCAATGGGAGTAATGCCACAGGAGATCTGCCGATAGTAAGTAAATGTTGCCTTGGAAGAAGGTAGCTGAGGTTCAGGTGTTTTTTTAATTCAGTTTCGGGATGTGGGCATCGCTGGCAAGGTCACAATTATTGCCCATCCCTAGTTGCCACGAGAAGGTGGTGGTGGGCCTTCTTTGAATTCCTTGTAGCAGTTTGCCCCTCCGTTACCTCTGTAACCTCCTTCAGTCCTACAACCCTCCGAGATCTTTGCGCTCCTCCTATTCTGGCCTCTTGCGCATCCCCTATTTTAATTACTCCACCATTGCCGGCCATGCTTTCAGCTGCCTAAGCCCCAAGCTCTGGAATTCCCTCCCTAAACCTCTCTGCCTCTCTACCTCTATCTCCTCCTTTAAGATGCTGTTTAAAACCTACCGCTTTGACCAAGCCTTTGGACATCTGTCCTAATATCTCCTCATGTGGCTCAGTGTCAATTTTTTTTGATAACGCTCCTGTGAAGCGCCTTGGGATGTTTTACTACGTTAAAGGCGCTATATAAATGCAAGTTATTGTTGTTCGATACAACTGAGTGGCTTGCTAGGCCACTTCAGAGATTAGTTACGAGTCAACCACGTTGAAGTTATATATAGACCAGACCGGGTAAGGACGGCACGTTTCCTTCCCTAAAGGACATTAGTGGACATTAGTTGGGTTTTTACAACAATCTGACAGCTTCATGGTCACTTTTACTGATGCCAGCTCTTTATTTCCAGATTTTATAAAAATGGAATTCAAATTCTCAATGGTGTGATTGTGAACTCACATTCTCTGGATTACTCGTCCAACAGAGCCACTGCGCTCCCGTACCCCAAACATTGAGTTTGTCTTAACTCAGTTTGATATCTCGCTCGTCTTCCTTTTGAAAATTTGAACATTAGTGAAGCGTTTAATCATTTTAGTTCATACCTACTCTTATAAGCAATAATCCTGAAAAAGTGATTTTGCAGCAGTAATGCAATCTGGAGTATCAAATTATATTAATCAAGTGTTCGCTGTTTTTTTCTCATGTCTCCTGAATCTCTGAATTAGGCCATTGACCGGTAATTCATGTAGAAACATCTATTAGCCTCTACAAAATTGCAATTTCAACATCAGGCTGCTGTTTTCTCAAAAATGATTTTAATATGTATGTATTTGTATTCATTTTGGAACCAGAATGCGCTGAGGGTTTTCCCTTGAAGATTGCAGTGCATTATGTTTGTGAATACTCTGGGATTTCTAATCAATCCAGCAAAAGCAACCAATTGCATTCATTTAATAGATTTAATCGGCTGAGGTGCTGACCGAGATCCCATCATGTGAACGAAAGGCTTGGTTACTGGAGCGTCGGGGGGGATGGTGGATTATGCAAACTGCATAAACCAGAGAACAAAGATGTGCTGGGTACGCACTGGCAGCAGGAACTTCGCCCATCAACAGCGCAAATGGGAAAATCACAGAGGAGGCTTCCCGCCATCACCACATGCTCAGAAAATTACACACCCCCCCCCCCCACCCTCGCCCCCCACCCCACAAGGTGTCTGCCGTGGCTCAGTGGGTAGAATTCTCGCTTCTGAGTCAGAAGGTTGTGGATTCAAGTCCCACTATATAAATATCTGGCACATCATTAAACAAATACATAATGGCCGGATTTTGCGATGGGTATGACGGAGTACGCCATCATACCGCCTTTGAAATCCACCGCAAGTTCGGGATTTCCGCATGCGCTAAATCCAGAACTTGCGGTCTGTCATGGTGCACGTTGACAGACCGTCCGCACCACCACCAGAAACCAAATTTCTGGCGCAGAGTCGGGCTAATCGTCCACTGACTGCCCAGCCATTACGTACGGAGATTTTACGGCTGGTGGAAACAGGCGCAGGGCACGTTTCCACAGCGTAAGGAGGCACCCGAAATGAAAAAAATGCTTTTTTTTTTAATTAAATGACATCCAGGAACATTAAAAGCTTTAATGAGAAGCAATCCTAGTGTATGTAAAAGCTGCAGGCTTTTCAAAATAACATTTACATTTCATAACTTTCTGCTCCGTGCACAGTATTCGTTTAGAAGTGGGAATTATGAATAATGAATTGGATCCTCACGATTAAAGCTAAATCTGTATGTATTTAAAAGGCTGTAGTAATGCAGCAATTTAGTAATTTCAATGATTGATAGACAATCTTTTTCCTGATTGGAGGACCAGGCCCACGTCATCCCAGGTACGCTTCAGCACAGGCTGCGCCCCTGGGATCCGTGGGCCATTCCGCTGCCCTCCAGCACGCAGCGTCAGACAGCAAGTTCACGCAGGAGGGCCGCCATCAGGTAGCTGCGTATTCTTTTCTCTGGTCCGCGGCGTACTCCGGAGCTACGCTGCGGACCGCAATTTTTGGGCCTTTAACATTACAGTAATTTACGATACAGTTTTATCTATTCTGCCCGCTGTACATTATAAAAATGTACTATACATTATGTAGTGTACATATGAGACTGAATGATTGGGGAGGGGGGAGGGGGGGTTTACTTGTTTTGATTTTCAAGCCTCCCACTTGCATGCTGGGAAGATCATTCATGCCGGCTTTATTTTCAGGGCAGTTCACCAGATGTGAAATGGATGAAGATACGCCGTTTAAAGTAACACACACCATATATGTAACACACATCCTATAGCTAACGCACGCCATATATGGAAGGCACGCCATATCTGTAACACACACCATATGTCATATTTTGAGGCGTTTGTTGCAAAGAAAATAGAAATTGCATTTACATAGAGTCCTGTCACATCCTCAGGATCTCTCAAAGTGTTTCACATCCCATGAAATGTTTTTGAAGTGCAGTCACTGTTGTAATGTAGACAAACGGGCCACAAGTTTGCACACAGCAAAGTCCCATAAACAACAACTGAGTGAATGACCAGAAAATCTATTTTTGTGACATTGTTGGTTATGGGGCAAATATTGGCCGGGACACCAGGAGACCTTGGAGACTGTCTGTGAATAGTGCCATGAGATGCTTCATATTTACCTGGGCAGGCAGACAGGGCCCCAGTTTAATTTCTCTCCGTGCTGGATGGTCGTGGAGTCACCAAAGGCTTTGCCAACAGAGATATTGCTGCCACCTCGAAACCATATGCAAAATAATCTTAACTCACTACCCGAGAGAACACGGGGCAGGTGGTCATTTTACCTGTAAATTAATAACCTTGCTTCTATTATGCAGAGTAATTTCCTGGCTTTAATCTCTTTGAAGTTTCTTCTCCAAGTCTTTTCCAGTTTCTGAAGGAGGGTTCAACATATGTTGGTGATATAAAGGACTTGATTTGAGGGGTCATATCTTTTAAGTATTTATTTCTTCTGTGTTATTGTGTCCCTCTTGTGCTGCCATTCACTACATTTCATACTCCAATTTATTTCTACATTCAGTCACAGTTCCAAACGGTCAGACATGGCCAAGAATCTCCCAGTCACCAGTACTGTTTGCACTGCTCAAAGAAACTGCCTTTTCCTCTAACCTCCCTGTATTGTGGATCAGTCTGTTTAACAGTTCTTCATGAGGATCCCTTCATTTTCAGCTTTCCTCTGTTCATACGGAAAAGGTCAGCAAAGTCCGGTGGTTCTCTGCTCTGTATTCACACTGACCTCAGTGAATGGAACAAAAATACACCCTGTATTCTTTTTCCTCACGTTTTCTCCTGTGATGCTGCGTTATCCCAGGGACTGTTTTCACAGGTGCCAGCTACCCCTTGCTATGTCCTCCATGTGGCAACTCTTGATGTGTGAGGATGAACAGTAATTGTCAACAGCCTAAAGGGGAAGAGCGATCATAGTCAGATCTGATATTGGCTCATCCATGGTTCAGTTGGGAGCACTCTGGCCTCTAAGTCAGAAGGTCATGGGTTCAAGTCCCACTCCAAAGATTTGAGCACAAAATCTAAGCTAACACTCCAGCGCAGTAATGAGGGAGTGCTGCACTGTCGGAGGTGCTGTCTTTCGGATGACATGAAGCCCCATCTGCCCTTTCAGGTGGACGTAAAAGACTTTTCTTTTAAAAAAAACCCAGCAGATTAGCACTGCTTTTGTATAGTATTTTAAAAATAACCATGTTGAGATCCAGAATTGGACAGAATCTGTATTCCCACCTGCAGAATTTGATTGGGCTCACTGCAGAAATTGGACATTGAGCTGCCCCAGTATTCCAAGGCGTCCAATTACAGCGTCAAAACAGCCTCCCTAGATACAAAAGGATGTTTCCCCTCGTGGGGGAATCTAGAACTAGGGGCATAGTTTCAGGATAAAGGGTCGCCCATTTAAGATGGAGATGAGGAGGAATTTCTTCTCTCAGAGGGTCGTGAATCTTTGGAATTCTCTACCCCAGAGAGCTGTGGAGGCTGGGTCATTGAATATATTCAAGGTGGAGATAGACAGATATTTGAGCTACAGAGGAGTCAAGGGTTATGGAGAACAGGCAGGAAAGTGGAGTTGAGGCCAAGATCAGATCAGCCATGATCTCATTGAATGGCGGAGCAGGCTCGAGGGGCCGAATGGCCTACTCCTGCTCCTCTTTCTTATGTTCTTATGTTCTTAAAAGGAGCTGTGGGCTTCCAACACGATACTGCCAGACACTGTATCCAATAGAGTTCTCTTCGCATAAATCTCTAGATGAGAAAATGTTTCTCACATAGAGAGACACACAAGCAAGAGTGTAACTTTTGTTAAAATATACTTCAAATGCTTTCCAGCGACTGCAGGCTTCAGGGAATTAAATTGTTGATGAGTGTCAGTCGCACTTGTACTGCTTGGGCCACAGTCTGGTCTGGTCTGGCTGCATACCCTCCTCATTCACTTCCTGGGGCTGCCGTTTTTGCAGTCCCTCTTTACCAAGCATGCAGTCACCGCTTTCAATGGCAATGTTGTGTTGCATACAACATACTCCATTCTTTCTGCTAAATCACTCCTGGTAATATTGTTTGGAGTGGTTAGTTTTAGAAGCCGAAGGACTGTCCTACTGTATTTCTGCCTCACCAATGTGTATTGTAGAAGACTCTTGTAGAGTCTGGGGGGTTTCACATAGGTGTCATTAGCTTTTCTTTGTGCAGGGTAACCCGTGTTTCCCAGAAGCTAATCTTAATTCCCTCCCACCTGGATGATATGCCTCACTTTACTAACAAACCTCTGCTTGTATCTTCAGTATATCTTTCGATCTTCCACTCTGTCTTCTGCCTGTAATCACAAAAGAGAAGCAATATTCCTAAAAGATGGACATGTTCCCCTCACTTCAGGGACACATCAATGGATTAGAAAGAGCCCTGGGGTTCATCAGGTTCCATAGTTCAATCTAAAACCCCGATATCAACTCAGGGTGGCAGTCATGCGGGAGGTGGGGGGTGGGGCCGGGGGGCAAGGGGGGGGCGAGGTGGGCGGCAAACCACCCCGACCTCTGCAGCGTGAGGCCCGGGAGATTTTAACTCTCGGGGCCTCCTCTGTATAGGCCCGGTCTGGTTCCTGCCTGAAGCTGGCCGCAGGGCGGGCGAAGCAGAATATCAGGTGGCAGGAGGCCGCTGCCGGGGTCCCGAGGAGGTCACTGTCCAGGCTCACATGTGAGGAACCTTCACTCAGGTTCGGTACAAGGACCTCACCTAAAATATGTGGAATTATAGTACAGCAAAGAGTCAGCACCTTCAGCACCAGAGGGAAGAGAGCTGGAGAGGAAATAAAGGAATTCCTGTCAATTCAGCAGGGTTAATGTTACTATAGATTAAGTTGTAATGTGAGTAATTACTTTGGCTCAGAGACAAATAATTCAGTTTAGTAATTTTTTTTTATAATTAGCAGTCTGTTGAAATCCTGATCCAAGCATAACATTTCCTGGCGGATCAGCTGTGCGTTTCTCTGGATCTGACTATTATACTGGGGCTCTGCCTGAATTCAGTGCATTCACAATAACAACATTTCAAACAGAATTATCAGAGGGTAAAAAGCAGCACAGCTGAACTAACCAATTCTTGATTCATTTTAATGGGTTAATTCTTTTGAACAGTAGTCTGAGAAATCACGTGGTACAAAACAGCTTACTGAATTAAGGTTCCTGCCTATATAATTAATCCTGCTAAGTGGAGTGGGATAGCTACCTCCCGCTGGTGTGTGTAGCTCACAAATAGAGGGTATTATCCGCTTTTGATTTCACAACTCCGTTTAGTTGATGTAAAATAAAGTCATGCAAGTATTTACCTAACATATAGGATTAACACTGCAACACAAGAGTCAATGTCCATTCTGTCCATTTAACGTCCCTACGTTCTAGGACTATGTGCCTTACACTTTGTCATGAGGGTATATTACTTATAACTGCGATCATGACCAACTGCTGTCAGGGCCTGGGGCAGACTCGTGGCGCCAGCTGCTTTCAGAGTATCGAAGGAGCACAGCATTTGGATGAAAGGTGCCACGTACAGCTGGAGGGAAGCAAGAGAAACACAGCAATCGGTGCAATGTAAAATACAGTTGGCACATGTGGTAAGGAGCAGGACTTTAGCAAGCAACAGGCAGGGTTTGAAAGCCTGGAGTAGCGAGGGAGTGGGGGCTTGATTATTAACAAAATGGCACTGAGGAGGGGGCAATGAATGACATTTTTGGCGGCAATGATGAGTTAAGAAGTCTTTAACCCAGCAACGGTCCCGCTCTGTGCATAGGGTGTCCAGGTAGACAAACATAGGAAGTTTACTGCAAGGACAATGTACTAGGGATCTCTTTTGTAACTTTGTCATCTGGAAACCAAAATTGCTGGCTGAAGGATTAAGGAAACCTAATGAGATTATTACTGTAATAACAGAGAAGAATTGAAGAAACCAGAAATAAACTCTTCTATTGCCTACATAATAATCACTGCATTTCAAAGGATTTGTGTGTAAAACGCTTTGAGACATGTCAATATATGAGGCATTATATAAATACATAAATTACTTCTTATTAGAAGAGATTGTGCAGTGCAAAGGTAAAGTGGAGATTGAAGTGTGGGTTCAAACAGATTTAATCAAAGATTTAATACTTTGATATTCTGTGTTACGGTTCGGGATTCTTTGGCCATGTTTTCATGGAAAGGACGTGGATGTGAACTATGTAAAGATGTGGCTTTTAGCACAATTTTACCGATAAGGGGATTATCTTTCTAAGACGGTCCCATGCTGAGGTGTAGATGTGTAGACAGACAAATGGCAATCACAACGCGAGATAGGGAGTTGTTTCTCTCAGGAACCCAAACAATGGACAATGCAGCCAGCAGGTGGTTTGACACGCTGGACCCCCTGGGACACATCTCATTGTCTTGGCTGTGCTCTTTGTTGTAGCGAATAATGTGAATAGATTTTGTCTGGGTTTAAATTCTGAATTCTGGGAGATTCTCTCATTGCTAACTTACCTGACGAAGGAGCGATAGCTCCGAAAGCTTGTAAAATTAAATAAATCTGTTGGACTATAACCTGGTGTTGTGCGACTTCTCATTTTTGTCCACCCCAGTCCAACGCCGGCATCTCCACATCTTAACCATTCCCAATTCAGAAAGGCACTTCACACCTTGGTGTTGGAAACCTTTTATCATCTCTCTGGAGGCTGTCTGAGAGGGTTATATCATTGAAAAACACAGCCACTAAGTGGGGCGGGGGTGGGGGGTGGGGGTGGAATGAGCAGCAGCAGGCTGTGAAAAGAACAAACCGCTGTCCTGGCTGGTAGGGCAACAACAAAAACAACAATTTGTATTTATCTAGCACCTTTAACGTAGTAAAACGTCCCAGGGCACTTCACAGGAGTATTATGAGAAACAATTTGACACTGAGCCACATAAGGAGAAATTAGGGCAGATGACCAAAAGCTTGGTCAAAGAGGTAGGTTTTAAGGAGCGTCTTAAAGGAGTAAAGAGAGGTAGAGAGGCGGAGAGGTTTAGGCAGGGAATTCCAGAGCTTAGGGCCGAGGCAACAGAAGGCATGGCCACCAATGGTTGAGTGATTATAATGCGGAGATGCCGGTGTTGGACTGGGGTGGACAAAATTGAGAGGTCGCACAACACCAGGTTATAGTCCAACAGTTTTATTTGAAATCACAAGCTTTCGGAGCTATCGATTTGCTCCTTCCTCAGGTGAAGTAAATTAGATACAGAATCGCCAAAGCATATATAGATAGAAAACAAAGCATGTGTACTTTACAATTGCAGACCAATAAATTAAATCATCCTGACTATCTGCCGAGGTGTGATAAAGTTAATTAAGTCAGCCAGGAAGGTACCACATCAAAGACATAGCAAGATACAACTGAGACAATGAGGTGTAGTCGCAGGGGTTCTAACGTGTCAAAAGCTGCCGTCTGTATGTAAAACGAAAAGCTTTAACATTTTTTTACTTTTTTACTGGGAAAATTTTTACTTTTTTACTGGGAATCACATCTGTGAACAAGATTAAATTTATTGGTCTGCAATTGTAAAGTACACATGCTTTGTTTTCTATCTATATATGCTTTGGCGATTCTGTATCTAATTTACTTCACCTGAGGAAGGAGCAAATCGATAGCTCCGAAAGCTTGTTGATTTCAAATAAAACTGTTGGACTATAACCTGGTGTTGTGCGACCTCTCAATTGAGTGATTATAATCAGGGGTGCTCAAGAGGGCAGAATTAGAGGAACGCAGATATCTCGGGTGGTTGTGGGGCTGAAGGAGATTACAGAGATAGGGAGGGGCGAGGCCATGGAGGGATTTGAAAACAAGGATGAGAATTTTGAAATTGAGACATTGCTTAACCGGGAGCCAATGAAGGTCAACGAGCACAGGGATGATGAGGGAATGGACAGGGTAGAGATTGTGCTTTGGGTAGCCATTGTTTCCAAGACTGTCACTGACCCTACTCCTCTGGAGATCTTCCCTCCATGGCTGTCAACCTCATAGTTCCCCAACCCTGCACAGCCCGCTTCTACCTCCTTCCCAAGATCCACAAACAGGGCTGCCCTGATAGACCCATCATTTCAGCCTGTTCTTGCCCCATGGAACTGATTTCTTCCTATCTCGACTCTATATTTTTTCTCCCCTTGTCCAGTCTCTTCCTACCTACATCCGCGACTCTTCCGACGCCCTCCGCCACTTTAACAGTTTCCAGTTTCCTGGCCCCAACCATCTCCTTTTCACTATGGACGTCCAATCCCTCTACACCTCCATCCACCACAAGGACGGCCTGAGGGCGCTCCACTTTTTCCTTGAACAGAGGCCCAACCAGTCCCCATCCACCACCACCCTCCTCTGCCTGGCTGAACTTGTTCTCACATTGAACAACTTCTCCTTTGACTCCACTCACTTCCTCCAAATTAAAGGTGTTGCTATGGGAACCCACATGGGCCCTAGCTATGCCTGCCATTTTGTGGGATATGTGGAACATTCTTTGTTCCAGTCCTACTCGGGTCTCCTCCCTCACCTTTTGTTCAGGTACATTGATGACTGTATTGGTGCCGTTTCCTGCTCTCGGCCTGAACCAGAAAATTTCATTCACTTTGTTTCCAATTTCCAACCTTCCCTTACCTTCACATGGTCCATCTCCTACTCTTCCCTTCCCTTCCTCGACTTCTCAGTCTCCATTTCTGGGGAAAGGCTGTCGACAAACATCCACTATAAACCCACTGAATCCCACAGCTACCGGGACTACACTTCCTCCCACCCTGCTTCCTATAAGGACTCTATTCCATTCTCCCAGTTTCTCCGACTCCGCCGCATCTGTTCTGCCAATGCCACCTTCCATACTGGTGCTTCAGATATGTCTTCCTTTTTCCTCAACTGAGGATTCCCCTCTACCGTGGTCGACACGGCACTCGACCGTGTCCGTTTCATTTCCCGCACTTCTGCTCTCACCTCCCCCCCCTCCCTCCCAGAACCACAATAGAGTTCCCCTTGTCCTCACCTTTCACCCCACCAGCCTCCACATTCAACGGATCATCCTCTGCCATTTCTGCCACCCCCAGCATGATCCCACCACCAAACACATCTTCCCCTCAGCTCCCCTTTCAGCATTCCGAAGGGACCGCTCCCTCCGCAACACCCTGGTCCACTCCTCAATCACCCCCAACAGCCCTTCCCCTTCCCACGGCACCTTCCAATGCAAGCGCAGGAGATGCAACACCTGCCCTTTTACCTCCTCCCTTCCCACTGTCCAGGGATTCAAACACTCCTTTCAGGTGAAACAATGATTTACTTGTACTTCTTGCAATTTAGTATACTGTATTCGCTGCTCACGATGCGGTCTCCTCTACATTGGGGAGACCAAATGCAGATTGGGTGACCGCTTTGCGGAACACCTCCGTTCAGTCCGTAAGGGTGACCCCGAGCTTCCAGTCGCTTGTCAATTTAATTCTCCACTCCACTCCCACTCTGACCTCTCTGTCCTCAGCCTCTTACACTGTTCCAATGAAGCTCAACGTAAGCTCGAGGAACAGCACCTCATCTTACGATTAGGCACTTTACAGCCTTCTGGACTCAACATCGAGTTCAACAATTTCAGACCATAACCTCTGCCCCTACTTTTTCAGGCGGCAGCTGTTGATGATTCTGCCATCCCCATTTGCAACATTTAACCACTCCTGCCTTCCACCCTATCACAGACCGTCCCTTTTGTTCTTTCCTCCCCTCCCCGCTTTCCTTGCTCTGCACGCTTAAAATCTGTTACATCCCTAACTTTTTCCGTTTCTGACGAAGGGTTACAGACCTGAAATATTAACTCTGTTTTTCTCTCTCCACGGATGCTGCCTGACCTGCTGAGTGTTTCCAGCATTTTCTGTTGTTATTAGAGATTGTGTTTTTAAGTTGAGTTAGACAACCCACCGGTGTGTGTAATTTAATTATGTAAATTTCCTTGCAGTTTCTCCCTTTCCACCACAGTAACTTTAGTGGAAGTTTGGCAGCAGCTCCTTTTACACATGTACACCAGGTTTCCATTGAAGTTACAGTGATGGAGCAAGAGAACCTCAAGACAGAACCTCTACAGTTTGAAGCAGTTTTAGTTCTGATCTCACTCTGAGCCTCATCTCACCCTGTGTTTTCTCAATCCACCTTTGGCGGGCTTGAAGCAGTACACATGCATAAGACACAGAGATCCAGTCCCCATCATTGTTACACTCCTGGGTCCTGCTAACGCAAAAGTAGATACAAGACAGTGGGAGTCAACTTCCATTAAAAGCTCAGACCACCTAAGTGAGAGACTGACACCACTGTACCCAAGATGGTATCTACAGCAGTCCCAAACTTGCAACAGTCAATCAGAATAAAGTTACTTGTTGACATTGTTCCATAAAAATAAAAAGAAGTTTGTTTCGATTTGTTGTATTCTTTCGCATTAGAACAGGCTGTGAAATTTTCCTTGCTCCCATGGAGTCAGATCCAAACCCAGCTCTTTAGTTCGGTCCTTTTTTTTAACAACACCTTTCCTTCATGTAAATGGCTTGATGATAGATTGAATAATCAAACTGAGTATGCTACTGTCATTAAACAGCTGAAATGCAATTAACAGAAAAAAAGGAGAAAAAAAAACCTACCTTGTTAATGGCTGCTTTATGCCTGTGGAGACCTTGTTAAAGGCAAATCGTGGAAAAAAAGATTAATTCTACAGGGTACAATAGAAAGCACTTTCCATTATCTCCTCTAAAGGGACCTGGTGTTTATGAATGGAAAGAAGGGCAAGCTGTAAAGAAAGAGTTGAATCTAGTGTCTTTATTCTTGCCATATTTGAGTTAGTGTAGTCCAGTACACAGTAAATTCCTTACTGCAGATTCTCTGCACTCTTTCTCTTATTACATCAGACAAAAGAAATCACACTACATACAGGCTGAATTACTATTGCTATTTATTTATATGTAAAATTATACACAGAAGCAAAAATAAATCAGGAAGCTGCTGAACAGCACAATACGCGTATGAGACAACTGAAATATACCATTTTTAGCAAGTTGGCCCCTGCTGTCTCTTAGAATGTAACAGTTCTTTTGGGCAAGAGAGAGGAACCCTCTCTTTCCTTTGTCTGTAGTCAGTCGAGATAAAATGTTACCCGTAGAATAGGCGGGTTTCCAGACCCATGGAGCCCAGGTCATCCTCATTAGTCTGCTTCAGTCTGCAGAGGTGAATTTCCTCAGGCTTCTCTCGCTCCATCACTGTAACTTCAATGGAAACCCCATGTACATGTGTAAACGGAACTTCCGCCAACCTTCCGCTAAAGTTACGGTGGCGGAGGGGGAGAAACCCCAAGGAAATTCACCCCCTACTTGGGGGATTCAAGCCCTGGTGGGAGAGCCGCTCTCTCCCGATATTACTGCTCTGCAGTACATGATTAGTGCAGGTGTTCACTGTGACACCAACAGTCATTTCCAGGCATCTAAGCACTTGTACCTTCTCCCATCAACATAACCTTGTTGCTGGATCCCAGCATGAAGTGGACAGGGGCCTTTCATTTCTTTACTAACTTTTTTGCGCCCCTCCCTTCCTAAAGGCACTGAACACTGCTGGGGCATGGTTCCATGGGCACCAGCCAGCCTCTGGGTACCTAACCCAAGTTGATTCATACTCCAGGGACCAGCCTCGTATCTTTTTAAAATAGCAATGACTTAACTGTTGTGTGAGTTTTAAGAACAGTGTACAGTAGTGTCATTCTCTGAGAGAGCGCTGCAGAGGGAACAGATTGCCCTTGGTGTGTTTATCAAAACAATTTGCTAAGTCTGTGAAGTCCAAGACAGACTCCGCTGTGAAGGATGTTTCCCTGATCTCTGTGTTTACACGAGGCAGAAAAATGATAATCAGCTGTCTTTGGGAACAGTGTGAATTAGAGGCAGGGTAGGTGTGTGGGGAGGGGGAGGGGGGAATTCAGACCCTGGGGAGCAGTAGGGACAGCAGTGGGGGAGCGGATTCGAGCCCTGGGGACCAGCAGGGACAACAGACGTGGGGGGTGAGGGGGAGAAGCATAAAATGGTTAAGTTCTTTGAACATTTTAAAGAGCAGCGTTAGGCTGTGTCCCATGTTTTAAGGTGTAAAAGCGCTTGGTATATTAAAGGCTTTCAGTAGTTTGTAATTTGCGATTGTCCGTGGTTTCAGAGTGCCTCTTTTATATTTTACAATGTAAGCTATTTGGGACTGTCAAGAAGTGACTGTTTTTTGCAGGTGTCCGTCATTTGGGGTGTCCCTTTATACAGGTTTTACTGCAGATGAAACTAAAGATGTAAATTCCTATTTATATCACACCAACGTAGTCCAGTAAGGTGGACTAAGGATGCAGCACTGCTGTGCTGTTTTGCTAAGATTCCTTGCAGAGTCTGTAGCACCTGGCATGGCATCCCGTGCAGGGCCACTTCCATATCCAATTTTCCTCCTTTCTTTCCTGAAGGCCCCGACTAATGCTGGGGAATTGATCCACAGCTCTCTGGTACCCTCATTTAAGTGGCCGTTCTACAAGCGAGAGCCTACAGAATGAATGTCAGCAAACATGACAGGGGCATTCTAACTGAGCTCCATCCTGTCCTCACTCACGGTCCACACAGGCACTTCCCAGCAGGGGTCACAGGACGGCGAGCAGGGGCTACAACCAAGGGTGTTTGTTTCCCCTTGTTCAGCCAAGGATGCTGAGAACAATTTTAGATCCCAACTGCTACCCCAACTGAGATCAGCTGACTCTGGGGGAAGTGTGGCAGGAGTTAGACCAGGATCCAGATACGCCACTCACAAAAGCAACAGTGTAAGAGGTGGTGGGAGACCCAATGATGTACCAGGCACCAGGCCAATATACAAAGGGGGCTGAGGAGTTGCATAGCTAATTTTTCCAGGGGAGCCCCCGTCCTCCCAACTGAAGTGCAACGACATTTTCTGCTTCTGTACATTCCTATGTGACAACTGCTACAAGAAACTTTGAAACCCAATGCATCAACGTGACTTTTGATATGCTATGTTGCCAAGCAGTTTCTTGAAATCTGGATTGTGCTCACTCAAGCACATTTATTTTTCTCAATTTCCCTTTCCCTCTCTTTATCTGAAGAAGTACACATGCAAAAGACACAAGTCTCGGGCCCAGGTCATAAAGGAATGCTGTTGTTACACCCCTGAGTTACGCTATTATACAAGTCGACATTGGTCAGTATGAGTCAACTTCTACAAAAGGTGCTTAGACTGCTTACAGGAGCGACCGACACCACTCAACCCAGAAAGGCATCTATGGCAGACCCAAATTTGTAATACCTATCTCACGCTCCACTTTCTCATTCCCTCTCTCCTTATTTCTCATTTCCTCTCTCATGCGCTCTCTCTCTCATTCCCTCCCTGTCGGTGCCATTCTCTTTTCCCCCCCCTCCCACAATTACCAACCGTGGTTCTTGACTCGATAAGCCCCAAGCAGCATTTCTATTTTAGATAATGTCCACTGATTTCTTTCCCATTGCAGAGACCAGTAACACACTGCAGGTTTGTGTTTAAGATAGTATCAGTGGTGCCACTTGGGGGGGGTTATAGAAATTACAACACAGAACCAGGCCATTCGGCCCAGCTGGTCTGTTTCGGTGCTAACCCTCCATGTGAGCAAATAGTTCGAACCACATTTACCAACCCTGTTCCCATATCCCTTCAACCCCTTTTTCCTTCATCCACCAATCTAACCTTGAATGTTGATATAGTTTGTGCCTCAACCACCAATCCTGGGAGTGAATTCCACAGCCTCACCACTCTCTGTGTGAAGAATTTTCTCCTGCCATCTGTTCTAAATCTCTTACATTTAATCTTATATCTATGGCCCCTGGTTCCAGCCCCCACCCCCCACCTACTGGAAACATCTGCTTCTATCTGCCCTGTCCCAACCCTTTCCTAATTTTAAACACGTCAATCCTGTCTCCCTGTTATCTGTGTTGGTTCTAATGAAAAAAGCCCCAACTTCTCACAATAATAGCATTGAAAAGGAAAGCGGATAAATATTTTAAAAGGAAAATTTAGAAGTAAATGGGGAAAGGGACGACGTGGATAGCTCTTTCAGAGAGCCAGTACAGGTGTGATGGGCTGAATGGCCTCCTTCTGCACTGTAACACGCTGTGATTCTAGAGTACATCATAACTATTGCCACTCTTTGTAGTTCCCCAGTTGGAATCATTTCCATAAATTCTTCAAGCTTGTGTGCACTAATTTTCCTTTTATGAAACCATGTGCTGAGTGCAGCTGCCCTATCTCAAAAGATATTGGCCTGTTTTGAAGTGGCTGCTATATCTTATTCCTTTGAAAAGGCGTATGGTGTTCTGAGCCTCGCTTGTACATTTCAAAAATAAGTTTCATTTCAAAAAGACAATGAAGATGGGAGGAGGTCCAGTCTGTCTCCCGCATGCCACTCGCGACCTGCTCCTCGTGCGGCTCCCCTTTGACCCTTGTCTTCTTCACCTGCCCAGCACTTACTCAAGTGATACTTCAAAAGTACGGTCTGCTTACCTTCAATTTACTGCGGATATATTCAGCACCGCTCCAAACAATCTACCCAGCAGCACCTCGTGTAACTCATCCCTTCAGTGGGCCCCTTTTACTACACCGCTACTCTTCCCGATCTGGTTGTGAGCTTATTGCTGTGTCTTAAGTATTGCTGTGTAATTTTATTAAAAATCCACCTGTGGTTGAAGCTACAGTTCACAGTATACTGAGAGGTCAAGACAATTGCGCATTCTGAATCTAACAATAATACTGGTTTCCATAGTATTTTTGCAGTAAGATTTTTCAGTGTAAAACACCGATTGTGTCATTTATTGCAGTGAGGACAGTTAATGTAATCCTGAAATCCTGTTTAGGATGCTGCTAGCTGTGCACACCTACCATGCTTTAGCAGCGTCTGCCTATCTGTCTGTTTGGAGTTATTGGGCTGGATTTTGTCAATGGAGGTGAGTTGGAGGCGGGACTGCTGCTTATCATGTCAATGTCCCGCCTCCATCCTCGCCTGACCAATCAGAGGTATTTTCCCCTGATTGAGCTTGTTAAGCCCGCCCTGTGGGCTCAGCAGGCCAATTAGGGAGGAAGTCACTGACAGATCACGTCAATGTCAGACGTGCTATCTGTCAAGACTTCTTGAAAGAAGAAATGACAGTGTTTGACAGCTCTGGGAAGCTGTCAAACACTGACATTCTCTTAAGTTTGATGATTCTTTGTGGTGAGGACTCATCAAACCTTTCAACTTTGTAAATTTCACATGTCTATAGGATCGGAGGATCCAACAGCCATTATGTGAAATTGACAAGGAGAATGTTAGCTCTCCCCATCCAGTGCGGCTAAAGGCTGTAGAAAGAAAACAAGGTAAGTGCACACTTTTGTAAACTTATGACTCACCTTGCTTACTTACCACTCCACACTTGCACCCATCACTCACCTCTACACCTTACTTCCAGGTGCCTCCGACCACCACAGACCTCCTCCATGTCTCCTCCAACCCGGCGGGGTTCTCCGAGGTCAGGAAGCCTTCACCTGTGAAGGTAAAATGGCACTAATCCTTTTTTCTGCCTGTTAACTACCTGTTAACAGGCAGTTAAAAGGATTAAATGCCTTTCCCACCTCCAGGAGACGAGACCCGAAGCTGCACATCCTCCCGCCTCCTGGCAAAAGGGCATGAAGGCGTGATGGGGGCGGGTTTGCCATCCGCCCCCACTCTCTCCGATTTTACCAGCTGTCCCGCCTCCATGCCCGCCTCCTCGGGGCTCAGAAAATCCAGCCCTCTATGTCTCTCTGTGTAAGGTTCATGTTAGTAATACTGTTTGTTATGAAATAGGGTGAAAGGTTACATAGGAACATAGGAACAGCAGTAAGCCATTCAACCCCTCGAGTCTGCTCCATTCAATTAGATCATGGCTGATCTGCACCTCAACTCCCTTTGTCCACCTTTTATCCATATCCCTTGATACTCCTACTTAATAAAAATTTGTCAATGTCAGCCTTGAAAATTTCAATTGTCCCAGCATCCACAGCTTTTGGGAGAGTGAGTTCCAGATTTCCACTATGCTTTGTGTGAAAAAGTGCTTCCTGATTTCACTCCTGAACGGCTTAGCTCTAGTTATAAGATTATGCCCTCTTGTTCTGGAATCCCCCACTAGAGGAAATAATTTTTCTGTATCTACCCTATTGAATCCCTTTATCAATTTAAACATCTCAATTAGATCACCCTTGTAATGTATCATCTCATGGTTTAGTATGAGCATGCTCAGTTCACTTTGACCTAATAAACAAGCACATGGACCAGCAACTCATCCTGTCTCTGTCCTTCAATTGTTCTACCCACATATATTACATTTTGGCGACGAGGATGGGATCCCAAAGCCATTTTTAGGGATCATGGAAGGACACAGTGTTCAACCTTCGAGTGGACAAGTTTAAGGTGAATTTCTGACTCCTAAACTGAATTTTTTGCGATGTTTTACTGTTAATGCTGATGCAGAATCGTCTGTGCTTCGCCTTCGCATGTATGTTTACTCAGCAACAGCAGCGTTGATTCTCACAGGTACACAGGTAGCGTGCTGAGTCACTGTTCGATGGGATCAGGACAATCATGGCCGCGCCTACGGATTCATCGGAAGCCTCGGCATGTATGACTGAGCTCACGAACCATTCAGTTCTTACATTGAGCAGATGGAGATGTTTTTTAAGGCCAATAACATTATTGAGACCGAAGGTGCAGATGAGAATGTTCAAGCTCAAAATAAAGTAATTCGTGAACGGAAAAAAGCAATTTTTCTAACGGAGATCGGACCAGATGTCTACGGAACGTTGACAAACCTACTCGCACCAGAGAAAGCGAAGGATGCGTCATTTGAAGACATTATCGAGACACTCGAGGGCCATTTGGAACCAAAGCCGTTAGAAATAGCAGAGAGCTATAAGTTTGGTACCAGAAACCAAATACAAAGTGAAACCATCAGTGAGTACAATGTAGCTCTTAAGAACCTGTCTTTGCATTGTAACTTCGGCACATTTTTGGATCGTGCGTTGCGAGATAAGTTTGTGTGTGGAGTGGTGGATGAGAACACACAGTCCAATTTACTGAACACTCTGAATCTAACGTTTGACATAGCATGCAAAATGGTCCAGTACTTCGCACATTTCTTACCTGAGTTAGCGACCATGTTAGCTCCATTGCACGAGCTCCTCAAGAAGGATGTTCAGTGGAAGTGGACAAAAGCGCAACAGGAAGCTTACGACGCTTGTAAGAGAAGTCTCTCTAGCGATGCTCTACTTGTGCACTACAACACAGAGTGTGAGCTTAAGTTAGTGTGTGCTGTTTCTAGCTATGGTGTGGGAGCTGTCATAAGCCACATCATGGATGACGGCCAAGAGAAACCAATCGCATTCGCATCGCGAACCCTCACAAAGAGTAAAAGAAACTACGTGTAAATTGAAAAGGAAGCACTCACCATAATGTTTGGAATCAAGAAATTCTAACAGTTCCTGAACGGCAGAAAGTTTACCCTGATAACCGATCACAAACAGTTCCTAGCAATATTGAGGCCCAAATTTCCCATCCCTGCAATGGCCGCATCAAGAATGCAACGTTGGGCAGTGTTGTTGTCACAATATGACTACACGATTGAATATCGCACTTCAAAACAAAACGCAATCGCAGATGCCTTGTCCAGGTTGCCACTTGAGGACTCGTGTATGGTACAAGTTTGTCGCTAGGTGCAGTTGACAAAGCCTTTCCCGTGAATGCAACTGAGATTGCAGATGAGACTCAAAAGGACTCAGTACTGAAAAGAGTGTATGAAAACACCTTGAATGGATGGACTGATCAGTGTCTGGACACAGAATTGAAACCATTCCATAACCGTCGTACTGAATTGTCTTGTGAGCAAGGTTGTATCCAGTGGGGAAACAGAGTGGTTGTACCTACTTCTTTGAGAGATAGAATTCTTGATCATGAACACATACATGAGTTTGACTCAGTTCAGACTTCAGTAACTGAAGTACCAGGTTCAAACAAGTCTGAGATAGAAACAGGATCATCTTTGAGTTCGGAACCAAAACAAAACAGCCTGAAAATTGGTTCAACACCAAAATCTTCTGTAAGGAGATCAGGAAGGCTCCACAAACCTGTTATAAAACTGGATTTGTAGTTCATTTAAAAGAAAAAAAGACAGGAGTTTTTGTTATGTGGTACATGTAATGCTGGGAAAGGTGGGACCATAGTTTTGTTGTATTTGAGAGGGGAATACATACAACTTTTTTAAGGGGGAAAGCAGTGTAATGTATTATCACATAGTTTGATCTGAGTATGCTCAGTTCACTCTGGCCTAATAAAGCAAGCACGTGGACTAGCAACTCATCGTGTCTCTGTCATAGAAACATAGAAACTAGGAGCAGGAGTAGGCCATTCGGCCCGTCGAGCCTGCTCCACCATTCAATATGATCATGGCTGATCATCCAAATGCAGTACCCTGTCCCTGCTTTCTCACACAGAATCCCCATCGAGCCTGCACCAACACATATCCCACCCTATCCCCGTAACCCCACGTATTTAATTCCCCCTAACATATCCCACCCTATTCCCGTAACCCCACATATTTAATCCCCCCCTAACACTAAGGGTCAATTTATCATAGCCAAATCAACCTAACCCGCACATTTTTGGACTGTGGGAGGAAACCGGAGCACCCGGAGGAAACCCACGCAGACACGGGGAGAATGTGCAAACTCCACACAGACAGTCACCCGAGGCCAGATTCGAACCCGGGTCCCTGGCGCTGTGAGGCAACGGTGCTAACCACTATGCCACCGTGTTGCCCTGTCCTTCATTTGTTCTACCCACATATATTACAACCCCGAGCCTTCTAAACTCAAGGGAATACAAACCAAGTTTATGCAACTGGCCCTCCTAATTTAACCCTTTAAGATAATGGTCAAGGTTTATATAGGCCTAAAAGCCAGTGACCCTTAAAATCATAGAATCATAGAAATTTACGGCACAGAAGGAGGCCATTCGGCCAATCATGTCTGCGCCAGTGGAAAAAGAGCTATCCAGCCTAATCCCACTTTCCAGCTCTTGGTCCGTAGCCCTGCAGGTTACGGCACATAAAGTGCATATCCAAGTACTTTTCAAATGCGATGAGGGTTTCTGCCTCTACCACCCTTTCAGGCAGTGAGTTCCAGACCCCCACCACCCTCTGGGTGAAAAAAGTTCTACTCAACTCCCCTCTAATTCTTCTACCAATTACTTTCAAGCTATGCCCCCGGTTATTGAGCTCTCTGCTAAGGGAAGTAGGTGCTTCGTATTCACTCTATCTAGGCCCCTCATAATTTTATACTCCTCAATTAAGTCTCCCCTCAGCCTCCACTGTTCCAAAGAAAACAACCTCAGCCTAACCAATCTTTCCTCATAGCTAAAATTCTCCAGTCCTGGCAACATCCTCGTTAATCTCCTCTGTACCCACTTTAGTGCAATCACATCCTTCCTGTAATGTGAGGACCAGAACTGTACATAGTACTCTAGCTGTGGCCTGACTAGTGTTTTATACAGTTCAAGCATAACCTCCCTGCTCTTGTATTCTATGCCTCAGCTAATAAAGGAAAGTATCCTGTATGCCTTCTTAACCACCTTATCTACATGTCCTGCTACCTTCAGGGATCTATGGACATGCACTCCAAGGTCCCTCTGTTCCTTTACATTTCTCAATATTCTACCATTTATTGTGTATTCCCTTGCATTGTTAGCCCTCCCCAAATGCATTACCTCACACTTCTCCGGATTGAATTCCATTTGCCACTTTTCTGCCCACCTGACCATTGATATCTTCCTGCAATCTACAGCTATCTTCCTCACTATCAACCACACGGCCAATTTTTGTATTATCTGCAAACTTCTTAATCATGCCCCCTACATTGAAGTCTAAATCATTGATGTATACCACAAAAAGCAAGGGACCTAGTACTGAACCCTGTGGAACCCCACTGGAAACAGCCTTCCAGTCACAAAAACACCCGTTGATCATTACCCTTTGCTTCCTGCCGCTGAGCCAATTTTGGATCCAACTTGCCACTTTCCCTTGGATCCCATGGGCTTTTACTTTTCTGACCAACCTGCCATGTGGGACCTTGTCAATTGCCTTGCTAAAATTCATGTAGACTACATCAAACGCGCTACCCTCATCGACCCTCCTCGTTACCTCCTCAAAAAATATAATCAAGTTAGTCAGACATGACCTTCCCTTAACAAATCCATGCTGACTGTCCTTGATTAATCCGTGATCTTCTAAATGATGATTTATACTGTCCCTCAGAATTTTTTCCAATAATTTTCCTACCACCGAGCTTAGGCTGACTGGCCTTAACGAATTCTACTCTAACCACAGATGCCACTCCACTTCACCTGACGAAGGGGCAGCAGCTCCGAAAGCTTGTGATTTCAAATAAAACTGTTGGACTATAACCTGGTGTTGTGCGACTTCTCACTTTTGTCCACCCCAGTCCAACACCGGCATCTCCGCATCACTCCTCTTTTACTTCTTTGCCTTACTCTGAGACAGTTTATTAAGAGTTTATTTAAGTGAGGCTAAAATTAATTTGCATACACTTGATTCATTCAAAATGTATTGTTTAAGCCAGGTTAGATTGGAAGAAAGGCTCCCCATTTTATTATGGCTGATCTCATCCCTTATGTTATTCTGCATCTCTCACATCACGATTGAAGGTTTGAGTGGGTGCAAGAGCTGTACTTCACCCCAAAAAATGCATGTGGCTCCAAAGAGACTGGTTGGGCACCTCTGGCCCCTTGTTTCACATATCTTTGACCGCTGTTTCTCTCTTCTAGTGGCATTTGGCCATAATGCTTGGTATCATCAGACAATGTTATTATATTACGGGAAGTACCCTTCCCTCCAATTAATTTATGGATGGGACCCAGAACAAACCCTTGGGAGACTCCCCTGGTCACTATCCCTTAGCTAGAGCATTTTTCTATTGCTCACCACCTTCTGATTCCTGTAGCCAAGCAAGTTTTCAATCCACATCGTTAGACATGACACAAAATGCTGCAGTGATTACACTTCCTTGGCTTTGAAATGTTTTGGGATGTCTTGAGGGCGAGAAAGGTGCTACAGAAATGCAAGTGCTTCCTTTGAAATCTAAAATAATGGTGAAAGAGTTTCAGTTCTATTTGCAAACTACAGGCAGCAGGTGCAGAACTCTGGTGTAGAAGCACGCAGCAGGCAGGCACTGCTCTCTGACCTCAGCATCCCATCGAGCCCCTTTGTGGAGTTTCTAAGAAATTAGCTTCACATAACACAGCTTAATCACTCACATTCCCCTCACACATACTCTCACACTCACCGCCCCCCCCCCCCCGCCACACACACACATCGCATCCTCACACAGACAGACACACACTCACATCATCCTTACACAGACACTCGTACACACTTACACCTCCCCTTACACACCACTCACATCCCCTGCACACAGACAGACACAGCCTCACAAACACCTCCCTCACACACACAACCGTGATGACTTTGACAGAAGGAATATTTTGGAATCCGAAAAAATGTGGTATTTGAAATTCCAGGCCTGGAGAAAGACCAGGGTAAGAACTTCAGAGAATCAGCTCCACATGTGTTACTTTACATAGCGTCAAGATAATTGTGGTTCTCGGCATAGTTGGCAACTGGTTTAACAACAAATGAGAAGGTTGCAGCTGACAATAGTAGTCAAAAAGTCCATTATTTGCACAGTACTCCTTCCCTGTGGAGTTTTCCAGCCTCTCTCTTCTGCCTGTGGGTAGTGGAAGGCAGGCTATGCAATACACATTACTCTGCCCATAAACCCATCTAACAATGGGCGGGATATTAATGAGCACTTGGGATCATACTGAGAGGTAAGTAACTGATATACAAAGTATTTCTCTGGAGATACCCTTCACTTTAATTGGCAGTTTCAGAGATTACAGCGCTATGCAGGAGATTAGAAAAAAAATCCACAGAACTTTCACACAGGACCATTGCATATACAGTGATGGATCCAATAAGGTGGAATGCTGGCGACTGCAGTTTATATTTACGGTTGGACATCTTGACTTAACTATTGCTGTGGTCCCTCAGTGTGTTGCACTTTGTGTAGTTGCTGTGAGTAGGGTTCCCAACCCTCCCAGAATGAGCAAGAGCTCCCCAGAATCGGGGATCCTTCCCCGAGTACTGCCTCCAGTCACTGAAATCAGGGGGGTTGAGAGTGGAGGGTGGGGAGAGGGAGACTGGGGAATGGGGGCTCGGGGAGACGGAGACTGGGGAATGGGGGCTCGGGGAGAGAGAGGGAGACTGGGGAATGGGGGCTCGGGGAGAGAACATAAGAACATAAGAAATAGGAGCAGGAGTAGGCCAATCGGCCCCTCGAGCCTGCTCCGCCATTCAATAAGATCATGGCTGATCTGATCCTAACCGCCAATCTACTATCTATCACAGAACCATCTCCTGCATCTAACAGAATTGCACACACGAAATAGGAGCAGAATCAGGCTACACAGTCCCTGGGCCCGCTCCACTACCCACAGGGCCATGACCGATCCGAACCTAGACTCATGTCCAAATTCCTGCCCGCTCCCCGTAACCCTTAATGCCCTTTACTTCTAGGAAACTGTCTATTTCTGTTTTAAATTTAATTAATGTTGTAGCTTCTACAGCTTTTTGTGGCAGCATATTCCATGGACCTACCACCCTCTGAGTGAAGTAGTTCCTCCTCATCTCAGTTTTGAAAGAGCAGCCCCTTATTCTAAGACTATGTCCCCTAGTTCTCGTCTCACCCGTCATCGGGAACATCCTCCCCGCATCCACCCGATCCAACCCCTTCACAATCTTATATGTTTCAATAAGATCGCCTCTCATTCTTCTGAACTCCAATGAGTAGAGTCCCAATCTACCCAACCTCTCCTCATATGACCACCCCCTCATCCCCGGGATTAACCGAGTGAACCTTTTTTGCACTGCCTCGAGAGCAAGGATGTCTTTCCTTAAGTAAGGACACCAAAACTGTATGCAGTATTCCAGGTGCGGTCTCACCAATACCTTGTACAACTGAAGCAATACCTCCCTATTTTTATATTCTATCCCCCTAGCAATGAAAGCCAACATTCCATTTGCCTTCTTAATCACTTGCTGCACCTGCATACTAACCTTTTGAGGGAGACTGGGGAATGGGGGCTCGGGGAGAGAGGGAAGACTGGGGAATGGGGGCTCGGGGAGAGAGAGGGAGACTGGGGAATGGGGGCTCGGGGAGAGAGAGGGAGACTGGGGAATGGGGGCTCGGGGAGAGAGGGAAGACTGGGGAATGAGGGCTCGGGGAGAGAGACTGGGGAATGGGGGCTCGGGGGAGAGGGGGAATATGGGCTCGGGGGCTCGGGAGACTGGGCAATGGGGGCTCGGGGGAGAGGGAGACTGGGGAATGGGGGCTTGGGGAGAGGGACAGAGACTGGGGAATGGGGGCTCAGAGGGAGACTGGGGAATGAGGGCTCTGGCGGGGAGAGGGAGACTGGGGAATGAGGGCTCTGGCGGGGAGAGGGAGACTGGGGAATGAGGGCTCGGGGGGAGAGGGAGACTGGGGAACGAGGGCTCGGGGGGAGAGGGAGACTGGGGAGCGAGGGCTCTGGCGGGGAGAGGGAGACTGGGGAATGGGGGCTCGGAGAGAGGGAGACTGGGGAATGGGGGCTCGGGGTGGGAGAGGGAGACTGGGGAATGGGGGCTCTGGCGGGGAGAGGGAGACTGGGGAATGGGGGCTCTGGTGGGGAGAGGGAGACTGGGGAATGGGGGCTCGGGGTGGGAGAGGGAGACTGGGGAATGGGGGCTCTGGTGGGGAGAGGGAGACTGGGGAATGGGGGCTCGGGGTGGGAGAGGGAGATTGGGGAATGGGGGCTCGGGGTGGGAGAGGGAGATTGGGGAATGAGGGCTCAGAGGGAAAGGGAGACTGGGGAATGGGGGCTCGGAGTGGGAGAGGGAGACTGGGGAATGGGTGCTCTGGTGGGGAGAGGGAGACTGGGGAATGGGGGCTCGGGGGAGAGGGAGACTGGGGAATGGGGGCTCGGGGAGTGGGAGACTGGGGAATGGGGGCTCGGGGAGAGGGAGACTGAGGAATGGGGGCTCGGGGAGAGGGAGACTGGGGAATGGGGGCTCGGGGAGAGGGAGACTGGGGAATGGGGGCTCGGGGAGAGGGAGACTGGGGAATGGGGGCTCTGGCGGGGAGAGGGAGACTGGGGAATGGGGACTCTGGGTGGGAGAGGGAGACTGGGGAATGGGGGCTCTGGTGGGGAGAGGGAGACTGGTGAATGGGGACTCTGGGTGGGAGAGGGAGACTGGGGAATGGGGACTCTGGGTGGGAGAGGGAGACTGGGGAATGGGGACTCTGGGTGTGAGAGGGAGACTGGGGAATGGGGGCGCAGAGGGAGAGGGAGACTGGGGAATGGGGGTTCGGGGGGAGAGGGAGACTGGGGAATGGGGGCTCGGGGTGGGAGAGGGAGACTGGGGAATGGGGGCTCGGGGTGGGAGAGGGAGACTGGGGAATGGGGACTCGGGGAGAGGGAGACTGGGGAATGGGGACTCTGGTGGGGAGAGGGAGACTGGTGAATGGGGGCTTGGGGTGGGAGATGGAGACTGGGGAATGGGGGCTCTGGCGGGGAGAGGGAGACTGGGGAATGGGGACTCTGGGTGGGAGAGGGAGACTGGGGAATGGGGACTCTGGTGGGGAGAGGGAGACTGGTGAATGGGGACTCTGGGTGGGAGAGGGAGACTGGTGAATGGGTTCTCTGGGTGGGAGAGGGAGACTGGGGAATGGGGACTCGGGGAGAGGGAGACTGGGGAATGGGGACTCTGGGTGGGAGAGGGAGACTGGTGAATGGGGGCTTGGGGTGGGAGAGGGAGACTGGGGAATGGGGACTCGGGGAGAGGGAGACTGGGGAATGGGGACTCTGGTGGGGAGAGGGAGACTGGTGAATGGGGGCTTGGGGTGGGAGAGGGAGACTGGTGAATGGGGACTCTGGGTGTGAGAGGGAGACTGGTGAATGGGGACTCTGGGTGTGAGAGGGAGACTGGTGAATGGGGGCTTGGGGTGGGAGAGGGAGACTGGGGAATGGGGACTCGGGGAGAGGGAGACTGGGGAATGGGGACTCGGGGAGAGGGAGACTGGGGAATGGGGACTCTGGTGGGGAGAGGGAGACTGGTGAATGGGGGCTTGGGGTGGGAGAGGGAGACTGGTGAATGGGGACTCTGGGTGGGAGAGGGAGACTGGTGAATGGGGACTCTGGGTGTGAGAGGGAGACTGGGGAATGGGGGCTCTGGTGGGAGAGGGAGACTGGGGAATGGGGACTCTGGTGGGGAGAGGGAGACTGGTGAATGGGGACTCTGGGTGGGAGAGGGAGACTGGGGAATGGGGGCTCTGGTGGGGAGAGGGAGACTGGTGAATGGGGACTCTGGGTGGGAGAGGGAGACTGGGGAATGGGGACTCTGGTGGGAGAGGGAGACTGGTGAATGGGGACTCTGGGTGGGAGAGGGAGACTGGGGAATGGGGACTCTGGGTGGGAGAGGGAGACTGGGGAATGGGGGCTCTGGGTGGGAGAGGGAGACTGGGGAATGGGGACTCTGGGTGGGAGAGGGAGACTGGGGAATGGGGACTCTGGGTGGGAGAGGGAGACTGGGGAATGGGGACTCTGGGTGGGAGAGGGAGACTGGGGAATGGGGACTCTGGGTGTGAGAGGGAGACTGGGGAATGGGGGCGCAGAGGGAAAGGGAGACTACGGAATGGGGGTTCGGGGGGAGAGGGAGACTGGGGAATGGGGGCTCAGAGGGAAAGGGAGACTGGGGAATGGGGGTTCGGAGAGAGAGTGAGACTGGAGAACGGGGGCTCGGGTGGGAGAACGAGACTGGGGATGGTGAATCAGGGGATGGGGGTTTGGAGAGAGAAGGGGACAGGGGAATGGTGGAGAGAAGGGAGCATGGGGTCGATGCATTGGGCTCAAGTGAGTGGGGGAGAATGCCGGGGGGTGTGGTTGGGGGTGGGGACCAGCAGTTCCTGCAGAGCCAGGAGCAGCAGCAGCAAGGTGGTGACTGGGAACAGCACTGAGGGAGGATCAGCCAGTAAAGGGGCGAGTGAAACCTGGGGACCTTACTGTGGGTAAACAGTGAAAGAATATTTCCACTGGTGGCCGAATGGGGAACCAGGGGAGGGAGACCAAAGATTCTCAGTGGAAGAACCAAGGGGGAAGGGAGACGGAGGGCTATTAGACCGTGGGATTCTTCACCACTTTTGGCTATTGAGGAAGAGACTAAAACATCATTTCAAAGGGAGTGCCGTGAAACCACGAGCAAAAATATTCAACTCCAGGGTAACCAACCATTATAAGGTAAATGCGTTAACATTTGTAGAAGTTATATGACCAGATGCTCTGTGATCAATCCTCCAGGAAAGCCTCCAACCCGAACTGTGAAGCTGTGAGTGGTGCGGGGTCTTTCAATATGCACAGGCTTCTGTTAGCCGTCTAGACCGGGTCTACTCCTGTCAGCCAATTCCACGGATGTTTAAAGCAGCGCCACGTAAATGGCTTCACTCCACTGTCCCAGCACACCGGCATCCTGCGCATGTAAATGTGCCCACGGATACCTCGTTCATCAAATTGCTTTCAAATCAATATGCACCACTGTGCTAGGCTGCAAAGTCCAGGGCACAACAGTCAAGATTATTAGACCAACAGTAGAATATATTGAGGATATGTCCTGGACAATGCTGAGGCATGATGAATGTCTCCTCTGCAAACACAGCTGACTGGACAGTTCACAAGTGACAAAATCATCAGCAAGGTTATGGTCAGTCTCACGAATGGAGATATTTATTATATCACACTGGTGGCTGTGGCACTTTTTATTTTTGATGCTTGTGCTATATTTTATTTCTTGCTCCCCCCCCCCCCCACCACCTCCAATTTCCTCCTCCCTTTTCCTGAATGCGTTCTACGACTGCCAGCTGCCCTTCAAGTGCCTTGGCCATGAGGTCGTCCTTGGCGTGCCAGCCTGGATGTGGAGTGTTGACAGCTACTTGACCGTGGGGGGGCGTCACGCACATTTTAAAATTGAAAATTAATATTAGTTAGCACACAACCGAGTCCATTTTGGCTTTTGGCCGACTGGCTGGCGGAGTTGGTCGGCCTCCCATTCTGACGGTTAAGAGGCCCCTGCGGTTTTGAGGCCTCGGCCTCGGTGAAATCTGGCAGGCGAGCTGCAGGGCGCCAAACAGACGTTCCGGTGCAGCTCACCTCAAAATTGGGCCAGGGTGTCCCCCGGCAAAGCTAGTTGTGGGCGAGGTTGCGATCATAGGGGTGAACCTGGCATTTTCCCAACCGCTACACTTCCGTTCCACACTGGGCTGTCCACTTACCCACTGAATCATTCAGGGAGCACGATTTGTCGCAGAGTTTTAACTTTTTAGGGTAGATTTTAACTGGGCAGTGTGGGAACATAATTCCGCATGACCAGAGTACCTCGAATGTTCTTTCTGGGCAGTCAGTGGGATCAGCATATGTTGTAAATTGTGTAAACAGGCCTAAAAGCAAGTATATCTTCACAGGAAAGTAAAACAGTAGAATGTGTATGAGTCAGTCAGCCGTAGCTGTAATGGTCTGGAATATGTCAGCTTGGTCATTTGTGTTTCGGGGAATGGGAAGAGTTTATGACGGCAATCAGGGCGCTTCTGTTTATGGAAGTGCATGTTTGTTTAGTTCATGTTGTTATTCTGGTGGTATTTGTATGTATCTTTGATGTGCTATGATTTATTGGTGGTATGCATGGAATATAGTGATCAAAGGTGAAATTTGGTATAAGAAATGTGAGTGAATCACTGTTTAACAGCTCATACTGGAATCGTGAGAGTATGATGTCTCACAGAGCCCATACTGGTTATGGATAGTATAAGGCTTCAATAAAGACTGATCCTGTGTTGCTACAACTGAATGTGTGTGTAATCTGGCATTTAAAGTAACAAGAGGAAAAAGAACAAGAAAGCAGTCCAACAGGCAGCAGGAGGCTTGGTCCATTTCGAAGGCCGGGCCTTGCTGCCAGGCCGTGAGTGAGCTGCTCGCCACAAGCGGGGGTCTCCCGCTGCAGCTCGGTGGCTCCGCCACAGTATCGCGTTGCCCGGAGGCCGACAGGAAGGCCGGTCGGTGGGGGGGGAGAAGCCTAAGGCTGGCAGCAGCGGCTCACATCTGTTATTCCTGTGGAGCCCAGAGCAGCACTCCTGTTCCTCCTTAACCCCACAAAAATAACTTTCATTTTCCTAGTTGAGTGGCCTCTTCCTTTTCACCGCTCAGTACAACGGGGAGGGGCTTTTACTGCGCTAGCTCTGCCCAGTCATCCCTGAAAATTGTACGTCACTCCAGAGACCTGAGCACAAAAATCTAGACTGTCACTCCAGTGCAGTACTGAGGGAGTACTGCACTGTCGGAGGTGCAGTATTTTGGATAGGATGTTAAACTAAGGCCCTCTCAGGTGGATGTATAAGATCCCATGGCACTATTTCGAAGAAGAGCAGGGAGGTTATCCCCGGTGTCCTGGCCAATATTTATCCCTCAATCAACATCACCAATTAAAAAATAGATTGTCGGGTCATTATCACATTGCTGTTTGTGGGACCTTGGTGTGCGCAAATTGGCTGCCGCATTTCTTACATTACAACAGTGACTACACTTCAAAAAAGTACTTCATTGGCTGTAAAATGCTTTAGGATGTCCTGAGGTCGTGAAAGGCACTGTATAAATGCAAGTCTTTTTGTTTAATCATAGAACCTGATTCAGGCGAGCACCTGGGCCGCCCAACAGAAAGCCCCAGTAGATATGGCGGCAAAGCAGGAATGGGGTCACTAAGTTCACTACAGACAATTAAACTCCACTGCAGCTCAGTTTGCACTGACCCAACCATGTTACAATCGGCCTTTTTCTTTCAAACTCTTGAAACTTTAATTGCATAACGCATATTGTCGTTTTGCTACTGTGATATTCCAGTGCTACCATTTGACTGAAACAGAGATTACATCTGTATCGCTCGATAAATATCTCCACAAATGAGGCCAATAACTCACAATTGACAAATTGCCTTGTGAAATATAGTTATTCCACAAGTGGAGCTACATATCTCCTGACACACAGCTTAGTACGACAATATGCTATTGATAAGATCGGCAGCATTTTTAACTGAAAACGATGAATTTTAGGAAGAATGCTGGCTATTTTTCGATATGGTCTATAAAATCTGTTTTGTGATGTTGCTTTGCCACCTGTGGAAATATCATTGAGATTTCTACCAGTGTTTTTGTATATGGGATCTATTTGTTTTTATCATTTGTCTAATATATCCATTTTCAACTTTATTGTGTGAATAATATTGACCTTGCAAATACTGGTACATTCCCGGTGAACCCCTGCTATATATTGATACACTCCCAAGGACTCCCTTGCAAATGATGATACTCTCTCAGGGATTCCTTGTAAATATCAACAACGATTATTATTTTAAAACACCTTTAACATAATAAATGATCCGAACGCACATCACAGAGGTAACGACTGAATACTGAACACTGATGGACGTTTTGCTGATGCGACCAATGGCATCGTCCAAGAGTTAGTTTTCAGGAGGCTTTTGAGGAAAGGGAGAACTATAGTAAGGTGGAGGGGATCAGGGAGAGCACTCCAGGGCATGGGGCTGAGATAGCTGAAGGCTCTGTGACCAAAGGGGGAGCGGAGAGAGGGAGAGCAGAGGGCAAACACTGACACGTAGGACATAGAAACATAGAAAAACAACATAGAAACATCGAAAAATAGGAGCAGGAGTCGGCCATTCGGCTCTTCGAGCCTGCTCCGCCATTCAATATGATCATGGTTGATCCTCTATCTCAATACCATATTCCCGCTCTCTCCCCATACCCCTTGATGCCTTTTGTGTCTAGAATTCTGTATTCTAGACTGGCGGAGGTTGTAGAGATAGAGAGGGCGGGAGAACAAGGAGGGTCTTGTAGATAAGGATAAAGACTTTAAATAGAATGAATTAGGGGACAGAGAACAAATGGAGGTTGGTGAGGACAGGAGTGATAAGGGAATGCAACTTAGTGCGGGATGTAATGTTCCAATAGAGTTTTGGACAAGTTGTAATTTATGAAAAGTGGAACTCCGAGATCTAAGGATGTGATAAAGAGCTGGCTAGGGGTCTCACTGACAGTGGGAGTGAAGTAAGGGTGGAGGTGGACAGACATGTAAATAGGTGATCTTTAACATAGAAACATAGAACAGGAGTAGGCCATTCGGCCCGTCGAGCCTGCTCCACCATTCAATACAATCATGGCTGATCATTCAAATCCAGTACCCTGTCCCTGCTTTAATCCCCACAGCACACATATCCCACCCTACCCCCATAACCCCACGTATTTAATTCCCCCTAACATATCCCATCCTATCCCCATAACCCCACATATTTAATCCCCCCCTAACACTAAGGGTCAATTTATCATAGCCAAATCGACCTAACCCGCACATTTTTGGACTGTGGGAGGAAACCGGAGGAAACCCACGCAGACACGGGGAGAATGTGCAAACTCCACACAGACAGTCACCCGAGGTCAGATTCGAACCCGGGTCCCTGGCGCTGTGAGGCACCAGTGCTAACCACTATGCCACCGTGTTACCTTTACTGGTGTCCAAGGTGGAGCAGTGTCAGTTCTTCTTGAGTGAGCAGCCAGTTATTGGGATGGAATTGGGTTAGGATGTGGAGATTTTGGCAACGGCTAAACAAGGTGGCTTCAGTGTTGCTCAGGCTAAGTTGATGAAGTCCCTCCCAGTCCATGGCTTGATGTTGGATGTCTCCGCCCTTGCCTCAGCTCATCCGCTGCTGAAACCCTCATCCCTGCCTTTGTTACCTCCAGACTTAACTATTCCAATGCACTCCTGGCCGGCCTCACACCTTCCACCCTCCGTAAGCTTGAGCTGATCCAAAACTCTGCTGCCCGAATCCTAACTCGTATCAAGTTCTGTTCACCTATCGCCTCATATGCTCACTGACCTACATTGGCTCCCAGTCCGGCAATGCCTTAATTTTAAAGTTATCATCCTTGTGTTCAAATCCCTCCATGGCCTCACCCTCTCTATCTATGTAGCCTCTTCCAGCCCTACAACCCTCCGAGATCTCTGCGCTCCTCCAATTCTGGCCTCCTGCACATCCCCGATTTTCATCGCTCTATTGGCAACCATGCCTTTCAGCTGCCTGAGCCCTAAACTCTGGAATTCCCTCCCTAAATCTCTCTGCCTCTCTACCTCTGTCTCCTCCTTTAAGTCACTTGTTAAAATCCACCTCTTTGACCAAGCTGTTGGTCACCAGTCCAAATATCTATTTACAAAAGCAAAATTCAGCGGATGCTCGAATCTGAAATAAAAACAGAAAATGCTGGAAATACTCAGCAGGTCAGGCAGCATCTGTGGAGAGAGAAACAGAGTTAACATTTCAGGTCGATGACCTTTCGTCAGAACTGGAAAAAGTTAGAGATATAACAGGATTTAAGCAGGTACAGAGGCAGGGAAAGGGGGGAGGGGAGGAAGGAACAAAAGAGAAGGTCTGTGTTTGGGTGACCGCTTTGCGGAACACCTCCGTTCAGTCCGTAAGGGTGACCCCGAACTTCCGGTCGCTTGTCACTTTAATTCTCCGCTCCACTCCCACTCTGACCTCTCGGTCCTCGGCCTCTTACACTGTTCCAATGAAGCTTAACGTAAGCTTGAGGAACAGCACCTCATCTTTCTATTAGGGGGTCACAGTCTCAGGATACGGGGTAGGACATTTAGGACTGAGATGAGGAGAAATTTCTTCACTCCGAGGGTGGTGAACCTGTGGAATTCTCTACCACAGAAGGAGATAGATAGATTTCTAGACACAAAAGGCATCAAGGGATATGGGGAGAGAGCGGGAATATGGTATTGAGAAAGAGGATCACCCATGATCATATTGAATGGCGGAGCAGGCTCGAATGGCCTACTCCTGCTCCTATTTTTCTATGTTTCTATGTATATGTTTCTAGGCACTTTACAGTTTTCTGGACTCAACATCGAGTTCAACAATTTCAGACCATAACCTCTGCCCCTATTTTTTCACATGGCAGCTGTTGATGATTCTGCCATTCCTATTTACACCTCTTCTAGACTCATCTTTTGTCTCTTTACTTGCCCCATTACCATCTCCCTTTGCCTTGTACAATCAGACCTTTTGTCATTTAATCTCATCTTCCTTCCACCCTATCACAGACCGTCCCTTTTGTTCTTTCCTCCCCTCCCCCCTTTCCCTGCCTCTGCACTTGCTTAAATCCTATTATATCTCTAACTTTTTCCAGTTCTGATGAAAGGACCTGAAATGTTAACTCTGTTTCTCTCTCCACAGATGCTGCCTGGCCTTATATCTGTTTATGTGACTCAATGTCAGTTTTTGTCTGGTTACACGCTTGTGACGCACCTTGGGATGTTTTTACTACGTTAAAGGTGCTGCGTACATGCAAGTTGCTGTTGTTAATCTTGATAAGCACTCAAACAGTACAGTGATGTTCGTGAAGTAAATGGAGGTAGCAGAGCTGTGTACTGTCTCACTCAATTCCTATGAATGATGTTACCGAGAAGCAGCATGCAGATGAGGAAAGGAGGGAGGCTGGGGGGAGGAGGGGCCTGGTAGCACACTCATGGTGATTTTAGCACACAATGTGGAGATGTTCTGGCTGTGTAGGGACATGTAGGAGTGGGACTAAACCAAAGGGGTGCCACATAAGTGAACCACAGAGGAGAGATGATGGATAGTTAACCACATTGTTCTGAGTACTGGTGGGGGCGATGGTTCCGCTGGGAAGTGCAGACAGAGACAAGTCCAAGGCACCACTGGTGGCTCAGCTGCACAGGGGGTGAGGAAAATGAGTGGAAGAGCAATACTGGTAGGGGATTCGATAGTTAGGGGAGCAGACAGGCGTTTCTGCGGCCGCAGATGTGACTCCAGGATGGTATGTTGCCTCCCTGGTGCCAGGATCAAGGATGTCACTGAGCGGCTGCAGGACACTCTGATGGGGGAGGGTGAACAGCCAGAGGTCATTGTCCATATCGGTATCAACGACATAGGCAGAAAGAGGGATGAGGTCCTGCAGGCAGAGTTTAGGGAGCTAGGAGAGAGATTGAAAAGCAGGACCTCAAAGTTAGTAATCTCCGGATTACTCCCGGTGCCACGTGCTAGTGAATACAGGAATAGGAGGGTAGAACAGATGAGTGCGTGGCTGGAGAGATGGTGCAGGAGGGAGGGCTTTAGATTCCTGAGGCATTGGGACCGCTTCTGGGAAGGTGGGACCTGTACAAGCCGGTCAGGTTACACCTCAACAGAGCCGGGACCAATATTCTTGCGGGAGGTTTGCTAGTGTTGTTGGGGAGGGTTTATATTAGATTGGCAGGGGGATGGGCACCAGCATATAGGAGTAGAAAAGATGAATAAGGTGCATAAAAGAGTGAGTGTGTTTGATATTACTAGAGAAGAAAGTAGTACTAGAGGCGGAAATAGTACCATATTAGATAGGAGCAGACTAAGAAAGACTACGAAAAATTCAAAAATGGGTTTAGAATGCATGTACAGTAAACGCACAAAGTGTGGTGAATAAGGTTGGTGAGCTACAAGCACAATTAGCCGTGTGGCAATATGATGTTATGGCAATAACGAAAACGTGGCTTAAAAACGGTGAGGACTGGGCTCTTAATATTCAAGGGTACAAGGTGTTCAGAAAAGATAGGGAAGGAAAAAAGGGAGGTGGGGTGGCAGTGCTGATTAAGGAAGACATTGTAGTGTTGGAAAGGGAGGATGTTCTTGAGGGGACAAGGACAGAATCCATTTGGTTAGAGTTGAGGAGCAAAAAGGGAATGATCACGCTATTGGGGGTATTCTATAGGCCTCCAAATAGTGAGAGGGAGGTAGAGGAGCAAATCTGCAGGGAAATCACAGAGATATGCAAGAGCTATAAAGTGGTGATATTGACAGACTTTAATTACCCAAATATCGATTGGGATAATGCTAGAGTAAAGGGAAAGGAGGGGGAGGAATTTCTGAAATGTGTTCAGGAGAATTTCCTTGACCAGTATATTCTTGGCCCAACTGGGAAGGAGGCATTGCTGGATCTGGTGCTGGGGAATGAGTGGGCCAGGTCGACCAAGTGTCTGGGAGTTCTGACGAAAGGTCTTCGACCTGAAACATTAACTCTGTTTCTCTCTCCATGGATGCTGCCTGGCCTGCTGAGTTTTTCCAGCGTTTTCTGTTGTTATGTCTGGGAGAACACTTGGGTACGAGTGATCATCGTATCATAAGGCTTAGATTAGCAATGGAAAGGAGCATGGAACAGTCCAGAGTGAAACTTCTAAACTGTAATAGGGCTAACTTCAATGGGATGCAAAAGGATCTAGCCAGGGTAAAATAGAACCAAAGACTGACAGGAAAAAGTGTAAAGGAACAATGAGTGATCCGTAAGGAGGAGATGATCCAAGTACAGGCTAGATACATTCCAACAAGAGGGAAGGGTAAGGGAACCAAAGCAAGGGCTCCTTGGATGACGAGGGAGATAGAGAAGACGATGAAACAAAAAAAGAGGGTGTATGATGTATGTCAGGTGAATTCTTCAAGGGAGAACCAGACCAAATACAATAAGTTGAGAGGGGAAGTGAAGATGAAAATAAGATTGGCAAAGAGAGAATATGAGAGTAGAATGGCGGTTAACATAAAAGGGAACCCAAAAATGTGCATAGGTCCCTGAAGGTGGCAGGACATATTGAGAGAGTGGTTAGCAAAGCATATGGGATCTTGGGTTTCATAAATAGAGGTATTGAGTACAAAAGTAGAGAAGTTATGCTAAATCTTTATAAAGCGCTGGTTAGGCCACAACTGGAGTATTGCGTCCAGTTCTGGTCACTTTAGGAAGGATGTGAAGGCCCTTGAGAGTGTGCAGAGGAGATTTACCAGAATGGTTCCAGGGATGGGGGATCGTAGCTACAAGGACAGGTTGGAGAAGCTGGATTTGTTTTCATTAGAGCAAAGGAGGTTGAGGGGTGATTTGATAGAGGTGTACAAGATTATGACGGGTTTGGATAGGCTAGACGGGGAAAGGCTGTTCCCACTAGTTGATGGTACAAGGACTAGGGGACACAAATTTAAGCTTTTGGGCAAGAGATACAGGAGGGATGTGAGGGAAAACCTTTTTATGCAGCGAGTGGTGAGGACTTGGAACTCGCTGCTGACGGAAGTGGTGGAAGTGGACACACTCAATGTTTTCAAGGGGAGACTGGATAGGCACTTGAGGGAAATAAACTTGCAGGGCTACGGGGATGTAGCGGGGGAATGGGACTGACTCGATTGCCCTGCAGAGAGCCGGCACAGACTCGATGTGCCGAATGGCCTCCTTCTGAGCCGTTATGACTCTATGACCACTGTGGAGAAGTCAAAAAGGACAAAAGGAGATAGCACACCACAGTCACAAAGATAGTTATAATAGACAGTCATGGTGCTGTGGACAGGATAGAAGCACGATCGAAGGGATCAGAACAGGGAATGGTGGGAGAGGTGGGCAAGTAGGTGGGTGACAATCGCATGTTTGAGGACTTTAGGGAAGAAAGGGAGGATTGAGATAGGGGGCTGGATTTTGCCAATGGGGATCTTTTGGAGGCGGGACTCTCACTTGTCGGGTTTCAGTCCTGCCTCCATCAACTTCTGGCCAACGCACGCTATTTTCCCTTGATTGACCTTGTTAAGCACGCCCAGCGGGCTTAGCAGGCCAATTAAGGGAAAGCCGGTTACAGAGAACGTCAATGTATGACGTTTCATCTGTCAAAAGTGTTTGACAGATGAATTGTCATCATTTGACAGCTCTGTGAAGCTGTCAAACACTGACCTTCTCTGTAGCTTGATGAGTTCTTGAATTCAAGACCTCATCAAACCTCTTTCTTTTGTAGAAATGAGATGGTTGCTGCATTGGAGAATGCAACGGCCATCTGTCATCTCTACCGCAGAGGTGCGAGACTCTCCGCATACCCACCAATTGAAGCCTGCAGGAAGAAACAAAGGTAAGTATACTTTTTCTAACACTTTGCACTTACCTCAGATACTCACCTCTCCACACTTGCACCCATCACTCACCTCCACAGCGCACTTTTGGACCCCGCAGACCCACTACTCGCCTCGGTGACCCTGGCGGGGTTCGGAGCCTTCGGGAAGTTCGCATTTGTGTGGGCAAACTGGGGATAATCCTATTTTCTGCCTGTTAACTACCTGTTAACAAGCAGTTAAGTGGCTATAATCCCTTCCCGCCTCCAAGGAGACGGGACCCGGCGCGGGACAGCTACCCGCCTCCTGGCAAGATGGCTTGGGGGCGGGTTGGACACCCGTCCCCAAATTCTGCCATTTTCCCGGCAGTCCCACCTCCAAAACCGCCTCCCCAGGGCTGGCAAAATCCAGCTCCTGATGTTAATTGGAGAGGAGAGAGAGAGATTGAGGACGTTTTTCTTTGAGAGGGAAGACAGCAGTCTTGAAGGTCAGTGGTTGGAGAGGGCTAGATCCCGAGCAAAGGAAGCCTTTGACAATGTCGAGGAATCTATCAATACACTCTTGGGACCTATTTGTCCTAACTTCCACCAGGGAAGCAGTGCTAACATGTCAGAAAACATTTTAGTTAGTATACAGTGACAGAAACAATGTCCTTGTAAGTCCATGGACCTATACACTAGCATGAATTAGAACCTTCATCAGAGGGGAGAAGAGAGGAAGAAAATAGCCTGGATGAAATCAGTCTTTCTGCGGTGTTGTTTCTGCACTATTGGCACTCAGTTAATTATTATTATTTTTGACTTTAAATCTACCTTTCACATTTTTCTTGGTCACATTCATCACTGTGATTTACTCATTACCAGCCAAGTAGAAAATCACCAATTAAGTAATGAAGAAGTGGATCAAACTAAAATAAGCCTAATAGTGATTATGTATCACTTCTCTGAGTGCTAAACAAGTTGGGTTTATTTTCTCTTCTCTGTAATAAAAATGCTTGGTCACATACCTCCAGTGTACATTCTGACGAAAGGTCATCGACCTGAAACGTTAACTCTGTTTCTCTCTCCACAGATATTGTCTGACCTGCTGAGTATTTCCAGCATTTTCTGTTTTTATTTCAGTATATATTTTACCAGGATTTATCATTATTCGCCATCACAATGGAGTTTTAGCAAGTAACATGCGGATTTTTTTTAACAAAACCGTAACAATGATTAAACTGTATCACATCATATAATTAAAAGAGAAGGAAGGTCAAGAGAGATTATTAGCTCAGGAAAGAAAGAAAGAACTTGCATTTATGTAGCACCTTTCACATCCTCAGGATATCCAGAAGCATTTCACAGCCGATGAATTACTTTTGGAGGTAAGGTGCAGTTACTGTCATTTACGCACAGCAGGGCCCCATAAAGAGCATTGAGAAAAATTAGCAGTTATTCTATTTTGGTTAAGCAATAAGTGTTCATCAGGACACCGGGAGAACTCCTCTGCTGTTGTTCAAATAGTGCCCTGAGCTCCTTTATGTCCACCTGAGCAGCCAGGCAGGAACAGCTTCCGTCTTGACTGAAATACAGGCAAGCAGTTTAACGTCTACTGGCTCCCGGTCCACCAACATGTTGGCTATAAAATTCTCATCCTCATGTTCAAATCCCTCCATGGCCTCACCCTTCCCTCTCTCTGTAAGCTCCTCCAGCGCACCCATCGACTGAGTACTGTGCATTCCTCCAATTCTTGAGCATCCCCGACTTCCCTTGTCCCACCATTGGCAGCCGTGCCTTCAGCCATCTAGGCCCTAAGCTCTGAAGTACCTCCCCAAACCTTTTTGCATCTCTACCTCCCTCCTCCTTTAAGAGTAAGTGCCGCTTGATAGCACATTGATGACTCCTTCCATCACTTTGCTGATGATTGGGAGCCGGCTGATACGACGGTAATTAGCTGGGTTAGATTTTAACTGCTTTTTGCGGACAGCACATACCTGGACAATTTTACACTTTGCCGGGTAGATGCCAGTGTTGTAGCTGTACTGGAACAGCTTGGCTAGAGGCGAGGCTAGTTCTGGAGTACAAGTCCTCAGCACGACAGCCGGGATGTCATCGGGACCCATTTGCTATGCTGTATCCAGTGCACTCAGCCGTTTCTTGATATCACATGGAATGAATCGAATTGGCTGAAGACTGGCATCTGTGATGGTGGGGACCTCAGGACGAGGCTGGGAAAGATTATCCACTCGGCGCTTCTGGCTGAAGATGGTTGCGAATGCTTCAGCTTTGTCCTTTGCACTCACGTTGCCCTTGAGAAGGTGGTGATGGACCTTCTACTTGAACCGCTGCTGTCTGCTCAGATAGGAACTGCCAGGGAGCCATGCAAGGCCACAGGATTCCAGGAAACTACGCTATTGGCCAAAAATTCAGATTTCTCAGCCTACAGGGCGGTTTCCCAGGGACTTGTGGCTCCAGGATGGCTCTTGGATTGTGGGTCCACGGTGCTACTCACAGCGGCTTCCACTGACGATGTTCCCCCGGAATAACCAAGTAGCGACGTTAGCTTCTCTTCAAGGGTGTAGCATTTGTTATGAAGTTCTAGTAACAAACCAGAAAAGACTTTGGGTAGATTTTTGTCTTCCACCCACGGGCTGTATTCTGGACAAGCTGGTACAATCAAGAAAGGTATTTATTTTGATCTTTTGAATTAAAAATAGTTTTGCTGCTTCCATACTTGTTGCAGAATGCAGTTATTCTTTTGCATTTACCGATGGAGGCCCTGTTCAATGTGAGATGGTTTATTTGAAGGCAGGCAAAGGGCACAGCCACAAGCCTTCATGATAGCTGCTGAAGAAATGTGCTTGGGCTTCTCTTGAGCTCCGGACAACTATTGCCTACCACAGAGGAGAAATACCCCCTCGCCCTAACTATACAACTGCTCCGTGCCACCGACCTCACCTGAACATCAGTTCTGCAAGCAGGAACATAAGAACATAAGAAATAGGAGCAGGAGTAGGCCAATTGGCCCCTCGAGCCTGCTCCGCCATTCAATAAGATCATGGCTGATCTGATCCTAACCACCAATCTACTATCACAGAACCATCTCCTGAACCTAACAGAATTGGACACACGAAATAGGAGCAGGATCAGGCTACACGGCCCCTGGGCCCGCTACGCTACCCGCAGGGCCATGACCGATCCGAACCTAGACTCATGTCCAAATTCCTGCCCGCTCCCCGTAACCCTTAATTCCCTTTACTTCTAGGAAACTGTCTATTTCTGTTTTAAATTTATGTAATGATGTAGCTTCTACAGCTTTTTGGGGCAGCATATTCCATGGACCTACCACCCTCTGAGTGAAATAGTTCCTTCTCATCTCAGTTTTGAAAGAGCAGCCCCTTATTCTAAGACTATGTCCCCTAGTTCTAGTTTCACCCATCATCGGGAACATCCTCCCCGCATCCACCCAATCCAACCCCTTCACAATCTTATATGTTTCAATAAGATCGCCTCTCATTCTTCTGAACTCCAATGAGTAGAGTCCCAATCTACCCAACCTCTCCTCATATGTCCATCCCCTCATCCCCGGGATTAACCGAGTGAACCTTCTTTGTACTGACTCGAGAGCAAGTATGTCTTTTCTTAAGTATGGACACCAAAACTGTATGCAGTATTCCAGGTACGGTCTCACCAATACCTTGTACAACTGAAGCAATACCTCCCTATTTTTATATTCTATCCCCTTAGCAATGAAAGCCAACATTCCATTGGCCTTCTTAATCACTTGCTGCACCTGCATACTAACCTTTTGAGTTTCGTGCACCAGGACCCCCAGATCCCTTTGTACTTCAGTACTTTCCAGTTTCTTGCCATTTAGATAATAACTTGCTCTACTATTTTTCCTGCCAAAGTGCATAACCTCACACTTTCCAGTATTGTATTCCATCTGCCAAATCTCTGCCCACTTACTTAGCCTGTCTATGGCCCCTTGCAGATTTTTTATGTCCTCCTCACTCACTACTTTCCCTCCCATCTTAGTATCATCTGCAAACTTTGATATGTTACACTCGGTCCCCTCCTCCAAATCGTTAATATAGATTGTAAAGAGTTGGGGACCCAGCACTGACCCCTGCGGAACACCACTAGTTACTGATTGCCAGTCTGAGAATGAACCATTTATCCCAACTCTCCGCCTTCTGTTAGATAGCCAATCCTCTATCCATGCCAGAATATTACCCCCAATCCCGTGATTTTTTATCTTAAGCAATAATCTTTTGTGTGGCACCTTGTCAAATGCCTTTTGGAAGTCTAAATACACCACATCCACTGGTTCCCCTTTATCCACCCTGTGTGTTACTTCCTCAAAGAACTCCAGCAAATTTGTCAAACATGACTTCCCCTTCATAAAACCATGCTGACTTTGTCCTATTAAATTATGATTATCCAAATGTCCCGTTACTGTCTCCTTAATAATGAACTCCAAAATTTTACCTACCACAGATGTTAGGCTAACCGGTCTATAGTTTCCAGCCTTCTGTCTGCTGCCCTTTTTAAATAAGAGTGTTACATTAGCAGTTTTCCAGTCTGCCGGGATCTTTGCTGAGTCCAGGGAGTTTTGGAAAATTATTACCAATGCATCCACAATCCCTACCGCCACTTCCCTCAAGACCCTAGGATGTAAGCCATCAGGTCCAGGTGATTTATCCGCCTTGAGTTCCATTATTTTACCGAGTACCACTTCCTTAGTGATTTTGATCGTGTTTAGCTTCTCCCCCCCTATAGCCCCCTGTTTGTCCAGTGTTGGGATATTCTTAGTGTCCTCTACTGTAAAGAGTGATACAAAATATTCATTCAGTGTATTTGCCATCTCCATATTTCCCACCATTAATTTCCCGGTCTCATCCTCTAAGGGACCAACATTTACTTTAGCCACCCTTTTTCTTTTTATATAACTATAAAAACTCTTACTATCTGTTTTTATATTTGTTGCTAATTTACTTTCATAATCTATCTTCCCTTTCTTAATCAATCTTTTTGTTATTTTTTGCTGTCTTTTAAAGTTTTCCCAATCCTCTATCCTCCCACTAGATTTGGCTACCTTATAAGCCCTTGTTTTTAGTTGAATATTATCCTTAATTTCTTTACTTAGCCATGGATGACTGTCTTTTCTTTTACACCCTTTTCTTCTCAGTGGAATATATATTTTTTGGAAGTTGTAAAATAACTCCTTAAATGTACACCACTGATCATGTATCGTCTTACCCTTTAATCTATTTTCCCAATCCACTCTACTCAATTCTGCTCGCATACCTTCATAGTCTCCTTTATTCAAGCTTAGCACGCTTGTTTGAGATCCAACCTTCTCACCCTCTAATTGAATATGGAATTCAACCATGTTATGGTCACTCATTCCAAGGGGATCCTTTACTAGGACATTTTTAATTAATCCTGTCTCGTTACACAGGACCAGATCTAAGGTTGCTTGCCCCCTGGTCGGTTCAGTTACATACTGCTCAAGAAACCCATCCCTAATACACTCAATGAACTCATCTTCAAGGCAGCCCTGCCCAATTTGATTTGTCCAGTAATATGATAGTTAAAATCCCCCATAATTAAAGATGTTCCCTTATTACAAGCCTCAACTATTTCCTGATTGATACTCCATCCAACAGAGTTGCAACTGTTCGGAGGCCTATAGACTACGCCCACTAGTGTTTTTTTCCCCTTATTATTCCTTATCTCCACCCAAACTGTTTCATTATCCTGATCTTTTGACCCAATATCATTTCTCTGTATTACAGTGATTCCTTCCTTTATTAACATAGCCACCCCACCTCCCCTTCCTTCCTGCCTGTCCTTCCTGATCGTTAAATAACCTGGTATGTTTAATTCCTCTGGGAACAGTGTGCCCCTCGTCTGCACCCGCTCCTGTTAAAGGAAATCTGGGTGCAGAGGCATCTGACAGTCATTTCCATGTAATTTCCAGTGCTGGGCCCTCTTCAGGCAGTCAGGTGCAACCACCTGAAAAGCCATAGAGTGGCAATGCTCATTAGGAGCAGAACGTGCGATTAGGATTAGCGACCAATTTTCCTGCACATTGCGCACTTTTTTTTAAAGCGCCCTACTCAGAGAAAACAGCCCTGCCAACTTTCTTTTGAATTCAGTAAGAATCAAATCCTTAATGAACCCATTTGCACCCTCATTAAGAACGTGCTCATGCCTCCTGATGTCCTCTCTGTTGTCGAGTTAAACAGCATAAATAAGCTAGACATGACGCTTTGCAGTCTATGGAATGACCTGCCTTATAAAAAAAAATAGCCTCTGCAGTTTCATTTAATGACTTTACACTTCATATCTGACACGTCTTGTTTGGTGTTTATGACTGACAGGCTCAACCTTTGCAACAGTACCTTATTCATCACGTCAGAACAGGGTAGTCGGTAAGAATACAGAAGCTGTTCTCCCTGACATGAGGCAGGCTGCTTCTTAGATGTCCAACTGACAGGATCCTTGTAGTTTATTTCTCTCTCGGGAGGCTGTGACTCCCCCTCTTACAAGAACAACAACAACTTGCATTTATGTAGCGCCTTTAACATAGTAAAAGGTCCCAGGGCGCTTTCCAGGTACGATTAGAAACATAGAAACATAGAAGGTAGGAGCAGGAGTAGGCCATTCGGCCCCTCGAGCCTGCTCCACCATTCGATGAGATCATGGCTGATCATCCAAACTCAGTACCCTGTCCCTGCTTTCTCCCCATATCCCTTGATACCTTTAGCCTTAAGAAATATATCTAACTCCTTCTTGAATATATTTACTGACTTGGCCTCAACTGCCTTCTGTGGTAGAGAATTCCACAGGTTCACCACTCTCTGGGTGAAGAAATTCCTCCTCATCTCTGTCCTAAATGGCTTACCCCTTATCTTTAGACTGTGACCTCTTGTTCTGGACTCCCCCACCATCGGGGATTAGCAAACAAAATTTGGCACTGAGCCAAATAGGAGATACTGGGACAGGTGACCAAAAATCTTGGTCAAAGAGGTAGAGTTAAAGGAGCTTCTTAAAGGAGGAGAGAGGAAGAGGTAGCGAGGCAGAGAGGTTTAGGAGGGAATTCCAGAGCTTGGGGCCTAGGCAGCTAATGCCATGGCCGTCAGTGGTGAAGCGCTGAAAATCGGGGATGCGCAAGAGGCCAGAATTGGAGGAGCGCAGAGCTCTCGCAGGGTTGTAGGGCTGGAGGAGGTAACAGTGATCATAGAATCATAGAATCATATAATGTTACAGCACGGAAGGAGGCCATTTCGGCCCATCGTGTCCGCGCCGGCCAACAAAGAGCTATCCAGCCTAATCCCACTTCCCAGCTCTTGTTCCGTAGCCCTGCAGGTTACCGCATCCCAAGTACACATCCAAGTACTTTTTAAATGTGGTTAGGGTTCCTGCCTCTACCACCCTTTCAGGCAGTGAGTTCCAGACCCCCACAACCCTCTGGGTGAAGAAATTTCCCCTCAAATCCCCTCTAAACCTTCCCCCAATTACTTTAAATCTGTGCCCCATGGTTTTTGACCCCTCTGCTAAGGGAAATAGGTCCTTTCTATCCACTTTATCTATGCCCCTCATAATTTTATACACCTCAATAAGGTCTCCCCTCAGCCTCCTCTGTTCCAAGGAAAACAGACCCAGCCTATCCAGCCTGATAAGGTGGGGCAAGGTCATGGAGGGAATTGAAAGAAAGGATGAGAATTTTAAAATCTTAAGTTAACTGTTTGTGCCACATACAGTTTGTATGACACAAAATTAGATCATTATGAGTCAAGAAAAGTAACTTATCACTCAGGACAGCCGAGTACACAAACTGCACTGTAGATCAGTCTATGTCCCATTGTCATCCTTGGCTCAGTGGGTAGCACTCTCACCACTGTGTCAGAAGGTTGTTGGTTCAAGTCCTACTCCAAGGACATGAGCACATAATCTAGGATTGACACTCCAGTGCAGTACTGAGGGAGTGCTACACTGTCGGAGGTGCCATCTTTCACATGAGATGTTAAACTGAGGCCCCGTCTGCTCTCTCAGGTGGATGTAAAAGATCCCATGGCAATATTTGAGGAAGAGCAGGGAAGTTCCCTGGTGTCCTGGCCAACATTTATCCCTCAACCAACTTCAATAAGACAGTATCTGTGGGCTCTTGCTGTGTGCGATGGGCTGCACTGTTTCCCTAGATTACAACAGTGACTGCAATTCAAAAGCACTACATTGGCACTTTGGGACATCCTGAGGTCGTGAAAGGCAAGTTTTTCTTTTTTTCTTCACACCAGCCCCCTCCCCGAACTCTCCATTCCTCTGACTCTGACCTTTTGTGCATTTTCCCTCACGTCACCCACCATTTGTAGCCGTGCCTTCAGCCGCCTAGTCTCCATTCCCTCCGTAAAGCCCTCTGCCTCTCCACCTTCACTACCTCCTTTAAGGGCCGATTAAAATCCACCTATTTGACCAAATGTTTCGTCACCCCTTGCTTTCTTTATTTTGCCATACATTTTTGTCTCATTACGCCTCTGTAAAGCATTTTGCTGCATTAAAGGTGCAATTTGTTGTAATCCTCATACTTTTCAGTCCATAGTGGGTTTTTTTTTGTAGATTTAGGGATTACTCGGTTTGCAGAGATGAAGCTCTAATGTGCCTTCCAAAGGTTGCATGGGCGAACCGTGTGAGTTATGGTGAATATGATGAAGGTAAATGTGCTGGAGCATGTGGGTGTCTAGCAGATTTAGTGTATTATCTGTTTTGTAACTTTTAATTGTAAGGGCAGGTTGCTGTCACGTATTTGTGTTGTTGGATATGTTTGAAGTGGCTAGTGTTTTATTAGTTCAGTTTAGACATGTTAAAGAATATATTTTCATTAGAAAATGTTCGCTAAACTTCCTTTTGCTAATAAACATACATGCAATGGCATAAATGAGGACATTTATGTCTCTTGTACATAACTTTATGATTAGAAAATAAATCATTGCTTTTCTCTCTTCCCCTAACAAACATTTTGCAAGCCACGTTTTCATGAAGACTTTTTTTCAGTTATTCGTTCTGGGGGGTGTGGGCGTCACTGGCAAGGCCAGCATTTATTGTCCATCCCTAGTTGTCCTAAGAAGGTGGTGGTGAGCTGGTGTCCGATTGTTATTCTTTCTAGCTACTACAGAGGGCAGTTAAGAGTGAATCACGTTGGTGTGGTACTGGACCGGGTGAGGATTTCTTCCCTAATGGACATTAGTGAGACAATCCGACAGCTTTTTATTTCCAGATTTTAAAAAAACTGAATTCAAATTCTCAAACTCCCATTCACCTGGATTATTAGTCCAGGCCTCTGGATTACTAGACCAGTACCATAACCATTATACTACTGTATCCCCTAACTCATAAAGGTGAGGTTTCCGCTAGGTGTTGGAAATATCTACTCTTTTATTCATTTGCTGGATCTAGACGAGGGAACTAGAGGTAATATCTCCAAGTTTGCAGACGACACAAAGCTGGGTGGGCATGTGTGTTGTGAGGAGGATGCAGAGAAACTCCAGTATGATTTGGACAAGTTGGGTGATTGGGCAGATGCATGGCAGATGCAGTATAATGTGGATAAATGCGAGGTTATCCAGTTTGGTGGCAAAAACAGGAAGGCAGATTATTATCTGAACGGCAATAGATTGGGAAAAGGGGAAGTGCAAAGAGACTGTTAGATCAGAATTGGGACTTTTTCACAGGGGCCCAATTCGAGTCCACCGGGACTAATTAAAGTCCTAAGAGGTCATCCCTGCTCCGGGTTTTACACAGGGGCCCAATTCGAGTCCACCAGGACTAATTAAATTCCTAAGAGGTCACCCCTGCTCCCGGCATCCCAATTACTCACTAACGGGCCTTACTGTTACATCGAATTTTGGAGCAAAACCAGACGGAGACGGAACTGAAGACAAAGTAAAAGTTTATTAGAAACTAGCCAGAAGGCTTTGTGCACAAAGGGAGAGAGGTTGATCTCCTCAGACTCGAACCCAACTCTCAAAGGGAAAACTACATACAAGCATTGATATATCTTTCGATAGGCAACACCCACAGGTTACAAAAGTGGGCGTACACATACAAACAGCGTCGCTACCATTGCTCCCTTATTGGTTAATGATCAGTCACTCAATGTTGGGAGCCGCCCTGAAATGTTCTGTGACATTAAACATAACACATAGTTGTTATACATGGGGCCTTCATCTAGTCTCTGGGAGCGAGGTCTACCAGACTCCATCTTGTCTCTTAAACAAGGTCGTACCACGCTTATCTTTCCTTTCCCATATTGTTGTATCTAACCAATACTTCGTTAATTCTCGAGAGAAGCTTATTATGATAAACAAGATCCGCTCCAAAGGGAGATAAGGTGTTTGAGACCAAGAGAGAAATGGCTGACTCCCTGTACAGTTCAGTTTCCCTTATCTCTTCAGAAGGCCAACTACATATAAACACTGCTTCTGTAGCACTGATAATGACCTTCTAAAATGCCTAGAAGTTAAGCTGTGACTCCGACAATCTGGCTGCAAGTAGCAACACTTCTTTCAGTATTATTTAAAAGGGTTAATATAATGAACCAAATAGTCCATCATGCTTTGCAACTATCTAAAAAGCTATATGTATGTATTGATATCTCTCTATAAGTAAATTAACTATCCTTTAGACATGATTTCTAATATTACTGCCCTACAGCCTTGGTTAATATATATTTAAAGACATGGGGATATAAGTTTTGTTTCACAGGCCTAATTTGCGATCCCACGGTCCCCCCTTTCAACCCCCGGAAAGGATACTTGAAGCGGGGTTGAGAAATGTGCTCTCTCTACAACTACGTTAATATGATAAACTGATGAATATATATATTGCAGAACCACCTATAGGTTTTCCCCAGCTCAAATTGCATGAATGATGAAGTTTTCCTGTATTCCCTCCCCCCTTTTTAGGCCTTTGGTTAATCCAGGTAGGCCGCCCATCTGTTGTATATGGTCTGGTGTGACTCCTGTTGGGGTGGCCACCCGTCTGGGCACCAGGTATGCATCAGATGAGTGAAGTTAATAGTTAGGCGATCCCCGATTCATTATACCATTGCTTCAGTATTCATATACTTGAATTTTCTAACAAACGTCCAAAGTCGTCCAAGCTACGCGTAGGAGGGGCAGTGCATGCACTAACAGTTTTAATCATTTGTTTTGCAATTCGTTTTGCCCGAATCCTCTTACATTTCTTACATGCCATACATAACAGACCGACAACCAGTATTAACTGCACCATGACCAATATGTGTGAAATTAGTCTGATCCACAGATGGATCTGTATATTTAGTCCCCAGTCCCAAATGTCATCCCACCATGTGGTCACCTTGATCGCGTCGATATCTTTCTTCAGATTCTTGCTCCGTTGTTGCAGGGTATAATACACCCGTTGGGAATGTTGAATCCTTCCCCGTAACTGCTTTAAATGTTCGGGCAGTGGGGGTATCGGGTACCCAAAAGTGTTGATGCAGTTTCGCAAATCATTCTTAATGTCCTCGGATACTTGGAGAGAAGTGGTATCATACTGATGTATGTCCACCAGTTCCTCATGTCCAATTCGTACGGGAATTTCTGGGGAGAAGCAGAACTCTGGGCGGGGAATATCACATGTTAGATTGCCGTAATGGAACGTATTCAAGTTGGTCGCAACACAATATTCACCCCTACCGGCGTATGCCACCTGGGTGGGTTTGGCGGTGGCATCCAATGCTTCCATGGTGCAGTTAATCTCCAGGTCTGTGGTATTAAAACCGCATCGGCTCTGTGGGCTGTGGTTGATTGCATGCGGGCACATGATGATGGCATGTCAGGTAGTACATCCTTCATTCAGCCTTAATCTGTCACATTAACACCACCTCTAGCCTTGCATATCTCTTAATGTCTCTTAATGTCTCTTCATCTCCTCCTTTGTTCCTTTATCCCCTCCCCCTTTTCCCAGCTTTACCCTGGCCTTAAATCTATTTGATTTCCAGCTCTTCCCAGTTCTGATGAAAGGTCATCGACCTGAAACGTCAACTCTCTTTCTCTCTCCACGGATGCTGCCTGGCCTGCTGAGTTTTTCCAGCGTTTTCTGTTGTTATTTAGTACATCCTTCTAGTCTGGTACCCACTAGATTTCCATTTATCATCACTGTGTAAGGTAACATATTGTGGTGAGATATTTGCATGCCATCTTTTATTTCACCAATATTTTGTACTTGGTATACCTCGCGTCCTTGAGTCTCCGGGGTCAGTACTGGAATGACCAGCAGTAAGCCCAGGAGACCTCCCCCCTTTTGCTTACATTCTACTTGGGTGGGGTATACCCGTATCATGGCCCGAAATTGACAGGTCGTTATGTTAAGGCTATCCAGAAGGCGTTTGGGTGTACCCTTCCCAGCATGCCCGTGGGTTAGAGTCCCTTTTAATTGTTGGTTGGTAATCCACAAGGGTACTTCCCCTCCCTGTATTTGGTTTAAATTCTCTCGGGTCTGCTCAACTATCTAATTACCATAGGTGCTGCAGGCATCGTTCGCCGATGCCTGCTGTGAGAAATTGTGTTCTTCTTTGACTATCTTATTTATTGTCTGCGCGTGTGCTTCTAGTACAGTGGCTATGTCCTGGAGGTAGATGGCTAATATCTGATCCTCCCTTAATTCTTGACCCTCATTCTTATTCTGTTCTTGTAGGATAGCCTTGAGCCGTGAGCTCAAATTTCGAACCTTCTGGTCTAATGCAGCCAGATCGATGGTATTAACCACTGACGCGCCTGTATTAAAAACCGTCGCTGCATCATTTAGTAAATCCCTTTTCCGGCGCCATACCCGCCTGTTCCTTTTATTGTACCCACCTCCACTGCGGATCGCGCCTTGTCTCAATACTTGTGTTATGAGACGCTGATACAATTGCTGGGTTTGTGACGAGCACCATACGGGCAGGGCGGTGTCGGTCAGGTTCAAGACTACTGGGACTAATTCATGTCGTATGTTATCATACAATGTGTTTCTGGTTTGGGTGAACACCAATCCACTAACAGGTCCTTCCTTCATAAATGGGCAAATCAGTGGCCTGTAGGTCGGTGTCGGGTTAATGGCTTGGGGTGGATCTTGACCCCAATAACAGTGAATTATAGGGGGTGGAGGGCCATTCGGTACCACACCTTTACCATATTGTTGGCACTTGACTCGAGTGGGTGTACATGAGGGGTGCCAAATGCCCTGATTATTCTGACAGCATTGAGCCATTCTTTCCCCGGTCTCGTAATCTACACATACTCCTGTTCGGCGGTCATCCATGTAACATGTATGGGTGCCAAAATCATTCCCACACCACTCCAGTTCTGTTGCGGCTGCGGTCTGTTTGACCAACAGCAGCCCTATTATTCTTAATAAGAGCCATCCCATAGTGTTTAATATAATACCACTTCAAGTCGAAAGGGAGAATACTTTGCGTTGTTGGAGGGTCGGTATCCCCAGAAGTGGTAACAGTACTGAGGCCGGGTGGAACGTCTGTAAGAAAAACACAAGGCAAATAACTACTCGAAGACTCTACGTAATTTTCCGGACTTGGTCCTAATCAAACACTTGGAGGAAAATAAAGTTACTCGCATTATTAATAATCATTTGATAATTCATTGCCTCAGCTGACAGGCACATACATTCCATTCACTTCAATCAGATTTTTTAATGTAGCAACAACACTCTTCAGAAGAGAGAGAGAGAGAGAGAGAGAGAGCGCGCAGCCTGTGACCTTGAGAAGGAAAGCACAGGCTTTTAAAGTGACAGTACACTGAAAATGACAGAATCCAGTCTGCAGGGTTTTTTTTTTACTCCTCAGCCCTAGGGGTCCTGAGGGTCGGGGGAAATTCCTTCCCCGGGCGCCATCACCGGCTTAGTTTGGCTCCAGTGTCTCCACCTTACATCTAATTTTTCTTGCAGGCAAACGGAGGTTCCTGTACTAAGGAGGATCTGGAAAGGTCCATCCCACCGTGGCTCAAACGTACCTCAAACCGGTCGCTGAACCATCACCCACTGTCCCACACTAGGTGGTATTTTCCAAACTCCCTCCATTCTTTTATCATCCTGTGTCTCCTGTAGATATCTAACCCGAAATTTATTGGCCTGATTTGTCTCACTGAGCATACGTAGGTACGTTAGGAGAGTGGTCTGAAATTGGGAGGTGTCTCCCGTACTCTGAGGGGGATAATTGCAATGGAATCGGAACACTCTGATGGAGGATCACACTTTCTCCACTAACCCCGCTTACTTGGATGGTTTGATCTATTGTAGGGAATTTCGAGTCGGTTATCGACACCGAGGCGCCCGTGTCTATAAGAGCACAATACTGCCGGCCTCCTAACAGTACATTTAGACACGGGCGGGTGGCCCCCGGGCCTCTGACGGAGGAGACCGGGGTATCCTAATCGTGGTGAGGAGCTGGTGGCGAGAGGAGGAGGGTCCGTAGTTCTTCCAACTCTCGGTCAGACAGCCCCCCCGCCCTTTGTGGTCCCTGTGATCCAAGTTTTCGGGGTCCCTGTCCCTCCCTTCCCCCACCCTTTTTGAAACAAGCAGCCCGAGTGTGTCCGAAGCGACTGCAGTTGGTACATCTCACTCTGGTATTTCAGATTAGCCTCTTGGACCCGCTTAACAACAGTGACACTGGTGGCCATAGCCGGAACGTCCGGTGAAAGGGGTCTCCCCTCGTCACTCATACTTATAATCACGTATATCCTTATGCTTTATCTTATATTTTAACTTACTTTAGTCTAATCTTATACTTTAATCGGCACAAACGTATCACCTTATGCTCTATCTTTTTTTTTCCCTCTTACTCGTCACGGGATCACGATCCTGTGGTGTGTTCGAAGTTCCCTACACCTACTTGGTCCTGGCCATCACGTGGGACTACGTCCTCTTAATTCAGGCTCAGGTTAGGTGTTTGAGATAGACAACCAACCACCCTTGTCCGTGTCGATCACCCGTGAATCTCAACAATGACAAACACTTATACTTTAAATCGGAATACACACAGTTAGGTCTAGTCAATTCCGTCAACCCGTGAGTCTCCGTGAGGAGTAATTTAACTACGTGGATAATTTAATACTGTGCCTGGCTGGTGCTTATTTGCGAGCGCGACTCGCCACGAGGGATTTGCAACAGGGAGTCCAGGAAAAGCCCAACTCCAACAATTCTCTTAAGGAGTGACCCTCAACCACCGCACCCAACATTCCAGTCCAGTACCCCACTTCTGACACCAACTGTTAGATCAGAATTGGGACTTTTTCACAGGGGCCCAATTCGATTCCACCGGGACTAATTAAAGTCCTAAGAGGTCACCCCTGCTCCGGGTTTTACACAGGGGCCCAATTCGAGTCCACCGGGACTAATTAAAGTCCTAAGAGGTCACCCCTGCTCCCGGCATCCCAATTACTCACCAACGGACCTTACTGTTACATCGAATTTTGGAGCAAAACCAGACGGAGACGGAACTGAAGACAAAGTAAAAGTTTATTAGAAACTAGCCAGAAGGCTTTGTGCACAAAGGGAGAGAGGTTGATCTCCTCAGACTCGAACCCAACTCTCAAAGGGAAAACTACATACAAGCATTGATATACCTTTCGATAGGCAACACCCACATGTTACAAAAGTGGGCGCACACATACAAACAACGTCACTACCATTGCTCCCTTATTGGTTAATGATCAGTCACTCAATGTTGGGAGCCGCCCTGAAATGTTCTGTGACATTAAACATAACACATAGTTGTTATACATAGGGCCTTCATCTAGTCTCTGGGAGCAAGGTCTACCAGACTCCATCTTGTCTCTTAAACAAGGTCGTACCATGCTTATCTTTCCTTTCCCATATTGTTGTATCTAACCAATACTTTGTTAATTCTGGAGAGAAGCTTATTATGATAAACAAGATCCGCTCCAAAGGGAGATAAGGTGTTTGAGACCAAGAGAGAAATGGCTGACTCCCTGTACAGTTCAGTTTCCCTTATCTCTTCAGAAGGCCAACTACATATAAACACTGCTTCTGTAGCACTGATAATGACCTTCTAAAATGCCTAGAAGTTAAGCTGTGACTCCGACAATCTGGCTGCAAGTAGCAACACTTCTTTCAGTATTATTTAAAAGGGTTAATATAATGAACCAAATAGTCCATCATGCTTTGCAACTATCTAAAAAGCTATATATACGTATTGATATCTCTCTATAAGTGAATTAACTATCCTTTAGACATGATTTCTAATATTACTGCCCTACAGCCTTGGTTAATATATATTTAAAGACATGGGGATATAGGTTTCGTTTCACAGGCCTAATTTGCGATCCCACAAGACCTGGGAGTCCTTGTGCACCAGTCGTTGAAGGTAAGCATGCTGGTGCAGTAGGCGGTTAAGAAGGCAAATGGTCTGTTGGCCTTCATAGCAAGAGGTTTCGAGTACAGGAGCAAGGATGTCTTGCTGCAGTTGTACAGGGCCTTGGTGAGACCACACCTTGAGTATTGTGTGCAGTTTTGGTCGCCTTATCTGAGGAAGGATGTTCTTGCCATGGAGGGAGTGCAGCGAAGATTCACCAGACTGATACCTGGGATGGCAGGAATGACGTATGAAGAGAGATTGGGATGATTGGGCTTGTATTCGCTAGAGTTTAGAAGAATGAGAGGGGAACTCATTGAAACTTATAAAATTCTAACAGGACTAGACAGACTAGATGCAGGAAGGATGTTCCCGATGGCGGGGGAGTCCAGAACCAGGAGTCACAGTCTAAGGATAAGGGGTAAGCCATTTAGGACTGAGATGAGGAGGAATTTCTTCACCCAGAGAGTGGTGAACCTGTGGAATTCTCTACCACAGAAGGCAGTTGAGGCCAATTCATTAAATATATTCAAGAAGGAGTTAGATATATTTCTTAAGGCTAAAGGGATCAAGGGATATGGGGAGAAAGCAGGGACAGGGTACTGAATTTGGATGATCAGCCATGATCTCATTAAATGGCGGAGCAGGCTCGAGGGGCCGAATGGCCTACTCCTGCTCCTATCTTCTATGTTTCTATGTTTCTATGTTTGGTTTAGTTTGAGGCAGCTGTTTTTGTTTCTCAATAGGAGGGAGGCCAATGTTCACTGTTTTTCCTTTTCTTTTATTATCTAGTAGCGTTTGGATGATGCCAATATCAGTAAAACATGATTCTTTTTCACGTTTCTATCCCACAAATGTTACATTTCTTAATTTTTTGTCAGTTTGTGGGAGCCCTTGGTATGGCAGAACGAGGAGACTTCTCCTCAATCAGCTCTGCAGAGAGCAAAAGCACAAAGATTTCCAGTTGAGATGTTTAGCGGAGAAGTCAGTGAGTCCCATTGTTCTCGACACTGAGGAACCTGAGAGACCCCGGGTTCTTTTAGTCTTGAACTCTACCCTCCCATCACCATGGCATCAGAATTTTGGAAAGTAGTTGAGGGCAAACCAAAGCTGCCCTGATGAAAGTCATCAACGGTATCGACTGTGACTGTCTATGGCCTTTGATATCACTCTACCCTTCTCCACAGCCTCACCCTTCTGGTCCATTTACGTGGCACCGCCCTTTCACGGTTCCATTTTGATTTGTTGCTGTGCAGCTAGCACACCTCCCTCAATGGGCTATCCCCCATTCCTGCACAGTCACCACCAGCATACCCGAAAGTTCCATCTTCGACTCCTATTCCTCATCGATATGCCACCTCTCAGCCACATTATGGGCCAGCATTATTTTCATTATATGCTGATGAGTTTCAGATTCGTCTCTCTCCCCACCACCCTGTGCTTGTTAACTGCTTGTCCAACTTCACGTTGCAGATGAACTAGAATTTCTCTAGTTTATCATCCTGTTCAGCTCTGGTCAGAAACTTTTCATCGTTTTCCCTCGATTCCATCCCTCTTCCAAGCTAACTCAGGCTGAATTCAGCGATGTACAACCTTGGTGTCCTCTTCAATCTTAGGCTGAAATCCAAACCCTATATCTGGTCCCATTGCCAAGATTACCTATTTCCATCTCTATAATGTTGTCTGCCTCTATCCCTGCTTCACCCCATCACTGCTGAAATCCTCATCTTTGCTTGCCTCCAAGCTCAACTTCCACAATGCTCTCATCACAAGGCACACAAGCTTCACTCTACCTGAACTCCAACTCATTCTCATTTTTATGATTGCATCCTCTCCAGTACAAAATTATGCTAATTTATCTAACCTGAATTCACCAACCATCACTAGCTCATCATCCTGCATTGACCAAGATCCTTCTCCTCCTTTATAAAGCTCTCCATGGGCTTGCTCCACCCTACGGCCTCGAAATTAAGGGTAGCCGCAAGGGTCCTCGCAGCAGAAGGTACAGAACCGCATCTGGCTCTTTAATGGCTCAGTCCTGTAGGATATTTAGAGATATGTAGTAGACGAGAATCATATATGTATAACTTCAAGTGTAGCCATTGACCAAATAATATTACCCATAATTACTCCTGGGTAACTAAAAAGCTAAGACTGCGCGGACAGTCAAAAGCAGTTTTGACTAAGCTTTGATAACAAGCAGCCACAGGCTGCTTGTGAAGGTCAAATCATGAAATAACATATTATGATGCTGAATAGAACTCAGATTTTGCTTAACAAAACTATTTGCAACAATATTTAAAGGATAATTAGTATAAGGACATAAAATGAGAGAGATCATGGAAGTTAAGGTATTTATCTGGTAGATTAAAGTGAGATAGTTTGGATACCTCAAGACTAGTGAAACAGCACTGATATGGGCCCTTGGTATAAAGGCCTTGTACCAGGGAGGCTACGAAATGAAAGAGATAAATTCCAATGGGGTGAAAAACTATAAACAAGAAAACAAGACAGCAGAATAGGGTTGATGGAAAAATACTGGAAAGGCGGGATGCTACCTTAGTCTGAGTGACAATGGTATTTTGACCATTAGAACCAATTATAAAAGGTGATTTTGTTAAAGACCATATATGGACACTGGCCAAACCAACTTTTGAGAAGAAAAGGGTTAAAACCTCGATACTCAAAGAACAACTTTACACAGACATACTGCGAGAACAAAGGAACATACTTAAGACGACGTCATCTGTGTCCGTGAGGTTCCAGAGACCAAGAGCTGTGAGCTACTCGTTAAAACTATCGCCTAATATTCAGTATATTACGCTGTATTCTTAATAAATCCTGATCTATTGCTCAAACAGACTGGCTGCTGCCTATTGGTGTCTTGTCCAAGAACTCAGAGATTATTAAGATCTTACAAATTGGCACCCCAGATGGGACAAGACAAAGCGGCTAGTATTGTGTAATAGATCGGACCTCAAAAGTAGCTTCCTGATCAACTGCTGCTCTTGAGGAGGGATAAACCCCATGGGGAGTGGGGAGTGCCTGTGAATTGCACGTCGATAGTTATTGATGTTAGAGGTCTGTTAGGAAAACCACCAAATGGCTAGTAAAAGTTTTGTTAATAAATAAGTTAGACCGAGTCCCCTTTGAAGAAGTGATAAACTTTATTCCGGAACTTGTGAATCAGAAAAACACAACAAGTTAAGAGAGAAACATAGCCAGGTGGTTAAGCATAAAGTGCAGGAGAGAGAGGGAGAGATAAAGAAGGAAAAAAATCTAATTTGCAGGCTAACCAATCTGAAAACTCAGCAAAGGAAGGAAAAAAACAGGAATTTGGAAAGCCAGGAAAAGCTGCTGAGACGCTGATTTAAAAAGAGGAAAAAAAGAGAAATTTAAAGTTTTACCGACATGGAAGTTATTAACATCTGTGCCGAGACAAATAAAACACAAGATTTGCTGAGTGAAAGGAACCTTAAAAAATGCTGGAATTTCAGTTTGTGTGAAAGTGTGTGTTAAAGAGTGAAAGTTTAGCTGACTATGAATGTTTAAGAAGTTACAGTATTTCTTTTGTCTGAAGTTTGTCTTAAAAAAAAAGAAAACGTCTGTTATGTGTGTTTTAGCTCCATCCACTTCTCTGTGTTAAAAGCGTTTAAAACTTTTGTCTTGTCTTGGATTTTGGAAGTTTTAAGAATGTGCGAATAAGATTGTGCCACAATAATTGGAAAAAAACTTTGAACTACAATTTAAGTTAAGCTGGTGTGTAAAAACTGAGAAGAACAACAAAAAGTTTGTTTAACAAAAGATTAAGTTTCAGTCTAAGATTTAACCTTGGAGTTGCGGTTGCTATGGTGAAATTTTCCAAAGCAGTTTGATTTGATTTGTTTAAATGTGAAAAACTAAATTTTCTCCCGTTATATTCAATGCTTTTACTGTATTTTGGAAAGGCATCTGAAGAAAGGACAAGAAGAAATATGGCGCAATTTACTGTTTTCTGCGAGCATGTGCTAGTTTGTTTTGTTTTATCTGTTCTGTTCGTGTTTAGTTAAAGTGTGAAAACACAACTGTCTTTTTCGATCGGGAAAGTTTTTTTTCAATTTACGTGAAGTGACGCAATTGCGTGCGCCTGACAATGTTTCGCTCCACCTTCTTAAAAACCTGAAAAGGAGTTAACCCTTTCCACTGACAACTGTTTAAGTTCACCAAGCAACAACTTTAGTATGAAATTTAAAGATATTGGACATTATTAAATTTAAGTTTCTTCATTTTAAGTTAATATTTCCCCACAGTGACAGAAGGAAAATTATGATTTGATAAATTAACCCCTTGGGCTCTAAGCAGAGTCACAATGGATTCTCTTCTTTCTTTTGTTATATGGAAGTTACCTTGTAAACTAATTGCAGCACTTCTGTCTCGAATGTTAAAACACTGTGTAAGCCACCTAGCCTGGGAATTACTTGGTTCTGAAATTGGAAATGGAAGATAAATTGATGGAAATGAAACTGAACATTGATAAAACCTATCAGTTCAACAATACAGCTGTTTGGATTTTAGGATAAATTTGAAATTACAAAATGGACTCAGGCACTATATATTGGGTTACTTTTGGGAAAATAAAAGATCCTCTAAAATAATGATAAATAAAAAGTGTTAATAACTTGGACCAAGTGGGAACATTTAATCTATGATTTCTATCTTAAATATTGTACTGGATAGTAAAGTTCCTCCAGATCCATGAATGAGATATGAATGGTAATTAATGGGATGTGTAAAATGGAGAGAGGATGTGATTGAGGGTATGAGATAGAAACAGGAGAATTACACCACCAAATGGGAATTTTCCAAACTTTCTAGTGAAAGTCAGGAAAGTGTAGCTAAGAATTGATAGCTTTCTCTTGGAGACATTTGTGTCTCTGCCTATAATTAACTTTTTAAGAAAGCTGAATTTGATAGTCTGGCCACTATCCAAGACATCAGGACCATGCGATGGAAGATGAACAAAGACCTCCAGACAATCTTTTGATAAAATCACCTGAAAGCCCGAGAAAGACTTGTATCGGATGGCACGTGTGGCACGATATTGAGATACCGGTATGAGTGTGCAAATGTGATTCGTTACATATGAGGCAATTACCATCCGGGAATGTATGGTGAATCTGCACTGAAGAACGGGTCTCAGTCTGCTCAGTTACTTGACAACAGCAAGACATGAAATGGTTAATGTGGCTCAGGAGAGCGAGACAACTTCTAAAGCAATGACACATACTCCATCGAGAAACTATCTAATTAATGAAACAATCAGAATAGAGTTAATACTGGTACCTGTTAGAGGGATTGAAATTGAAGCTGAAGTGGAGAGTTACATGGAATTTGGATTGGGACAATTGAGGGCTAAGGAGAAATCATGTTTAGTAAGAATTATCCACAAGATAGTTAGGAGTAAAAGAGATCTGGAGAATATTTTAAGTCCATGATTTGTTGATTAGATGTTAAACTGTAATGTCGCTTGAAATGATTGTAAGATTGAATTTAACTGTGACTGTAATAATTGTGTTTTGTAGGTAACAGGGGTTCCGCTGCACTTCCGACAAAGTTATGGTGACAGGTAGTCCGAGGGAATTCAGGGGCACTGTCTGCCTTTAGCAAGCTTTTCTGCGATAACTGGCACGTTCTACAGTTCAAGCACAACCACATTAGGTATAAACATGTGTAATGACATAGCACGGTAAGCAAGGGTTTCTGACACCCTGATTTTAGGGGATGCTGATTCACCCTATCGAACCCCTTATAATTCTTCCGAAACATAATGACCGCAATCTTTACCTTGGAGTCGGGTCTTGTGCGTGCGAGACGCACAGCAGGTTGGGAACGCGATGTTGTGAGCGGCACGTTGTTCAGGGCAACTTTTACTTTAATGGCCCCAATGAAACCAGTCATACGCATTTCCCGGCCCAATTAAATGCAGCGCGCCTGATGACGTCATCGATGACCCGTTTCCAGTGCCGATATTTAAAACAGCTTTGCACACATCTCATTTGAAGGTTTATGGAGGAGAGTGCAAGATCATTTCCAGAGGTCTGGCTACTATTACAAAGGTGAAAAAAGTGTCGCTCATGGATACACAATGGCAGAGAGCCGCACCAAGGTTTAGCGATGCATCCCTCCGTGTTCTGGTGCAGGCAGTGAGAGCATGCAGGGAGGTCCTCTTCCCTGGCGATAGGCACAAAAGACCACGCAAAGGTACCAAAACAGTATGGTTGCAGATCGCAGAGGAGGTCAGCAGCAGGGATGTTGTCAGGAGGACGTGGAGGAAAAGACTCAATGATCTCATAAGGTCAGGAAAGGTGAGTGCAATGCCCCGCTCACCTTCATTCTGATGTTCCTGTCACCACATCCTCATCACTCTGCCTTCCCAAGCCTACTCCTGCACATCATTACTCACACCAACATACCTTGTATGTCCACCCCTCCCTCTCTTTCTCTATCTACATACTCACATCCCCCTCTGACTAGCCACCACTGATACTCACCCTCATCCTAATGCAAACACAGCAAGTAACACCACAGAAGGAGGCCATTTGGCAATGTCATGTCACTCCCTCATAGTCACCCTCTACAGATGTAACCCATCCATTCCTTGCACTCATTCCATCACTCTCAATCAAAGTTCTCTTCTTTCCCTCCTTGCAGGAGAAGAGAGCCCAGAACAATAGGGAGAGGCAGAGAACTGGAGGTGGCACTCCAATATTCACACACTTGACTCCAGCAGAGGAGGAGGCCCTGGAGATATCTCGAGTTGCAGAGCTGCTGGCAGTGGGAGACGGAGAGAGGGGGACATCCCAGCAATCTGGTGACAGAATTACATCTCATACAGCCACATGGCATACAGCAATCATAATGGTAACATAACACATTTTTAATATAACACTTCTAAATCATCTCTTTACTCTCCCACAGGTCCATCAAGTGCCCCCCACTGTCTAGCCGGAGGAGGAAGACGACTCCTCAGAGGAAGCTCCAGTCTCTGAGGGTGCAGCATCAGCAGACCCAAGCACACCCAGCATCAGCGCAGATACGCACACCTCGGTGGGTTCTGTGCAAGATAGAGTAGTGTTGTTACCTGGTTTCTCACACTGCACAAGTGAACAAGAGCAGATGGTGGAGACAGGGACAGCAGTGGAGACTCCTCGCCGGAGGGCACAGGACGCTCCAATCTCTGTTCAGTTCCATGCAGACGCTGAACCTCGGGGGCCATCGAGAAAGAGGGTGATCTTGGAGGAGCAGCAACAATTGCATGAGGCTCTGGCAGCTTTTGCAGTCGTGATGGCTGCAAATGTGCAGAGAATGGAGGAGTCCATTTCCAACATGAGCACCACCATGTCGCAGGCAATGGTAATGATGTGCTGTTCCATAGAAAGGATGGTCACCTGAATGGAGCAGCAAGTGTGCCAGTCACACGAGCACATACTTTCTGTGGACAAGAGATGGCAGACGCTCATAGACCTCATCTCGAGGAGTGATATAAACTTTGCGGAACACCTCCGTTCAGTCCGTAAGGGTGACCCCGAGCTTCCGGTCGCCTGTCACTTTAATTTTCCGCTCCACTCCCACTCTGACCTCTCCGTCCTTGGCCTCTTACACTGTTCCAATGAAGCTCAACGTAAGCTCGAGGAACAGCACCTCATCTTTCGATTAGGCACTTTACAGCCTTCTGGACTCAACATTGAGTTCAACAATTTCAGACCATAACCTCTGCCCCTATCTTTTTTTTTCACATGGCAGCTGTCGATCATTCTGCCATTTACACTCATCTGGAGTCATCCTTTGTTTCTTAACTTGTCCCATTACCATCTCTTTTGCTTTACACCATAATCCCTTTTGTCTCTTAATCTCTCTTGCCTTCCATCCTATCACAGACATTCGCTTTTGTTCTTTCCTCCCCTCCCCCCTTTCCCCGCCCCTACACTTGCTTAAAAACCTGTTCCATCTCCAGCTTTTTTCAGTTCTGACGAAGGGTCATTGACCTGAAAGGTTAACTCTGTTTCTCTCTCCACAGATGCTGCCTGACCGGCTGAGTATTTCCAGCATTTTCTGTTTTTATTTCAGATTTCCAGCATCCGCAGTATTTTGCTTTTGATATAAACTTAGACTTAGGCGTTTATCGCAGCAAAGTGCTCTCCAGCTCCTTGCTAGGAAGTGCGGGTGGCCCATGAGAGGGATGATGGCCAAATGCGTGCAGTCGATGATGCCCTGCACCTGTGGGAAGCCATCCAGAGCCGCAAAGCCGAGCTCCCGCTCAGTATCGGTGGCTTCATCAGTGGCAAAGTTGGCATAATTGGCTGACTTATCAAACACGGCATCGGTGACCTGTGTGATGCATCTGTGGCCGGCCGACTTCGGCATCCTGCAAATGTCTGCTCCAGACCCCTGGAAGGAGCCTGAGGCGAAGAAGTTGAGGGCAGTGGTGACTTTGACAGCCACTGGTAGGGTATGGCCACCAGGTCCTCTGGGCAGCAGGTCTTGTTCCAGCAAGCTACAAATGTCTGCGTCGGCCTGGCGTAATAGTCTGAGCCTCCTGAAGCACTGCTGCTCAGTCATGTCCAGGAAGCTCATCCTCTGCCCGTATACCCTGTGTTGGAGGTATCCCCGAAGGTGCAGTGCAGCCCTGTGCTGACCCCCTCTCTTGTGTGGAGCATCAGGTCGATGAGGAGAAGGCTGCTGGTGTTTTAGCTGCTGTTGCTGGTATGGCTGGTGTTGTTGGTGCTGGGGCTCATCTTGGTCCGACTCTGAGGTCCAAGGTGAGACAGCATAAGCGGCACCCATGCTGATGTTATAGATGGCAGGTAAAGTGGAGATTGGAGACCCAACCCCTCAATGTTCTGATAGTGATTGGCAATGTGGTGAGAGTGGCTTCCGAGGTTGCAGTAATGACCTGCAAACTGCTGACAGCTAAATCTCTGCACAAAACCGAGTCAGCAAGAGTCTTTCCATTAGCCAAGTGATCAGGTGTAATGTGAGAGTTTTTTGTGCAGCTCTCAATTAATGGACTCACACAATGGTCACTGAGCTTCCGCCTCCCCTTCACAGGCGAGGTTCCCGAGGTGCGTGAATCCCGTGCTCCTGAAGTTAAAACCAAAAGTTGCTGCGAAAAAGCCTCTTAAGGATTTCTCAACAAGCATTTAATGACTTGAATGAGGTCACCGGCCTCTCCCGAGCGGCTCCGAGGCGCGCCGGGAAACGCGTCCGAGTTAAATGCGGAAGTTGGCGGAATGACGGCGAGTTCCCGGCACGCTGGAAATGTTGCCAATTTTTACTGCCGACCCGCCTCCAAACCCACACGCTCGGCAACGGAAAATTCCAGCCAATCAATCTAACTCGAGTAACGTTCCTCCCGCTGATGGATGACATGGACTTGAATCCGTTGGGATTCACTCACATTAATTTGTTTGCGAGCCAAGCAAACCACACACAACAAATTGCAAATCCTTTTGCCCACTATTTTCTCTCAAGAGCTGGAATGCGTAATGTCCGAGATAAGGTTTCAGCAAAATAAAAACTGGAAAAGCTTCAGATACTTGATATTAATATGATGAAATTTACTCACAGAATTCTTTTAAGACTTGCAGTATTTTCATGAAAGTTTTTACTTCAGGAGCCTGGCCTTCGATTGGGTATTCTCTCCCAAGAAGAGTTGAAAGGAATTACTCACCACGCCTGCCTGCACCAGTTAAGTTCTCTGATTTGAAATGGAAGGTGTCCCCTCGTCCTTTGAGAATTTGTTAGTTCCTTTCTTTTCTTCCAAAACAATTCCAAAACAAACTGGAGATTGAATTCTCAAAGCTTTCTTTCAGGTAAGTTTCAAATTTAAAATCTTAAGAGTTGCATCTTTTCTATTTTGAGCTGGCATATTGTATGTTAAAAGGCACAGCACTTACAAAATCGTGTATCCTTCAACTCAGCATGAGCAAAGCCATGGGAGCTGTGCTGGTAATATAAATCATAGAATCATAGAAATTTACAGCATAGAAGGAGGCCATTCGGCCCATCTTGTCCGTGCCGGCCGACAAAGAGCTATCCACCCTAATCCCAATTATCCAGCACTTGGTCCGTAGCCTTGTAGGTTACGGCACTTCAAGTGCATATCCAAGTACATTTTGAATGTGATGAGGGTCTCTGCCTCTATCACCCTTTCAGGCAGTGAGTTCCAGACCCTCACTACCCTCTGGGTGAAAAGATTTCTCCTCAAATCCCCTCTAAACCTCCAACCAATTACGTTAAATCTATGCCCCCTGGTTATTGACCCTTCTGCTAAGGGAAATAGGTCCTTCCTATCCACTCTATCTAGGCCCCTCATAACTTTATACACCTCAGTTAGGTCTCCCCTCAGCATCGCCCCAAGAAATTTGCTATTGCTATCAGCGTGAATGCTTATTCCTTAAGCATAATGACAATGACCTTTGTGTCTTTGCAACATTCCCCTGCCTTTCAACAAGTGAAGTGTACATTTTGTCAGTCAGGTTTATCATTAAAAAGGCCAGTGCCGCAGCCGGCCTGTCACTGCTACTTAATTGTACCATGTTTGATTTCTCTTGATGACAGTCTGCAGTGGCCTGCGGGCTATTTATTGTAAATGTAATTTTTTTTGGGTGTGCTTAAATATGAGCCAAGATGAAAAGCTGGTGTGTTTTAATGGGTTTTGTAGTATATCTTGATGCATTCAGGAATATCTATTTACTCAGGCACTCAGCAGCCACAGTCCAATTAAGGCCAGCTCATGTCGATAAGGGATTTCAAACCTTTAGGATACCACCAAGGTGGACTTAGTTATGACGCAAGGCTTTGTGACCTGAAACATATATACAAATTGAAGAGGGGCACAGAGGGCAATTCAGGGCTGCTTCATGATTCACCCCATTTTAGCCAAGCCACATCACCTGCAACGGCTTCTCTTCCCGCTCCCGCATCGTTACCTCTGGAGCCCCCCAAGATCTATCCTTGTCCTCCTCCTATTTCTCATCTACATGCTGCCCCTCGGCGACATCATCCGAAAACACAGCGTCAGTTTCCACATGTACGCTGACGACACCCAGCTCGACCTCACCACCATCTCTCTCAAACCCTCACTGTCTCTAATGTGTCAGACTGCTTGACCGACATCCAGTCCTGGATGAGCAGAAATTTCCTCCAACTAAATATTGGGAAGACCGAAGCCATTGTCTTTGGTCCCCACCACAAACTCCATTCCCTAGCCACCGACTCCAACCCTCTCCCTGGCAACTGTCTGAGGCTGAACTGTTCGCAACCTTGGTGTCATATCTGACTCCAAGATGCGCTTCCGACCACATATCTGCGGCATCACTAAGAACGCCTATTTTCACCTCCGTAATATTGCCAGACTGCACCCCTGCCTCAGCTCATGTGCTGCTAAAACCCTCATCCATGCCGTTGTTACCTCTAGACTGGACTATTCCAACACACTCCTGGCCGGCCTCTCACGCTTTACCCTCCGTAAATTTGAGGTCATCCAAAACTCTGCAGCCTGTGTCCTAACTCACACCAAGTCCCATTCACCCGTCACCCCAACGCTCGCTGACCTACATTGGCTCCCAGTTAAGCAACGCCTCGATTTTAAAATTCTCATCCTTGTTTTCAAATCCCTCCATGGCCTCGCCCCTCCCTATCTCTGTAACCTCCTCCAGCCCTACAACCCCCCGAGATATCTGCGCTCCTCCAATTCTGGCCTCTTGAGCATCCCCGATTTTATTCACACCACCATCGGCAGCTGTGCCTTCAGCTGCCAAGGCCCAATGCTCTGGAATTCCCTCTCGACCTCTCTCTTTCCTCCTTTCAGATGCTCCTTAAGACCTAGCTCTTTACCAAGCTTATGGTCATCTGCCCTAATATCTCCTTATGTGGCCTGGTATTGAATTTTGTTTGATAACACTCCTGTGAAGCGCCTTGGGACGTTTTACTGCATTAAAGGTGCTATATAAATACAAGTTGTTGTTGTTTTGCAGGCCTGAACGAAACAGTTTTTTCTATTTATGTTGAATGTGAAAAGTTGCAGCCCCTATTTAGTTAGTTCAGGGGGCTGCTCCACAATTTTTGGTGATTTTTTAGCCAAATGTTCCTAATCTTTGTCCACCAGGTACGGGGGAGGGGGAAAGTCAGAGGACCTTCTCATGGATCTGCTCCTGGTCCTGGCTACGACAGCCATCTACAAGTCCAGGATGAGCACATCCAGGAGTGTCTCTCTGGCTGCCCGCCTCTCATCCACGGTCTTGTCCAGGCCCTGGAGAGGGAGCATGCAGTGCCCACCAGCAGGCTTGAGGCCTTCTGTGCCCGTTGGGCACCGCTGGGCATACAGTGTCTGGTAGACACAAATAACAACTTTATGATTTAGATTTATACATTTCCGTTTTGTTTAAATTAAATTTTATGCTGAATTATTATATTAGTTGTGCCTCCTCACGAGGGGCGCTTGCAAATTTGTCTTCCTGTTGATGATGCCGGGGCAACCCAGTGTCACCCTGAAAGGTCAATCTAAAAAAAGGCATCATTAAGGGTTCGCATTTGGCTCTTTCTTGAATATAAATGACAGGACATATACACAGAAAGACAAAATGTTACTCCCCACTCCATGCACAATGCCGCTTCGCATATCCTGTTATAGCTTAGGATGAGTGTCAGCATGGCTCAGTTGGTAGTACGCTCACCCTGGAGTCAGAAGATTGTGGCTTCAAGCTGCACTGCAGGACATAATCTCGGCTGAGGCTCCAGTGCAATAATGAGGCAGTGCTGCATTATCGGGGCTGCCGTCCATTGCCTGATATGTTAATCTCCGGCCCTGTCTGTCTGGTGTTTCAAGCGGACATTAAAGATCCCATGGCACTCTTTTTGAACTAGAGCAGAGACTTCTCCCAATGTCTGAATCAATGTTCTTCATGCAACCAACACCACCAAAAGCAAATTAACTGGTCACTTATCGAATTGGCTGATGTTGGGATCTTGCTCTCTGCAAATTGGCTGCTGCATTTGCCTACGTTACAACAGTGACTGCACTTATAATAATAGAATCATAGAATGGTTACAGCATGGAAGAAGGCCACTCGGCCCGTCAAACCCGCGCCGGCTCTCTGCAAGAGCACCTCAGCTAGTCCTATTCCCCTGCCCTTTCCCCGTAGCCCTGCAAACATTTTTTCTTTCAGGTACTTATCCAACTCCCTTTTCAAAAGCTGTGATTGAGCCTGCCTCCACCACCCACTCAGGCAGTGCATTCTAGATCATAACCAGTCGCTGCGTAAAAAAGTTTTTTCTTACGTCGCCTTTGGTTCTTTTGCCAATCACCTTGTATCTGTGTCCTTTGGTCTCGACCCCTCTGCCAATGGGAGCAGCTTCTCTCTATCTACTCTGTCTAGACCCCTCATGATTTTGAGCACCGCTATCAAATCTCCTCTCAACCTTCTGTGCTCTAAGGAGAACAACCCCAGCTTTTCCAGTCTATCCATGTAACTAAAGTCCCTCATTCCTGGAACCACTCTCGTAAATCTTTTCTGCACCCTCTCTAAGGCCTTCACACCCTCTCTAAGATCTTCACATCCTTCAACAGTATTTCATTGCATGTGAAGTGTTTTGAGATATTTGGGACAGAAGCAGGGGTAATTTGATAGCTTCTATATCATTGTTTCTTTCTCAACTGCAATGGTAATTCCTACATGAGTGACTGGAGCCAGAACACAAGGGAGGAAAAATTCATCCCCTTAGCGCCTCTCATTAGCACAGGCAGATGGCGCTAATGGGGTACTAGAGCATTATCGCCGGGGCGAGGCAAATATAGTGGTGCACGCCAAATCCCCCCCCCCCCCGTAGTGCCGTCGGTAACAGTTATCAGCGGGAGCCTCAACGCCAGGTGGATCGTGACGTCAGTGAGTGTGCAACACTCACTGACCGCCCGATCTGTGATATTGATTGTCACCACCTACCGTAGCGCCTGAAGTAAACAGCGACAGGGAGAGCTGGTGTGAAGCACCAGGAAGCCAGCTCCAGGGACATTATTTAAAGGGATCATCAGTAATCACTCGCAGCTGTCAGGTTAGTGCAGTTTCAGTGGTTTCTTGTCAGTTTTACATAGTCCAACAGTTTTATTCAGTAATTACAAGGTTATTTTGTATGAGGAGTGTTGTGGCAATTAAAAAGTAGCAACATTTATTCTTAAAAAAATCAAACTGCTACACTTGGTTACATTAATGGGGGCTGTACTGGCAGTCAGCCTCGCCCTCCAGGAACTATAGCGGTGGGACCAGAGGCAGCGGGATAGACCAGAACAAATGCCCAGAGGGAGGAGGAGGGCCATCAGGGCTCTCAACAGGAGGCCTTACCCTCCGAGGGTATTCAGAGAGCATTTCTCCTACCTCCAATTAAGCGAGGAGCAGTGTATTAGAAGGATCCGCCTCACTGAGGAGGTGGTCACAGAACTCTGCCACCTCCTGCAACCAGACCTCCAGCCTCAAATCAAGGCGACCACAGCTCTCACAGTGGCAGTCAAGGTCACCGCTGCCCTCTTTCTTCGCCAGCGGATCCTTCCAGTCTGCAACAGAAGACATAGCTAACATCTCGCAGTTCGCTGTCCATCGCTGCATCCGGGAGGCCACAGAGGCTCTCTACAGCAGGAGAAGGGATTACATTTCCTTCCCTATTACCAGAGAGAAGCAGGACGAGCGTGCATGTGGCTTTGCCAGGATAGTGGGTTTCCCCATGGTTCAGGGCACCATTGACTGCACCCACGTGGGTTTGCAGCCTTCTCATAACAATCCTGAGATCTTTCATAACTGCAAAGGCTACCACGCACTTAATGTGCTGTTGGTGTGCAACCACAGACAGAGAATCCTCAACGCCAATGCCTGCTATCCTGGCAGCAGCCACGATGCCTTCATCCTGCACCAGAGAGGTGTGCCAGCACTCTTCCAGCCACCACATCAAGCTCACAGCTGGCTGCTCCCCTCCACAACCCCAACATACCTGCCCAGCACTCACATCATGAGAGCCATGCTGCCACCAGGAACATCATCGAGCAGACCATCAGCCTGCTGAAGCAACAGTTCCGCTGCCTTGAATGCTCGTGAAGAGCCCTCCAGTACTAGGCTGAGCGGGTGTCCCATTTCGTGTTAGTCTGCTGCATGCTCCACAACTTGGCCATCATGAGGGCCCAGCCCTTGCCACCAGGGATTGCGGAACCACCTCAGGAGGAGGAGGAGGAGGAGGAAGAGGAAGACGAGGAGGATGAGGAGGAGAACGAGGAGGAGGGGGAGGAGGAACAGGAGCGAGGGAGTAGGCAGCCACTCAATCGGCCTTCCGGAAGGGCCTTGATCGCCTCGTCAGACTGCGGTTCAAATGAATTAAACCCCAGATCCCGATGCTCACCACATCCCCATCATTCCATCCCTGTCGCAGGCCATATCACAGCGCAAAGCTGAAATGAGACACACCACAAAATAATCCAAACTGAATTGATACATTTTTCAAAAAACAGTGAACACATATTTACACCAAAAATATTAACTATTCACCCTTGTGCAATCCCTTAGTGCCTCTCGTTACTGTGCCTTTGCCTACTCTAGTGCTCCTACAAAATGTTGGCTGAGTGGCTGCATCAGAACTGCTGAAAGGCTGCTGAGTGTCCGTGCGGGAGATTTCAGGTGGCCTTGCAGGACGCCCTCGACCAGCTGTGGGCCTGGAAGGCCTGGCTGTAGACTACACCACCTCAGCATGGGTGGCAGCAGTCTGGGCTGGCTGGATGACAGGCAGCAACAAGGGCAATGGCGGACTGCCAATGGTGGGAGCAGGAATGCTGTCATCCTGAGAGAGGACAGCAGCTTCCTGCTCCACTGAACCACTGCCACTCCCCCGGGGCAGCACCTCAGCATCCCTAGCAATCTGTTGGAGCACAAATTGCTGGCCTGCTGCGACACCGTCAAAGCCCCAGTCGATGGTGGTAGACCCAGCCACGATGGCAGCAGTCAGAGCTTGCGTGGCATTAAGCTGAGACTGCATGAGAGCAGTCTGAGATTGGATGCCACCAAGCATAGACTGCATTACACTCGTCCCTGGTGCCTCACCCTGTGCAGATCCCACTACTATACTAGCCTCTAAAGAACGCGTAATGCCAGTATCTGAGCTGGTGCCTGCGGGTGAGATATGCAGTGACGCGGTGTGTGAATGAGTGTGGAGCAATGTGTTTGGCTGATGTGCCTGCCATAGTTGAATAGCTGTCATTGTGTGAAAGGTGTGAGATGTGGGTGTGAGTGTTGGTTGGTAGAGATTGTTGGTGGGTGAGTGCTGGGGGTGTGGTGCTTTGGCAGTGTGTGAAGATTGTCGTACAGATGGTGGTATGTAGCATTTGTTGAAGCATTGACCCACCTTGACCACCCGAGTGAGGTCGTTAAATTTCTTCCTGCACTGTGTGTGGGTCCTGGGGTCCACAGTGCTGCCCGAGACCTGCTGGGCTACCTCCCTCCACATGGTACAGAAGACTTATGGTGAGGGCCTCCTGCCACTTGCTGGGTAGAGCATCGCCCTCTGTCTCTCCACAGCGAAAACCAATGTCTCCAATTCTTCATCACAGAATCTGCGGGCTCTGTCCCTGGGGCGTGAATCTGCCATGAGTACAGCTGCTTCAGTCCTCAGGCTCTTTCTTCTTGACCTGCTGTGCTTGGTGAGGCAGCTGCACAGCCAGCAATGCTGAGAATGAGGTTCTGCAGCATCAATGAACCTCTCCTTTAAGTACTGAAAAATGCCTGTGGCAGTCATGACTTGCGATTAGACTGCACCTGATATTGGTCCATCGTTTGAGTGTAATGTCAATGAGCTTGGGCTTTAAGACTTGAATTGGGACTCCAATCATTTTTTTGCGCAGTGAGCACGAATTTGCGTGCAGTCTGAAGCATTAGCGCCTGGTGCTAATTCTCCAACTTTTCTACTGATACCACCCATTCCTTGGCTATAATGAATTTCTAGCCCAGGTAGTTTAAGCAAAAAAGTCTTTCCTGGTTATGGCTTGCTTATAGACCATCTGACTTCAGTTGGAGTATGCATCTAACCTCTTGTGGAGAGAATCTAGCTTCATGATAGTGGTACGTATGACTGATCCTTGGCAGTTTGTGATTGTGATGTTCAATTCACAGTTTACTGAAGTGTGGTAACATAGTCTCGTGGAAACAATGTATTCACATGGTCCTCACTGACCGTGTAAAGACAGCTATAAAGGCACTGTGGTGTGGATGTATCTGTCCATACACACTGATGGCCTATTGGTGACATTCAGGTTCATGTTAATGGGACATATGTACTCTATTATTCTTGTGGGAGAGTATAAGGTAATATTATCCTGATAGTAGACTCAATGTTAGCTGTGGCTCAGTGGTAGCACTCTCACCTGAGTCAGAAGGTTGTGGGTCCCACTCCAGAGACTTGAGCACAAAATCCAGGCTCTCACTCCAGTGCAGTCTTTCAGATGAGACATTAAACCGAGGCCTCGTTTGCTTTCACAGATGGATGTAAAAGTTCCCATGGCACTATTCGTAGAGCAAGGGAGTTCTCACCAGTGTCCTGGCCAATATGTATCCCTCAACCAATATCACTAAAACTGGTCATTATCTAATTGCTGTTTGTTGGACCTTGCTGTGTGCAAATTAGCTGCTGTGTTTCCTACAATAAAGAAAGAAGGAAAGAAAGACTTACATTTATAAAGCGCCTTTTACAAGCTCAGGACCTCCCAAGGCGCTGTACAGCAAATTAATTTTACCACACCTGGCTGTAACACGATTTGGGATGTTCTGAGGACCTGAAAGCTGTCCCGTAAATGCAGGTCTTTCTTTCATCTTTCTCCACCTTCTGGTACACAATTTAAAATGATATTAGTTCTGACTTCACCTCCATGCAGGTTAAATCATTCTGTCAGCTTAAAAACAGTTTCACCTCTGTTGGTATATAATCATCTCTTTCTGGAGTTCCAGAGAGAAGTTTATGGTTGAATTTCAAACTCCCAGAGCCGAATCAAACCAAAACCTATTTAGATTCACGCTGCATCCATCTCAAGATCCCAGTAACTGTGGAGAATCTGCTTTCATCTCTTGCCAGTAAGGATCCGAGCATGGATTTTGGAATCACTTACCCAGAATCAGGATCACCTGCTGACATTGAGTGCTCTGCACGGTTTGATGGCCAACTTTGTTGCTATTTTTTTTAACTCACAATATTATCTGTCAAGCGCATGTTTCAGAAAATTTATGAAGAGTTCCAGCTGGGAACTAGGATCACACAAGTTCTAGGATCATTACTAGGATGTTCAGACATCAACTAAAGGAGAATTCAAGTTGAATGAAAATCAAGGATGAATTCAGAAGACCAACTACGATTTGATTATTACGTTCTGCCCAAATCAGACTAAGCAAACCCACTATTTTAAATGGGGTTGCAAAGCTAAACCTGAGGCACATCATTGATTTGGTTTTAAAATTCTCATCCTGGTTTTCAAATCCCTCCATGGCCTCGCCCCTCTCTATCTCTGTAACCTCCTCCAGCCCTACAACCCTCCGAGATCTCTGCGCTCCTCCAATTCTGGCCTCTTACGCATCCCCGATTTTAATCGCTCCACCAATGGTGGTAGTTCCTAGTATATTATATAGAGGCATGGCAGGGCAGCTCAGTCCCATGAATTGCACATCCTGTGCCATGTGGGAAATCCTGGACACTTCCCGTGGCCTGGACGACCACGTGTGTGGGAAGTGTCGCCAGCTTCAGCAGCTCGAGCTCCGGATTTCGGAGCTTGAGCGGTGGCTGGAGTCACTGCGGTGCACCCCCGAGGCTGAGTTACGTGGCTAGCACGTTTCTGGAGGTGGTCACCCCACAGCTTAAGAGTGTGCAGGCAGAGAGGGAATGGGTGACCACCAGACAGAAGAGGAGGACCAGGCAGGTAGTGCAGGAGTCCCCTGAGTGCATCTCGCTCGCTAACCAGTATTCAGTTCTATATACTGGTGAGGGTGATGGTTCCTCTGGGGAGTGCAGCCAGAGACAAGTCCACGGCACCATGGGTGGCTCAGCTGCACTGGTGGGGAAGAAGAAGAGTGGAAGAGCAATAGTGATAGGAGATTCGATAGGGGAATAGATAGGTGTTTCTGCGGCCGCAGACGTAACTCCAGGATGATATGTTGCCTCCCTAATGCCAGGGTCAAGGATGTCACTGAACAGCTGCACGACATTCTGAGGCGGGAGGGTGAACAGCCAGAGGTACCAACGGCATAGGTAGAAAGAGGGATGAGGTCCTGCAGGCAGATTTTAGGGAGCTAGGAAAGAGATTAAAAAGCAGGACCTCAAAGGTTGTAATCTCCGGATTACTCCCAGTGCCACGTGCTAGTGAGTACAGAAATAGGAGGATAGAGCAAATGAATTCGTGGCTGGAGAGATGATGCAGGAGGGAGGGCTTTAGATTCCTGAGGCATTGGGACCATTTCTGGGGGAGGTGGGACCTGTACAAGCCGGACGGGTTGCACCTCAACAGGACCGGAACCAATATCCTCGCGGCGGGGTTTGCTCGTGCTGTTGAGGAGGGTTTAAACTAGCTTAGCAGGGGGATGGGAACCTGAGAGTGGATTCAGATGGGAGAGAAGCAAAGTTGGAAATGGAAGGCAGAAAATTAGTAAGCAAGTTTGGAAGGCAGAGGAAATAAAGGCTAGAAAATAAACAAGGGAGTTTGGCAGTGCTAAACGGTATATACTTCAACGCAAAGAGTCTAGGGAATAAAGCAGATGAGCTGAGGGCACAGATAGACACATGGGATTATGATATTATAGCTGTTACTGAGAAATGGCTGAAAGAAGGGCAGGAATGGCAGCTCAACATACCTGGTTACAGGGTTTACAGATGGGATAGAGAGGGGGATAAAAAAGGAGGGAGGGTTCGCAATATTGATTAAAGAATCAATTACAGCTGTGAGGAGGGAGGATATCTTCAAAGGATCATCAAATGAGGCCATATGGGTTGAACTGAAAAACAAAAAAAAGGGGGCAATCGCACTGCTGGGAGTGTACTATAGACCTCCGAACAGTCAGAGGGAGATAGAAGAGCAAATATGTAGACAAATTTCTGAGACGTGCAAAAATAGGGCAGTAATAGTAGGGGATTTCAGCTTCCCTAATATTAACTGGGATAAAATTAGTGTGAAAGGTATAGAGGGAGCAGAATTCTTAAAATGCATTCAGGAGAAATTTTTAGCCAGTACGTAGCAAGCCCAACAAGAGAGGGGGCGGTTCTGGACCTAGTTTTAGGGAATGAAGCTGGGCAGGTTGAAAGGATATCAGTGGGAGAGCTTATTGGTGGTAGTGATCATAATTCAGTTAGATTTAGGGTAGTTATGGAAAAGGACAAGGACAGACCAGGAATAAAAGTTCTCAATTGGGGAAAAGCTAATTTTAGTAAGTTGAGAGGTGATTTAGCCAAAGTGGACTGGAGACAGAAACTTGAAGGTAAATCAGTGTCGGAGCAGTGGGAGGCATTCAAGGAGGAGTTAGTGAGGGTTCAGAGCAAGTATGTTCCCTTAAAGAAAAAGGGTGGGACTAACAAATCTAGAGCTCCATGGATGTCAAGGGGTAGGATAAAGAAAAAAAGGGAGGCTTATGACAGGTACCGGGAATTTAATACTGCATAAAGCCGAGAGGAGTATAGAAAGTGCAGGGGTGAAATTAAAAAGGAAATTAAGAAAGCAAAGAGAGGGCATGAAAAAATATTGGCAAGTAAAATCAAGGAAAACCCAAAGATGTTTTATAAATACATTTAGAGCAAGAGGATAACTAAAGTAAGAGTAGGATCTATTAGGGACCATAAAGGTAACCTATGTGTGGAAACGGAAGACATGGGTATGGTTCTTAATGAATACTTTGCGTCTGTTTTCATAAAAGAGAGGGACAATGTAGACATTGCAGTCAGAGAGGAGGAGTGTAAAATATTAGATGAAATAAACATAGTGAAAGTGTATCCCAGACTGTTAAGAGAAGTAAGAGAGGAAATAGCAAAGGCCCTGACCATTGTTTCCCAATCCTCTCTGGCTACAGGTGTGGTGCCAGAGGACTGCTAACGTGGTACCGTTGTTTAAAAAGGGAGAAAGGGATAGACCGAGTAATTACAGGCCAGTCAGCCCAACCACGGTGGTGGGAAAATTATTGGAAAAAATTCTGAGGGACAGGATAAATCTTCATTTAGAAAGACACAGGGACAGTCAGCATGGATTTGTTAAGGGAAGATCGTGTCTGACTAACTTGATTGAAATTTTTGAGGAGGTAACAAGGAGGGTCGATGAGGGTAGTGCGTTTGATATAGTCTATATGGATTTTAGCAAGGCTTTTGATGAGGTCCGGCATGGCAGACTGGTCACCAAAGTAAAAGCCCATGGGATCCAAGGGAAAGTGGCAAGTTGGATCCAAAATTGGCTCAGAGGCAGGAAACAAAGGGTAATGGTCGAAGGGTGTTTTTGTGACTGGAAGGCTGTTTCCAGTGGCTCAGTACTGGGTCCTTTGCTTTTTGTGGTATATATCAATGATTTGGACTTGAATGTAGGGGGCATGATTAAGAAGTTTGCAGATGTTACAAAAATTGGCCGTGTGGTTGATAATGAAGAAGAAAGCTGCAGACTGCAGGAAGGTGTCAATGGACTGGTCAGGTGGGCAGAACAGTGGCAAATGGAATTCAATCTGGAGAAGTGTGAGGTAATGCATTTGGGGAGGGCTAACAAGGCAAGGGAATACACTATAAATGGTAGGACACTGAGAAGTGCAGATGATCAGAGGAACCTTGGAGTGCATGTCCACAGATCCCTGAAGGTAGCAGGACAGGTAGATAAGGTGGCTAAGAAGGCATACGGGATACTTGCCTTTATTAGCCGAAGCATAGAATATAAGAGCAGGGAGGTTATGCTTGAACTGTATAAAATGCTAGTTAGGCCGCAGCTAGAATACTGCGTGCAGTTCTGGTCACCACATTACAGGAAGGATGTGATTGCATTAGAAAGGGTACAGAGGAGATTTACGAGGATATTGCCTGGGCTGGAGAATTTTAGCTATGAGGAAAGATTGGATCGGCTGGGGTTGTTTTCTTTGGAACAGAGGAGGATGAGGGGAGACTTACTTGAGGTGTATAAAATTATGAGGGGCCTAGATAGAGTAGATAGGAAGGACCTATTTCCCTTAGCAGAAGGGTCAATAACCAGGGGGAATAGATTTAAAGTAATTGGTCGGAGGTTTAGAGGGGATTTGAAGAGAATTATTTTCACCCAGAGGGTGGTGGGGGTCTGGAACTCACTACCTGAAAGGGTGGTAGAGGCAGAGACCCTCATCACATTTTTAAAAATGAGAAGTCGCACAACACCAGGTTATAGTCCAACAGTTTTATTTGAAATCACGAGCTTTCGGAGCGCTGCTCCTTCATCAGGTTACCTGACGAAGGAGCAGCGCTCCGAAAGCTCGTGATTTCAAATAAAACTGTTGGACTATAACCTGGTGTTGTGCGACTTCTCATTTTTGTCCACCCCAGTCCAACACCGGCATCTCCGCATCATGGCCGCATTTAAAAAGTACTTGGATGTGCACTTAAAGAGTCGTAACTTACAAGGCTACGGTCCAAGTGCTGGAAAGTGGGATTAGGGTGGATAGCTCTTTGTCGGCCGGCACGGACAAGATGGGCCGAATGGCCTCCTTCTGTGCTGTAAATTTCTATGATTCTACGATTCTCTATCTTCCTAAAGCAACTTTCCCCGGAAGCAGGCTTCCCACAGGCACAGCAGCTTTAACAACCTCCGGAAGAGGCAGTAATATTTGGGTATAATACCAGAACATCTCAACAATAGATATATTTTCTGGCTTATTACCATATTTATAACATGAATTTCCACTTGAACCTTCCTTGGTACTTGGTGTTTTTATTAATCAAGATGCAGAGATGCCGGTGTTGGACTGGGGTGGACAAAAATGAGAAGTCACACAACACCAGGTTATAGTCCAACAGTTTTATTTAAATTTACAAGCTTTCGGAGCTATCGCCCCTTCCTCAGGTAAAGTTACAATGAGTGAATCTACAAAAGTTCACAGAATATAAACACAGAAACTGCAGAGATACAATCTTTCATGGAAGGTGTCCTTACATCAAAGACACACCAAGAGCACAGCCAAGACAATGAGATGTGTCCCAGGGGGTCCAACGTGTCAAATCCTGCTGTCTGCAGTGGGTTTTTTTTGTGTTTGTTTTTTGGGGTTTTTTTGTGTTTGTTTTTTTTAAAAACTGGAAAGACAGACAACGATGTCAAGTCACGTTCTGTAGCGTGACATGAACCCGATATCCCTATTGAGGCCGTCCTCATGAGTGCGGAACTTGGCTATCAGTTTCTGCTCGATGATTTTGCGCTGTCGTGTGTCTCGAAGGCCGCCTTGGAGAACGCTAACCCGCAGATCCGAGGCTGAATGCCCTTGACTGCTGAAGTGTTCCCCGACTGGGAGGCAACAATCCTGCATGGCGATTGTTGCGCGGTGTCCGTTCATACGTTGTCTCAGTGTCTGCATGGTCTCGCCGATGTACCATGCTCTGGGGCATCCTTTCCTGCAACGTATCAGGTAGACAACGTTGGCCGAGTCACATGAGTATGTACCATGTACCTGGTGGGTAGTGTCCTCACGTGTGATGACGGTATCTGTGTCCATGATCTGACATGTCTTGCAGAGGTTGCCATGGCAGGGTTGTGTGGTGTCGTGGTCGCTGTTCTCCTGACAGCTGGGTAATTTGCTGCGAACGATGGTATAGCATAGATGCATTTAAGGGGAAGCTACGTGAGGGAGAAAGAAATAGAAGGATATGCTGATAGGGTGAGATGAAGTAAGGTGGGAGGAGGCTCGTGTGGAGCAAAAACACTGGCATAGACCAGTTGGGGTTCAATGGCCTGCTTCTGTGCTGTACATTCTGTGTAATTCTATGTAACTGGAGCTAGAATTTCCATATTTCAGTATGTACTGAGTACAACGTCGAGCGCCTGGACCGGGAAAAGAGTTCATTGTGCGAGAATACTTGACAAGGAAGCTTTTGTGGCTGTCCACAGCCTGTAGCTTCTCCAGGCAGTTTCTGCTCGGATTCGCATCACCTGCTGTCCTCCGTTCTTCCACACGGGACACTGAGCACAGACAATGGTGCTTCCAGCTAAACACAAGAGGGCTCACCTTCCTCATTGAGCAATCTCGGCGAAGGGCGTAATGCATGGCATGACCAAGGTTGAAAGCAGCAGGAGGAAAAACAACAGGAAGCAGTGCTAGGTAAGACAGACGGGAAGAGATAGAGGGAAAGAAACAGTCACTTAAAGAATCTGGCAGCCATCTGAGGACACTGGCATGTCCTTGTTGCATTTTCCATTTAGAAAACAGCGGTTGTTCCATTTATCATACAAGACCCTGGATATATTAACAATGGTCACCTCACGGTGTCCTGGCCAATATTTATCCCTCAGTCAACACAACAAAAACAGATTATCTGGTCATTATCACATTGCTGTTTGTGGGAGCTTGCTGTGCACAAATTGGCTGCCACGTTTCCCACATTACAACAGTGACTACACTCCAAAAGTACTTCATTGGCTGTAAAGTGCTTTGAGACGTCCGGTGGTCGTGAAAGGCGCTATATAAATGCAAGTCTTTCTTTTCTTTCTCATGCTAAGTGCATATGACAAACACCGTTTCCATTGTGTGAGTTGTAATTCATTTCTACCAACAGTACTGTGGCCTCAATCTGCACTGTCACTTTTAGGCCACGCAAATGCCTGCAACTTTTAAACATATAGAGAGACAAAGGTCCCAGTGGACTTGCTCAACTGTTCTTGATTAGGGTTACAATGTTTGGTCGGCTACAGGTTTTTTAATATACATTCTGGCTTCTGCAACTCTAAAAGCAGAACACTCTCCAAGGCAAACAAATAATACAGTCTGATGTCCAAGTGCCTTTGAAAAGGCAGCAAATATTTCCAACAGGAGACTGCAGGAGAATACAGACACGCGCTAGTATTAGACACAAGAAGCAGGCACATCTCTCGCACGGCAGGACCAGCGATCTGCAGGAAATGCACCAACAAGACAACAGACAGGTTTCCCTGTCAGCTGTGGCTCAGTGGTTAGCACCCTCGCCTCTGAGTCAGAAGGTTGTGACTTCAAATCCCACTCCAGAGACTTGAGCACAAAAATCCAGGCTGCCATTTCAGTGCCAGTACTGAGGGAGTGCTGCACTGTTGGAGGTGCCGTCTTTCGGATGTGAAGTTAAACTGAGGCCCCGTCTACCCTCTCAGGCGGATGTAAAAATGTCCATGGTACAATTTCGAAGAAGAGCAGGGGCGTTCTTCCCACTGTTCTAGCCAATATTTGTCGTTCAACAACATCACTAAAACAGATTATCTGGTCATTATCTCATTGCTGTTTGTGGGAGCTTGCTGTGCACAAATTGGCTGCCACGTTTCCTTATTACAACAGTGACTACAATTCAAAAGTACTTCATTGGCTGTAAAGCGCTTTGGAACGTCCTGGGGTTGTGAATGGCGCTATATAAATGCAAGTTCTTTCTTTCTTCTTTCTTACTTTAGAATGGCAAATAATATGGATGCACCTCCCTTCACTAGCTCAATGGGGCAATGAGTCCAGCCACAGTTACGAGGGAAGAAGGAAGGGATGACTTTGTCTGTGCACTGACAGCACATTCACAAAGGGTCATTTCCTCCACCTGAATATTCTAATCTTTAAGGGGCAAAGAAATCAGAGTCGGAGATGCTTCTCTTTAGCTTCTTTATTTTCAATTTGCACCTTTGCTGGATATCAATGAAAACTGAATTGTTGCCTTTGTCTGAAGGTGACGGTTGCTCTGCAGATGGGCCACCTCCAAGATAGCTGTCGTAGACTGACTGCCATACTGCTTCATTCACTCAGCAAATAAATCACCACTGTCCTGGGAGAATTTGATAGATTTAGTCTAGGATGCTGGTAAATCAATATCCAATCAGAAGGCAATACCTACTGAGGGGAGTGGGGAAAATGGGACACTTACAATCTGACAACATTTGCCAGAAGTAAGATGATGTCCATCCTCAGCCCACGTATCACTGCTGCTCCACTACTTGACTCCTGTTGCAGGTAGGATTTTTGTTCTTGTCTTTGTTACTGTGACCTTATCTGCAACACAAGAGCCATTCGGCCACTGTTTAGTGGAGGAAATTACAGCAAGACCGAGTATGAGGAGGCATGCATGCAGTGACTGGCTGTTCCCCAATACATAGGATTTAAGGGGACAGGCCTCCCTGAAGCAACTGAAATGGCTCAAATAGTTCCACTCGAAGAGCGAGCATTGGCACATGCTCGATGGGCTGAATGGCCTCATTCTGCATTGGAATTTCTATGATCAATTTCAACGTTTGTCAAATTAACTCTGAACCAGCTTCAAGTTGATTTACCACAGGTCCTTAATTCACTGCTCGTCTTGCTCAATCTATCAAGTTATCTAATTTTCCCAGGTAAGACAGTTACCGCACAGAGGAAATCTTCCCCCATGGTAGGTTACTGATCGCGGACAGTGCTGACCAGAGATGTGGCAGGGCAAGGCCAGCCACCTCTCCTGAGGAGTGGGGGAAGGAGTATTCAGTGCGAGTCAGGATGCATTAATACCAAAGGGCCCAGTTCAGGGCAACCTAAACAAAGGCTAGGGCTGCCAACTCTGGTCGGATGTATTCACGTGACCTCCCGCCTCCAACTGTCCCTCCCAGCCAAACAGCCTTTTTTTTCCCATTACCACTATTTTTATAACAAATAAATAAGTGTTCAAAGAAAATGCGAAAAACACACAATTTTTTAAATACCAGTCTGATTTCTGTACCGGGTTGCATGCAGCAGATTAATCTTTGATTCTGGAGGGTTGGCAACCCGAGCGAGGGCCCAGAAGCAGAGACAGTGCCCTCTCACAGGTTAATAGTGAATGGAACCGAGCTCTTTAGCCTGCGGACAGAAAAACATCTATAAATCAAGGAAAAGGAATCAAGAATGAAAGAAGAATAAAAAGTTTGTCTTCTGTATGAATGTTGAGTATTTTTTAGTGAGTTATTACTGAGGTGTTTTTAAACAATAGCTGTTCATTTGCTGCATGCATGGAGACTTCTGAAGATGGCCTTCCTGGTGACAGCTATTCTGGTGATAAATATCTGGCCCCACTTCCTCCAAACTGTGTGGTACATGAGTTTCCATTGCTGGTATTACCCGCTGCGTGAAGGAAATTTGATGCAATTCAACTTTTAAAGAAAAAAAAACAAACAAAATCTCATTGGAATTAAGATGTCAGAACATAATCTTTAGGGAAAGAAAAACAATTTGTATATAATATAATGATAGTTATCCCCATATTATTATACGGATCTCAGTGTTGGAACATGAGAAAAGTTGTCGAGCAAAAGATACTAACGGCAGAGATGAGTTAGTTGAGAGGAATACTGAAAGTATCCTAGACGCAAATAATCAAGAATGATACAATAAGAACTTGGCTTGGACAAGAATGATGGCTGCGATGGTTTGGGCACGTTTCAAGAATGGAAACAGCTGGAACACCTTTCATGGCCCTGCACAAAGAAGAACATGGAACTAGACGCCGAGTGAGATCAAGGAATAACTGGGTAGACAATGTCATGAGTTACTTGTCACAGAAAGGAATACGGATGACTGAAGCGTCCCGGCTACTTCACAACTGACAACAGTGGAGTGAATTCATCATCACTGCTGAGCTGATGGATGGGAATTTAGTAATAGTAGTATTTTATATAAATAAAATGCCTTATCACATCTCTTAAAAACATCCCAAAGCTCTTCACATACTTTGAAGTGCAGTGACATGTTATGTAGACAAACGTAGCAATCATTTTGCACTTAGCAAGACATCAAAAGCAGGAATGAAGATGAATGACCAGATAATCTGCTTTTTTTTTGGTGGTGTTGTTTGAGGGAAGAGTGCTGTTCAGGGAACCTAGAGAACTCCTTGCTCCTCTTGGAATATTGAATATGCACTCACCTGAAAAACCAGAGCAGATTTATGGAGCTTCGGTTTAACATCTCATCTGAAGACGGGACCTCTGACAGTGCAGCACTCCCTCAGTGATGCACTGAAGAGTCCGTGTATATTATGCTCAAGTCTCTGGAATGGGGCAAGAACCTACAATCCTGTTGCTCAGAGGTGAGATCAACTTGTGTTTAAAAGCAATATTGGAGTCTGTTCTAGTCTGACTGAATAAATCCCATTTAGCAAGATCAGTCTTCTGATTAGGATCCACAGCTATCCCAGTTCAATGGTCAGTTTGAGATGCACTTTATTGTACAAATTTTCCATACACAAAACCAATGGGGCTGCTAGTCTAGACACACCCTCGCCTCTCCATTCCTGTTTGGATGTTGTGGAGTCATAAAAACACATGGAATGTAAAAAGGTCATTCGGCCCATCAAGCTCATTCATTCTGCAGCTGTAACTGCTGCGACCAAGTGGTAGCTTTAACAACGTACATCGAAGCTGGCTTCCAGCGCCAGCTCAAGATTGCCGTAGTACTCGTGGACTTGTCGGCAGCGTATGACACAATATGGAAGCATGGACTGCTTTTCAAGCTCTCCACCATTTTACCCTGCAGAGCAACTCCATGCTGAGCAACCGATGCTTCCGTGTGTACACTGGCACCCAGAAGAGCAGATATAGGACATTGAACAACGGACTCCCACAGGGTTCTGTCCTGGCACCCATGTTATTCAAAGTTTACACCAGTGACCTGCCCAAAAAAGAGTCCCGCAAGTTCGTATACACTGATGACATTGCCTTGGCCACACAAAACATGAATGTGTCCATCACCGAGGAGACCCTGACCAGTGATTTACAGAGGATGGCGACTTCGGCCAAACCCGCAAAAGACCGTCACCTCGACATTCCACTTAACACCCATCAAGTAACCCAAGCTTTGAAAGTCTCCTTTTGTGGCACAGAGGTAAACCATGCCAAAAATCCCTCCTATTTAGGACTCACACTCAATCGCACCCGGTCATATAGACAACATCTCCAGAACCTTGGGAAGAAACTAAAGAGTAGGGTCAACCTGATCCAGAAACTCGCCGGATCCGCAGGGGGAGCAGACACTCAAACCCTCCGTACGGCAGCACTCGCCCCGGTGTACTCTACAGCGGAGTACTGCTCTCCGGCATGGCTATCGAGTCCGCATGTCAAATCCGTTGATGTCCAGCTGAGTTCTACTATGAGAAACGCTTTTATCGACACCAACACCTTGGCTGCCCGTGCTTGCAAATATCTCACCACCACACCTATGCCACGAATATGCAGTCTCCAGCGAACGCAACCGGCAAAGACATGCCAATCCAGGCCGACTTGAACAATCGACCACCAACCCGTCTCAAATCTAGAAAGCCATTTTGGACCATCGCCGAAGCCCTTCAGCGATCTCCCCTCAGCCTTGATGGCCGATGGTGAAATGCTTGGAAGAACTATGACATACGGAATGGATTCCTTATAGAGGACCCCACAGTACAACCTGAAGGATCAAACCTTCCTCGCAAACAGTGGACAACCATCAACTGCCTCAGAACCAGTCATGGTAGATGTTGCCACCTTCTCCATAGATGGAAGATTAAAGCATCCCCATCATGCGACTGTGGAGCTCCTAATCAGACCCTGGAGCACATCATTGAACTCTGCCCTCAGAGGAAATTCGCAGGCAGCCTACAAGATATCCACACTGTTACACTGGAAGCTTTGGCCTGGATATCTGACTTAGATTTGCTTTGCTACTACCATATGAAAGAAGAAGATTCTGCAGCCTATGTCGAATGGTAGTGTGATTAGGCTACAGAGAAACCATACACATTACTGGCCACAGAGAAGAAAGAGAACCAGTAAATTAAAAGCCGCTATCTTTCTCCCTGCACCCCCCTCCCCCACCCCCCCAAAAATAAAATTGTGCGTTCACAATATTAGTGAAATTTTAAAACCATCGATCAGTAAAAGTCAGTTTCCACGCAAGTAGATTAAATAATAATGCAATTGAAGCACAATCATGCCGCTGCTAAAGTGGTCTGATCTGCTCCGAAGACAACAAGGGACGAGTTTGTCTGGTCTCCATGTGTAGCAAGATTGGGCATTCATTCATAAAGAGTGTGCTTACCAAATCACCACATGCAGAACACTTCTTCCTGCTGTGTGATGACAGCACTTGACACATTGCAAGCAAATTTCACTGGCCATCAACCGCAGCGGCACAGTATTAAAACTAAAAATGGGCAAGGTCATTTTATCTGACAGTGGTAAATAAAAGGTTTGACATATTGCGCTTTTGGGACACAATCCACACAGTATCAAGAATACGGGCGAAGCCAGCCCAAGAAAGATCTTATTGATGAAATAAATCAGCCAGGAATGACTAGGAAAGACATGTTTAGACCGACTCTCAGCAGATTACTTGCAATGCCGATAATGCATGTTACAGTGAGGAAGTCGTGTATGTATTCGGGTTGCCAACGCTCCAGGATTGCCCTGGAGTCTCCAAGGATTGAAGACTAATCTCCAGGACACCGCTGGGAGCAAACTAGGAGAAAAATCACAGGGGCATTAAAAAAATATGGTTTTTTTTCATTTTCTTTGAACACTTTCAGTTATTAGCTATAAAAATATTAGAGATGGCAAAAAAAGCTGCCTAATTGGATGGGGCGGTTGGAGGCAAGAGGTCATGTGATGAAGCCTCCAGGGATAGGTCCAACCAGAGTTGGTATCCCTATATATATCTAGCTTTGGCTGCAAAAGTTCACTCCGAAAGAGAGGGAACTCATAAAGTTCAGAGATAAAGAACCCCAGTTTACTACAACTACAACATGAGGTGTTGGTTAGTATTCTCCCCAAAACAGACAATTGGGCCATACTTTCTACCACCTGTAGAACTGTGTAAGGATACAGCCACAAGCTGCCTGTACATATTAGTAGTTATAGCCACACTGTACCTTCAACTTACTCCTGCAATAGGGTTCCCAACCCTCCAGGATTGTCCCGGAGTTTCCAGGAATTAAAGATTAATCTCCTGGACACTGCTGCGAGCATCCCCGGAGAAAAATCAGAGGGGCGTTAAGAAAATTGTGTGTTTCTTTTTCATTTTCTTTGAACACATTTGCTTGTTAGTTACAAAAATGTTGGTGATGGTTGAAACGGCTGTTTGACTGATAGTGGAGAATCATCCAATTGGGTATTGAAGAGTCTGTTGGCTTTCCAATTGGCGTGAGAAGGCGGTGCTCCGCGAGGCTGGACGTGCCAGACAACCAATGGCAGAAGTGTGGGGGGCGGGGCGGTTGGCGGCGGGTGGTCATGTGATGAATACATCCCACTCTGGTTGGCAATCCTATCGTGCAAAGAGGTGTCATCCGCACTTAGTTTGCAAGCTCATAATGCAAATAGCTGCCACAAAATAAACTGAGGAACAGCAGCTGCTGACTGACCCCCTGATGGAATTGTGCTTAACAATGTTAATAATTGATGTATTGAATGGAGGACCCTTGCTGGTTTGTTGGGGGTGGTGGAAAATTTTACCAACAACCTATACTGTCGTGATGCTGACAGCTTGCACCCACGTCCAAGCTGCACGCTGGAGAAATAGAAACATTTATATCAGCTTGCGAGTAGTGTGTGGTGCTGTCAAGGCCAAAGGTAGACATTCTGCACACAGGCTGCCGTCAACAGGCTGTCCAAACAAGAGCCCGAGTACAAAGGGAGAATGATACCTATAGATATTACCAACCTGAGGATTATGACAGCACTGAATAACAAAATCAAATATTCAGCATATATGAATAGAGGTACAGAATTGCTTGCTTAATCCTCCCAAGTCAGGTACAGTATAGATATATAGATATATATATACATACATACACATACACACACACATACAATGCATACAACAACAACAATTTATATAGCGTCTTTAACGTAGTGAAACGTCCCAAGGGGCTTCACAGGAGTGTTATAAAACAAAATTTGAGCACATAAGGAGAAATTAGAGCAGATGGCCAAAAGCTTGGTCAAAGAGGTAGGTTTTAAGGAGTGTCTGAAAGGACGAAAGGGCGAGGCGGAGAGGTTTAGGCAGGGAATTCCAGAGCTTAGGGTCTAGGCAGCTGAAGGTGTGTATATGTGTATATGTATACACACATATATTATATACATACATATTATATACACACATAAATATTATATACATACACAAATACATATAGAATGTTAGAAAAACATCCCTTTCTGCAGTATGTATGACATTTTCACTTCCCTCATCCTTCATCCTCATCAAGATTAGCAAATTACTACTAATTAGTGCCAAGACTGAGTCAGTTTTGTATTGCAGTTTGCTGTCGTGTTGGAACTGAATAGAGACAGCTCTACTCTGCGAGAAACCCTTAGCAACCATCAGTGAGACGCACTTCTATCTGGTCTGGCTTGACCCTCGGTTCCGGTGTTGAAAGGACACAGATTTGTCACACAGTCTTCCCAAAATAAGTGAGCTAGGTAGTTACAGAATCTCAACAGAGCACTGCAAGGCGTGGCATGTTCAGTACAGGATCCCAATGCTACGCTATTCATCACTAGTTAGAAGAGGAAAACAATCTCCACAGATAATTGCTCAAGAGCAAAACAATGGCCCAGAAATTGATCTCGCTCTGTTCCCGCGGGGGTAAGGAGCAGGCGCGATCTCTCACTCCGCGTTGGCTTTTTCAGATCCAGCTCGCACGAACTTGATGTTCCAGACATCAGCTGGGCAGTGCTTGCATATCCCACCGGCGTAGTGAATTCGTGCGAGCTGTGGGATCACGTGACTCAGTTAGAGCCAATGGCAGCACACCATCTTCCATTCATAAGTTTCACATACGTGCTGTGAAAGCTATGAATCTTACACCCCCCAAAATAACAGCTAAACCTCAATTAAATTAAAAAAAAAACCATCACATTAATAAAATAAGTATAGTTAAATAAATTAACCATTTTAAAAAAAAAATTAAATTTTTGAAAAAATTTAAAATCTTTTAAAAAGTTATAAAAATAAACTTACCTGTCTTTAAAGTCTCTAAAAAAGATATACCTGTTAAAAAAAATTCAAAAAAATACTTAATTCACTACTTACCTTATTAAAAGTGGGTCTTACTCCTCCTTTTTCCATTTCTAAAATCTTCCGTCCTTACCTGCGCGTCCAAAGCACGAAGTGCACAGCGTGCGCGCAGCCTGTAGCGCGCACGCGATGCACCGAGGAACCGCCCCCTTTTCCAAAGACCAAGTGCCGGTTTTCAGCGCATGCGCAGGGCATGCAGAAAACCAGCAATTGAGAGAGAATACGCGAGAGTACGCAGTGCGTACTCTCGCGCAGCGGGATCAATTTTTGGCCCAATATGGGACAAAAAGAAACAAAATCCAATTCTCAAAGGGTTAATATCCAATCTAAAAGCATGGTGTTATCCAAATCCCTTGCTGATTAAATGAGTTGTGTTCATCTGATCAAGACACTACAATTACCTGATGTGTGAATAATTTATTAATGCACTGTCAATAACTGAATGTAGCTACAACTAAAGTGTTTTAAGAAAATGATCCATCAACCACAACATTCTCTTATCAAGAATTTGTACTGAATATTAGATCGCATTGTGTTTTCAGCATACTTTCCATTTAGGGGGTAAAGTGCATCAAATATTAATTATGTTACATGTTTGACTCCATTTTACAAGCATATTATAACTAAGTAAAACAGACTATAGATCCTTCATTCTCACTGGGTCAAAATCCTGGAACTCCCTCCCTAACAACACTGTGGGAGTGAGTACCTTCACCACACGGACTGCAGCGGTTCAAGAAGGCGGCTCACCCCCACCTTCTCAAGGGCAACTGGAGATGGGCAATAAATGCTGACAGTGCCAGCGACGCCCACATCCCATAAACAAATTTAAAAAAAAAAATATTCGCAAAAAAACAGGCTTCCTGTCAACTGCCGCGATTACTGTCCCTTTTTTTCTCTGCACTCCAATTTTCTTCCCTTTCCTCCCCCTATCTCCCATGCGTTAAATCCTTGGTGTTGTTTGATTTAACAAGCACTGGACATCCTTCCACACTGCTGCCCAATGCCCACTCTTTATTTGTGAGCCTCATCAGGAGTGTGAGGAGGCATCACATCTGAATATGATGCTCACAGACACCCATTTCCAATAGAGGTCACTGGATACCAATCAGGAGCAGGAACCTTGGCCAATTTTCCATTCCACAATCCAGGGGTGCTAAGGCCAATTGGAGCACTTTACTGCCCCCTGCCTTAAATCAACTCACTTAACACAGAAATGAGAAGTCGCACAACACCAGGTTATAATCCAACAGATTTATTTAAAATTACAAGCTTTCGGAGCTGTCACTCCTTCCTCAGGTAGAGTTACTGTAATACAATCTACCAGAATTCACAGAATATAAACACAGAGAAAATGCGATTCAATCTTTCCCTACATCAAAGACACACTAAGAGCACAGCCAAGACAATGAGAAGGAGAAACTACGCCATGTTCTTCGCAGCCTTCAACATGTCATCGATGACGACGAACACCTTGCTAAGGCCATCCCCACGCCTCCACTACTCGCCTTCAAGCAGCCACCTAACCTCAAAAGTACCATCGTTCGTAGCAAATTACCCAGCTTTCAGGAGAACAGCGACCACGACACCACACAACCCTGCCACGGCAACCTCTGCAAGACATGCCAGATCATGGACACAGATACCGTCATCACACGTGAGGACACTACCCACCAGGTACATGGTACATACTCATGTGACTCGGCCAACGTTGTCTACCTGATACGTTGCAGTAAAGGATGCCCCAGAGCATGGTACATCGGCGAGACCATGCAGACACTGAGACAACGTATGAACGGACACCGCGCAACAATCGCCAGGCAGGAGGGTTGCCTCCCAGTCGGGGAACACTTCAGCAGTCAAGGGCATTCAGCCTCGGATCTGCGGGTTAGCGTTCTCCAAGGCGGCCTTCGGGATACACGACAACGCAAAATCATCGAGCAGAAACTGATAGCCAAGTTCCGCACTCATGAGGATGGCCTGAATCAGGATATCGGGTTCATGTCACGTTACAGAACGTGACTTGACATCGTTGCCGGTCTTTCCAGCTTTTAAAAAAACAAACACAAGAAACAAACACAAGAAACAAACCCAAATGGAGAGGATATGCAGCCAGCAGGTGTTTTGACACGTTGCATCTCCACATCATGACCACTTAACACAGGGCAGGGATCGAACCAGGACCTTTCGGTTGACTGCATAGCTCATCAGCTAAACTCTCGGGGGCCTTATTCTTCTGCCCATAGTCAACACGTGAACAATCTAGCCTGCTGAGTGGAGATTTCTAAGTTTTTTTTAATAAATCCCTCTACCTCATGCTGTAACTATATTTTGTGCTATTCAACATATTAGACAGTACCATTTACGATGGCTGGGGGTGTATTCAAGGCTATAACACTCCCATGGGATTGGGTGATATTCGGAAACTGTACCATCTTTGCTCTCATCGATGTCACCCTGAAGGCATATCAAGCCAATGCTTTGCTGCCTGTTTTCTCCTCCCCCCTTATATTGGAGTAAATATGGTACCTCACCATATGTGTACTAAACAGTAATTACTATTCAACTGTTGCCTGATCCTGTCTGCCCCTGATGTCATACACTTGATCCTGTCTGCCCTTGATGTCATACACTTGATCCTGTCTGCCCCTGATGTCATACACTTGATCCTGTCTGCCCCTAATGTCATACACTTGATCCTGTCCGCCCCTGATGTCATACACTTGATCCTGTCTGCCCCTGATGTCATACACTTGATCCTGTCTGCCCCTGATGTCATACACTTGATCCTGTCTGCCCCTGATGTCATACACTTGATCCTGTCTGCCCCTGATGTCATACACTTGATCCTGTCTGCCCCTGATGTCATACACTTGATCCTGTTGGTCCCTGATGTCATACACTTGATCCTGTCTGCCCCTGATGTCATACACTTGATCCTGTCTGCCCCAATGCCCATACCCTTGATCCTGTCTGCCCCAATGCCCATACCCTTGATCCTGTCTGCCCCAATGCCCATACCCTTGTACATTTCCATCAGGGGTTACTGCCTGTTTATCCCTCAACCAGAAATAAGAAATATGGCTCTATCAACAGAAACCAGAGCAATTAAAACAAAAATATGAAAATAGACAACATGGCTCCTTTTTGTGTTCAACTGATTGCTTCACGAATTTTTTTTTGAGCTTGAATCTTCCTATTCTAGATGGCACAATGCCCTGCCAATAGGAGGTGTGCTCACTGCCAGTCTAGATATATAAACTGGCAGTTCTGCAGTGAGATGTGAGCTTGCTATCCCTGTGAGATTGTACATCCACTGGCAAGAAACCAAGGTCAATGAACTCAACTTGGCCAATTTAAGACAAAGCCGTTTGCTTTCTTTCCTCAATGTGCCTTTATGTCTTTTTAATACCATCATTGGTTCTGTTTGGACTGAAAATAGCAACCTGCATTATCACTTGGTTCCATCTCAGATACTAATGTTCCTGGCATGAAATAAGTCAAAATAATTTCAGCTGAGTTGCATCTAAACAGTCCACACCATTCAATTGCTGTATTCTATGTTCTAATTGATATTCTAGCACAGTTCTCAGACACCACTAAAACTAGTCCTGATAGCTAATAAAAACAATGGGAGAGCATGGCCAGCATTCAGCAATAAAATGACTGTTTTATGCCCAGAATTAAATACACCTCCAATGAAGGATGGTGTGGCAGTACAGTGCGCCACAGCTTCAACTAGCTCAGCCAACAAGCACCAGGACAAGGGTTCATTCACGCATAATCTGCCCCCCACCCCTGCCCACCGCACTGTGATTTCCCATCTCCACTGGGCTGCTCTGGGGAAGGTCCGAGTGGAGACCAGGCACTTTCTCGCGGGTAGGGAGGTGAAATCCGAGGAGCTGCTCTCCACCGCCCCCTGGTGCCAGGTACGGCGCGGCATTGGCGGAGGACTGAAGTCGGCTCTGTGGATTACCAATGTAACACGAGGGGTGGGGTGGGGTGGGGGAGGCGACAAGATAGTTTGGTAAAAACAAAGGTAAGAGTTTATGAAGCGATTGGTTATCCCCATATTATTATACAGATCGATCGGAGTGTTGGAACATGAGAAAAGTTGTCGAGGAAAAGATATTCACGGAAGAGATGAGTTGGCTGAGAAGAATACTGGGAGTAACCAGGATGCGAAGAATGATGTAATATGAGCAAGGCTTGGACAAGAAACGACACTTATACAGAAGATCCAAGAAAGGCGAGTGCGATGGTTTGGAAACAGCTGGAACACCTTTCATGGCCCTGCACAGAGAGGTACATGGAACTAGAAGCTGAGGAAGACCAAGGAAGAGCTGGATAGACAATGTCAAGAGACTTGTCACAGAAAGAGATACGGCTGACTGAAGAGGCCCGGCTAGTTCAGAACCGACAACAGTGGAGTGAATTCATTGTGGCTGCTGAGCTGACAGCCAGGAATTTAGTAGTAGTATAACTAATTATACACTCTCTCTCTCAGATCCTCGAACGTATATCTCATCAATCCCCCTAAAGCACCAGCTCCCCTCGCTGGTGGAGCAAGCAGATTTCTGAACTGGGTTTCTTAAAAACTTCACTGAATCTTGCACCAAAGCATAAATAATATAAGCACACTCTAAATGAAAGTCAAACTCAATGTTACATCGAGAGAGCAACTCTTCTTTTTACAAATCAAGCAAGGATGTAAAAAAAAATTGGGTGAGATTCAAGATTCCATTATTTTATGCTATAAACCGAGATGAGTTTATGAATTTTTCCAGTTGCCCAAGCTCACTTTAGCATTAACCAGAGCTGAAAGGATGAACTCGCTCTGAATTTCCCGTTATGTATTTGTTCTTTAGTAAATTTAGTATAAGTAATTTTGTGATCCACCATTTGACCCTCAAAGATCCTTACATTATAAAAGCAGTTATTCATTCACTTTTAGGGCACGACATTCCCTCCTTCTTTCCCCTGACATATATTTCCTTCTTGGCCTTTTTCTCTGTGCGCCACGCAGCACGCCAGACCGATAGGGCAGTTTGGCACCTTGCCCTCGGGCACCTGCTAACGTCACCCTGAGCAGAACTATTAAGACATTTAACTGTCAGCCTTGGTTCAGTGGTTACACTCTCACTTCTGAGTCAGCAGGTCGTGGGTTCGAGTCCCACTCCTGAGACGTGAGACCATAATCTAGGCTGACACTCCAGCGCGGTACTGAGGGAGTGCTGCACTGTCGGAAGGTGCCGTCTTTCAGGTGAGGCCCTGTCTGACGTTGGATGTAAGAAGATCCTACGGCATTATACAAAGAAGAGCAGGGGAGTTGATTCCAGAACCAAGACCACTGAAAACAGATTCATTAGGCATTTATCGAATTACTGCTCACCTACGAAACAACAGTGACCACACTTCAAAAAGAATTCATTGACTGCTAAACACTTTGGGACGTCTCAGTTTCAATCGCCCACCTGTACAGAGTTAAGTGATCTTATCTGAGTGGTAACAGGGACAGTATAATTGGCTTCAGTGCCCTGGGCTAGGGAAAAAAGATCAGCCAGTGTTACTGCTCCAGTGTGCTGACATCTATTGGAGCCTGGGCATGTGCAACACTGGGTGAGTACAGCATTGTGATTGGCTGTGATGCCCCAAGGTTCAACATCTTGCCATCAATCTCCAGATTCATACCTGAAGAATCGTCACTTGGGGTGAGGGTTCCTGGCATCCAAAGAACTGCACCCTCTGCAGAAAATATCAGCTTCAGGAGAGAAGGGAAGAAACTGGCCCAGGGGTGTCATGGCGTGTGGGGGGTTGGTGGTGGTGCAGGAGAAGAAGAGGATATTTTAAAACAAGACCTGTAAATTGTACACTGGTATAGGGCACTTTGCGTAAAAGATGATCCTCATATGTGAAATCGTAAAATCTGTAGACCAGAAGCCATTCATCATTATGCAGATAGAGCAGAGGCCTCCAACCACTTGGAGCACTGGGCTGGATTCAAGTGCCACAAGCAGTGAGTGGCTTGCGAATGATTAAATCAGTTTTGAGTCAGGCAGAATAATGACTAAACATGTCCAACTTCCAATCTAATTTTAACTTCTTGGTGTCAGTGAACCATGTCACTTCCACTGCCTTCATTTCTATATCAGTCTGTCTCCTTCACTTACCTGCCTGTCTGCCTCCCTCTCAGGCACCCCTTTCTCTCTCTTTTACCTACTTCACTTCTACCTTTCACCTCCACCAGTTCTCTCACTCTCTCAGCTCTTTCACTTCCATCTTTCATCTTCTGTCTTTCCTTCATTTTTATTTCTCTCCTCTCCTTTACTGCTCTCTTACTCCTTCTTCACTTCCCGCACTCCTCCGCCACTTCTCACTCTCCTCCTTCACTTCACGATCGCACTCCCCCTCTTCACTTCTCTCGCTCTCCTCCTCCACTTCTCTCTCTCCTCCTTTGCTTCTCACTCTCCTACTTCACTTCTCTCTCTCTCTCCTCCACTTCTCTCTCTCTCCTCCACTTCTCTCTCTCTCCTCCAATTCCCTCTCCTCCTCCACTTCTCTCTCCTCCACTTCTCTCTCTCTCCTCCACTTCTCTCTCTCTCCTCCAATTCCCTCTCTTCCTCCACTTCTCTCTCTCCTCCACTTCTCTCTCTCTCCTCCACTTCTCTCTCTCTCCTCCAATTCTCTCTCCTCCTCCACTTCTCTCTCTCTCCTCCACTTCTCTCTCTCTCCTCCACTTCTCTCTCTCTCCTCCAATTCCCTCTCCTCCTCCACTTCTCTCTCTCCTCCACTTCTCTCTCTCTCCTCCACTTCTCTCTCTCTCCTCCACTTCTCTCTCTCTCCTCCACTTCTCTCTCTCTCCTCCACTTCTCTCTCTCCTCCTTCACTTCTCTCTCTCTCCTTCACTTCTCTCTCTCTCCTCCACTTCTCTCTCTCTCCTCCACCTCTCTCTCCTCCTCCACTTATCTCTCTCTCTCCTCCACCTCTCTCTCCTCCTCCACTTCACTCTCTCCTCCTCCACTTCTCTCTCTCCTCCTCCACTTCTCTCTCTCTCCTCCTCCACTTCTCTATCTCTCCTCCACTTCTCTCTCTCCTCCTCCACTTTTCTCTCTCCTCCTTCACTTCTCTCTCTCTCCTCCACTTCTCTCTCCTCCACCTCTCTCTCCTCCTCCACTTCTCTCTCTCCTCCTTCACTTCTCTCCTCCTCCACTTCTCTCCTTCACTTCTCTCTCTCCTCCTCCACTTCTCTCCTTCACTTCTCTCTCCTCCACTTCTCTCTCTCTCCTCCTCCACTTTTCTCTCTCCTCCTCCACTTCTCTCTCTCTCCTCCACTTCTCGCTCTCCTCCACTTCTCTCTCTCCTCCACTTCTCTCTCTCCTCCTCCACTTCTCTCTCTCCTCCTTCACTTCTCTATCTCTCTCCTTCACTTCTTGCTCTCCTCCTTCACTTCTCTCTCCTTTTTTTAAAATTCGTTTATGGGATCAGGGCATCGCTGGCAAGGCCAGCATTTATTGCCCATCCCTAGTTGCCCTTGAGAAGGTGCTGGTGAGCCGCCTTCTTGAACCGCTGCAGTCCATGTGGTGAAGGTACTCCCACAGTGCTGTTAGGGAGGGAGTTCCAGGATTTTGACCCAGCGACGATGACGGATCGGCGATATACTTCTAAGTCAGGACGGTGTGTGACTTGGAGGGGAACTTGGAGGTGGTGTTGTTCACATGCGCCTGCTGCCCTTGTCATTCTAGGTGGAAGAGGTCGCGGGTTTGGGAGGTGCTGCCGAAGAAGCCTTGGCTAGTTGCTGCAGTGCATCTTGTAGATGGTACACACTGCAGCCACGGTACGCCGGTGGTGGAAGGAGAGAATGATAAAGGTGGTGGATGGGATGCCAATCAAGCGGGCTGTTTTGTCCTGGATGGTGTTGAGCTTCTTGAGTGTTGTTGGAGCTGCAGTCATCCAGGCAAGTGGAGAGTATTACATCACACTCCTGACTTGTGCCTTGTAGATGGTGGAAAAGCTTTGGGGAGTCAGGAGGTGAGACACTCGCCGCAGAATACCTAGCCTCTGACCTGCTCTTGTTGCCACAGTATTTATGTGGCTGGTCCAGTTAAGTTTCTGGTGAATGGTGACCCCCAGGATGTTGATAGTGGGGGATTCGGCGATGGTAATGCCATTGAATGTCAAGGGGAGGTGATTAGAATCTCGCTTGTCGGAGATAGTCATTGCCTGGCACGAATGTTACCTGCCACTTATCAGCCCAAGCCTGAACATCGTCCAGGTCTTGTTGCATGCGGGCATGGACTGCTTCATTATCTGTGGAGTTGCGAATGGCGCTGAACACTGTGCAGTCATCAGCGAACATCCCCATTTCTGACTTTATGTTGGAGAGAAGGTCACTGATGAAGAAGCTGAAAATGATTGGGCCTAGGACACTGTCCTGAGGAACTCCTGCAGCGATGTCCTGGGGCTGTGATGATTGACCTTCAACCACCTTCCTTTGTGCTAGGTATGACTCCAGCCAGTGGAGCGTTTCCCCCCTGATTCCCATTGAGTTCAGTTTTACTAGGGCTCCTTGATGCCACACACGGTCAAATGCTGCCTTGATGTGAAGGGCAGTCACTCTCACATCACCTCTGCAATTCAGCTCCTTTGTCCATGCTTGGACAAAGGCTCTGATGAGGTTGGGAGCTGAGTGGTCCTGGCAGAACCCAAACTGGACACCAGTGAGCAGGTTATTGCTCTCTTCCTCCACTTCTCTCTCTCCTCCACTTCTCTCTCTCCTGCTCCACTTCTCTCTCTCTCCTCCACTTCTCTCTCTCCTCCTCCACTTCTCTCTCTCCTCCTCCACTTCTCGCTCTCCACCTCCACTTTCTCTCTCTCCTCCACTTCTCTCTCTCTCTCCTCCACTTCTCTCTCTCTCCTCCAATTCTCTCTCCTCCTCCACTTCTCTCTCTCTCCTCCACTTCTCTCTCTCTCCTTCACTTCTCTCTCTCTCCTCCACTTCTCTCTCTCTCCTTCACTTCTCTCTCTCTCCTCCACTTCTCTCTCTCCTCCTCCACTTCTCTCTCTCCTCCACTTCTCTCTCTCTCCTTCACTTCTCTCTCTCCTCCTCCACTTCTCTCTCTCCTCCACTTCTCTCTCTCCTCCTTCACTTCTCTCTCTCTCCTCCTCCACTTCTCTCTCTCCTCCTCCACTTCTCTCTCTCCTCCTTCACTTCTCTCTCTCTCCTCCTCCACTTCTCTCTCTCTCTCCTCCACTTCTCTCTCTCTCCTCCACTTCTCTCTCTCTCCTCCACTTCCCTCTCTCCTCCTCCACTTCTCTCTCTCTCCTCCACTTCTCTCTCTCTCCTCCACTTCCCTCTCTCCTCCTCCACTTCTCTCTCTCCTCCTCCACTTCTCTCTCTCTCCTCCACTTCTCTCTCTCTCCTCCTCCACTTCTCTCTCTCTCCTCCACTTCTCTCTCTCCTCCTCCACTTCTCTCTCCTCCACTTCTCTCTCTCCTCCTTCACTTCTCTCTCTCTCCTCTTCTCTCTCTCTCTCCTTCACTTCTCTCTCTCCTCCTCCACTTCTCTCTCTCTCCTTCACTTATCTCTCTCCTCCTCCACTGCTCTCTCTCCTCCTTCCCTTTTCTCTCTCCTCCTTCACTTCTCTCTCTCCTCCTCCACTCCTCTCTTCCCTCCTTCACTTCTCTCTCCTCCTTCACTTCTCTCTCCTTCACTTCTCTCTCTCCTCCTCCACTTCTCTCTCTCCTCCTCCACTTCTCGCTCGCCTCCTCCACTTCTTGCTCTCCTCCTCCACTTCTCGCTCTCCTCCATGATTTAACAATGATGTAGAACAGCAATGGGCAATATTTAAAACGGTATTCAACAAAGTCCAGGAAAAACATATTCCACTAAAAAACAATGATGCGGAGATGCCGGTGTTGGACTGGGGTGGACAAAAGTGAGAAGTCGCACAACACCAGGTTATAGTCCAACAGTTTTATTTGAAATCACAAGCTTTCGGAGCTGCTGCCCCTTCGTCAGGTGAAGTAAAGGAATACGAATCGACAAAGCATATATAGATAGAGAACAATGCATGTGTAGCGTACAATGTCAGACGACTACATTTAATCCTCCTGACTGCCTTTCGTCACACCTCGGCAGAGAAACAATCAGGTCAGCCAGGAAGGCACCACATCAAAGACATAGCAAGATACAACTGAGACAATGAGGTGGGGTTACAGGGGGTCTAATGTGTCAAATGCTGCAGTCTGTATGGAAAACCATAAACTTTAACATTTTTACTTTTTTTTACTGGAAATCACATCTGTGAACAAGCCAATGACGACTCGAGTCTGGATGACTTTACGTTGAGTGACATGAACCCAAGATCCTGGTTGAGGCCGTCCTCATGAGTGCAGAACTTGGCTATCAGTTTCTGCTCGATGATTTTGCGTTGTCGTGTGTCTCGAAGGCCGCCTTGGAGAACGCTTACCAGCAGATCCGAGGCTGAATGTCCTTGACTGCTGAAGTGTTTCCCTCCCAGTCGGGGAACACTTCAGCAGTCAAGGACATTCAGCCTCGGATCTGCGGGTAAGCGTTCTCCAAGGCGGCCTTTGAGACACACGACAATGCAAAATCATCGAGCAGAAACTGATAGCCAAGTTCCGCACTCATGAGGATGGCCTCAACCAGGATCTTGGGCTCATGTCACGCTACATGACGTAAAGTCATCCAGACTCGAGTCGTTGTTGGCTTGTTCACAGATGTGATTTCCAGTAAAAAAAAGTAAAAATGTTAAAGTTTATGGTTTTCCATACAGACTGCAGCATTTGACACATTAGACCCCGCCTGTAACCCCACCTCATTGTCTCAGTTGTATCTTGCTATGTCTTTGATGTGGTGCCTTCCTGGCTGACCAGATTGTTTCTCTGCCGAGGTGTGACGAAAGGCAGTCAGGAGGATTAAATGTAGTCGTCTGACATTGTACGCTACACATGCATTGTTCTCTATCTATATATGCTTTGTCGATTCGTATTCCTTTACTTCACCTGACGAAGGGGCAGCAGCTCCGAAAGCTTGTGATTTCAAATAAAACTGTTGGACTATAACCTGGTGTTGTGTGACTTCTCACTAAAAAACAAGGTCAAACTAAACGCTAATGAGACACCTTGGAAAAATAAAGACATTAAGGAGAAATTGAGGGTAAGGAAAGAGGCATACACTAAGTAGATGGACAGTAGGGGAGAGCATGACAAAGGAGAATATGAAGAGATTAGGAGAGAAGTTAAAAAACAATTAGGAAGGCAAAGAGGAACTATGAAATTAAATTATCAAGGAACATAAAATAAAATAGTAAAATATTCTGCAGGCACATAAACAAAAACACAGAATGTTGGGATGGGAATAGGGCCATTAAGGGACGGTCAGGATAAAATCACAGGAAGCGATAGCGAAATGGCAGAAATATTAAATAATTACTTTGCCTCAGTATTTAACAGAGAGTCAGAGCAGGTGGACATGACATCAGAAGATGAGATTAGAAATGATATAACTGCATTTAAAATAAAAAGGGGAGAAATATTAAATAAACTAAGCAAAGTCAAAGAGGATGAAACCCCTGGTCCAGAAGGATTTCCTCCGCACATTTTAAAAGAATCTGGGGAAGAGATAGCAGAGACATTACTGCACATATTTAATAATTCGTTAGAAAAAGCTGTAGTGCCAGAGGACTGGCGGATAGCTACCGTAATACCGATATTTAAGAAGGGGGATAGTACATGTCCAGGGAATTATAGACCAGTCAGCTTAACACCAGTGGTAGGAAAAATAATGAAATCCTTACTAAAGGAGAAAATAGAAGAACATCTAGAAACCAAAAATATAACAATTAATTCTTTGAAGCAGTAACAGAGAGAGTAGACAAGGGTAATGCAGTAGATGTAATTTTATCTAGATTTCCAAAAGCCCTTCGATAAAGTACCACATAATAGACTAATGAACAAGGTCAGAGCGTGTGGAGTAAGAGAACAAGTAACAGAATGGGTTGCTAGCTTCCTGAAAGACAGAAAGCAGAGAGTTGGGGCAAAGGCTAGCTATTCAGAGTGGCAGAAGGTGGAAAGTGGGGTCCCAAAAGGATCAGTGCTGGGACCACTGTTGTTCACAATATATATTAACGATTTAGACTTTGGAATCAAAACCACAAGTTCTAAATTTGCAGCTGACACCAAATTGGTGGGGTGGTGGGGGATAGTCAATACTGAGGAGGACTGCAACAAATTAAAGAAGACATTAATAAACTTGCAGAATGGGCATATAATTGGCAAAAGAATTTCAACACAGATAAATGTGAGGTAGTACGTCTTGGTAAGAAAAATAAGGAGGTCACATGTTACTTGGAAAATAAGAATCTAAATGGGGTAGAGGTGCAAAGGGATCTCGGATTACAAATACACAAATCACTATAAGTAGCAACACTGGTTAGCAAGGCCATAAAAAAAGCAAACCAAGCACTCAGATTTATTTCTAGAGGGATAGAATTGAAAAGTAGAGAAGTTATGCTAAACTTGTATCATAGAATGGTTACAGCACGGAAGAAGGCCATTCGGCCCATTGAGCCCGTATCGAACCTTGGTTAGACCACACTTGGAGTACTGTGTACAATTCTGGTCACCAGATTATAAAAGGATATAGAGGCACTGGAGAGGGTGCAAAACAGATTTACAAGAATGATACCAGAAATGCTCGGCTATACCTATTAGGAAATGATGAACAGGCTGGGTCTCTTTTCTCTTGAAAAGAGAAGGCTGAGGGGTGACCTAAAAGAGGTCTTTAAAATTATGAAAGGTTTTGATAGAATGGATACAGAGAATGTTTCCATTTGTGGGGAAGAGCAAAACTAGAGGCCATCAATATGATAGCCACCAAGAAATCAAATAGGGAATTCAGAAGAAACTGCTTTACCCAGAGTGTGGTGAGAATGTGGAACTCGCTACCACAGGGAGTGGTTGAAGCGAATAGCATAGATGCATTTAAGGGCAGGCTAGATAAACATATGAGGGAGCAGGGAATAGAGGGTTCTGCTGATAGAGTTAGACGATTAAAGACAGGAGGAGGCTCGAATGGAGCATAAATGCCGGCATGGAGCAGTTGGGCCGAATGGCCTGTTTCTGTGCTGTATTTTCACTCACTGTTTTCCCTTCCCTCAGCTTACTCTTCTGTTTTGACCTCTCTGTGCTGTGCTGTGCTGTTTGTTTCTAAACTGGCGGAGAAGCATGGCACCAGCCTCGGGACCCAGCCGAGCCAGCGAGCGATTCGGAAGCTGCAGATTCGGACACCGACGGAAATTCAGGTTCGAGGCAGAAACATTGGTCGCCACTGCACCAGGGGCTTGATGGTGGAGAGCATGCTGTGGGGGTGGAGTCTTACAGATTCTTGGTTGCTGGTTTTCCGTAGTTTCTTGGGATAGGGATGCAGAGAAATAAGGAAGAATAAAGAAAGAAAAAAAAAGAAAGAACTAGCATTTTTAAAGCACATTGCATGACCTCAGGATGTCCCAAAATGCTTCACCGCCAATGAAGTACTTTTGAAGTGTAGTCACTGTTGTGATCTCGGGAAATACGGCAGCCAATTTGTGCACAGCAAGGTCCCACAAATACCAATTTGTTAACGACCAGATAGTTATTTTTTTTTTGGTGATGTTGGTTGAGGGATAAATATTTGGCAGGGCACAGGGAGAACTACCCCGCTCTTCTTCGAAATTGTGCCATGGGATCTTGAGTTCATGGAATCACCTGAGAGGCCAGAGGGGCAACGTTCCCTCGAAGCGGCGTGGCTGCGCGGCTCTCTGCTGGTCCCGTGCAGCTCGGCACCAGCTTTATCAATGTTAAATTTCGCGCATGCACGAAACTGTGAATGGGCCGCGCAGCCCCTTAAAGAGGCCGTGCAGCCAAAACAAAATGAGGGGGAACATTACAGACGGGGGCCTCGGTTTTACACGCATCCAAAAGACGGCACCTCTGACCGTACTGCACTCCCTCGCTACTGCGCTGAAGTGTCAGCCTAGATTAGGTGCTCAAGTCTCTGGAGTGGGGCGTGAACCCACAAACCTTCTGACTCTGAGGCGAGCGTGCTACCCACTGAACCACGGTGAACGCCTTGAAAGAGACGATCTGCTGGTGGGAATGAAACAGAGAGCGAGAGTGGCACAGGCTCCCTCAGTGAGATCACAGCATTCGCCATCCAGGACTGCTCTCCCTTTCGGGTCGGAACCAGCAATTTCCGATTGGAGGGGCTGGGGGGCAGGGGAGGGAGGGGAGGTGCAGGGGAGAGTAGTGGAAGGTGAATGTGTTCCCGCTCAGGAAGCCTGCTGCCCTCTCCGTCTGTTACATTCCCAATGGAAGATCAGTTATTTCTGCCGGTTGTTATTCCTTTCTGATAATTAAAAAAACATTCCGGAACTGCTCCTAGTGCCATTTAAAGTTGAGAAGCAGGTTTAATTCAGTCTGCGATCTAGCGAAGGAGGAGGAGAGGGGCTTGAATATGCACCTATCAAAAACACTGGACAGGTTAATACAAATATCTCCACTATTAGTGCAGCCGAATTAATAACAGAGCCCAGTTTACAAGTACACAGGATTAATGTACAGGACACACACGAGTCAATTGCCAGCTTTTACTCAGTGTGCAGTGTAATCTATAAACCCCATAACTCAGGTTGCCTCTGTCACAGAATATTCACATTTATTTCAGTCAAATTGGAAATACAAACTAAGCCAGTAATCAAACGCCAGTAATGGACTGGAAACTGCAGCTTCAGTCACTCCGCCTTACGCCACTGCCATTCTCTCACCCTCTTCGAAATGGTCACAAACGTTCCCAGCCGTCATTTTGAAACCATGTCCTCTGATTTATCTGCACTTTTCCTCAAAATCGCTGAGGGTGTTTCTTCGCAGCCTCATTGTTATTCAACACCGGTGATCAAACCGATTCAACTGGTCGAGGAGAAATGTTTCTTTGCAGGATTAAAAATAAAACGGTAGTGAACATTATCCCCGTAATATATGAACTGTCAGTGCGATGGTTGCTGCCAACTGAAGTGAGTCACTGTGATAACACCACGGTCAAAATGCCTCTCAGGATGAAGCCAAAGCCGCAAGTCCGAATAAAGACAATCCCAGTCTCCTTCACTCAGCGTTCCCTTTGGAAAAGGTGAAGTCCAAATCGCGATTCCAATTGAGTCAGCTGTTGGTTGGTAATTCCCATGCAAAAAGTGAGACTGGAGGAGAAAGGGTTAACCACACACTGATGCTAACTAGCGCCCCGCCTGAGCAGTGACTGGTTCATCCCTTGTATTCCTTAAGCATTTCATTAAAAGGAGATTCCTGCTTCTTTCATTCCTTGAATGGCCACCAGGGGATGAAATGAAAGGATTGAAGATCTCGCTACGAATGTAGCTCCTGTCAGACCTCGACTGGGCTCAATCCTCCTCTCCTCTGCACATGATACTGGGGCTGCAGTGTGCAAGCTGCTTTTCAGCAGAGGAACTGTGCTGCGTTGGATTTATCTGATCCACAGCTAAAGAGGGGACCTTTTTGGGGGATTATTTCAGCAAGACCACCAGCCGTTGGTTTGGGGGGGGGGGGAGGGAAACAGAAAGACAGCGTGGATTGTCTCTCAACTGGAACAGAGAGGTAAGTTACATTATAGCTGCTACAGGGGGATTAACTGGAGAGGCTGAACAAGGTTCCTCCAGCTTTCGGTGTGTCTCAGGTCTGAATAACAGAGATTAAGAGTAAGACTTACAGCTGCAGAAACTGTTTTAAACCAGCTTATTCCAGGTTTTGTTTCAAGTCTGAATAATGTGGAGAAGGTATTATTACTGTTGTAACAGAAGGCAGGTTACTATACCTTCCTCCGTAACTAAGGCTAACGAACTGATGTCTCACTGTGACATCAACTGTAGAAACCAGTGATTATTGTACCTGACAACTCAAAATGAGCCTGCATTCAGTCAAGACTGTGTGCTCATTATTGACTTGAAGTTAAGGCTCTGTTATTGCAGCAACAAGACTTGAGAAACTGTGTTGTTTTGGTACATCTGTTCGAATTGCAACATAACACCAGTAAGTAGCAGGTCTGTTTAGTTGAGAAAAGCATCTCTGGGCTTTGTTTAAATGACATTTTTGCAACAATTTGCACCATTCACTCCGGCCACCTCAACGCTTCCCGCCTGCTACTTTCTGCGGTTACCTTACTCTGAAAACCCACAGTCACACAGCCAGTTCAGTTCTGCGTCTGTTTTCCAGGGGCTCTGGCGAGGCAAGTTAGCGGCACAACTCCGGTGCTGACGGAACTTCACGTTGCGAACAGAAGGTTGTCGCATGTAATTCCACTAGTTAGCTGACCATTCTGACAAATTCCGTTTAGTATGCAGGCGAGTGTCAGAGAGAAAGATGTATGGCTTTTAAATTGAGGCTGTATGTGGCCATGAAACAGGCGGTTAGTGATGTGATTGCAATGTGCTGTCCTGGGCTCTGACAGCATTTAGAAACGCCAATTCCTCACCAGCAAAATAATCAACAAATTGATGAGAAATTATGATTTTTTTTAAATTCCCTACACTACAGCACTGTAATTAAAAAAATAAATATGACCTAACGGATGCAGAAACATGCATGATTGATAAGTGAGCCTCAGTTCAGCTTCCTAATTGATAACTGTCAGCAACAAAACCAGATTTTTATTCCCCTGCATTTTAATTAGTTCTTGAGCTCTTCATTCTTTTTTTTTACATAAATGCAGCGAGAGGCTCCTTAGAATTATGATGCATGCTCTTCCCTTTTACCTGCATGATATATCCATGCAAACACATAAAACTTGGGTTACCTGGCAATTTTTTGTTTTTATCTTCACCGTTTATTACTAGACTGGGAGAGATGGATGCTGCAGGAGTCTGTCTGTAGGCAAGGGGATGAAGTCAGGCTGAGCAAGGGGCTTCCTTCTGATCCAGTCAGAATGCCTCCGCAAGTAACCTGGCTCAAATCATTCCTGTTCACATAGTCTGAAAAATAAATGCTTTTCTTAATGGCTTTTTGATGAAAACACGTAGCTGAGTATGACAGTTATTTGTAAATTTGTTTCCTAGCATCATCTACGTGAAGAGAGGCTCCGTTTTTTATTTAAATAGTTCCTTTAAAAGAACACTGTTATCAAGGGATTAATTTTGCTGTTTTCTTCTTGAGCTCTATTATAAGATTCAACATTTAATTCAGCAATTGTAATTTTGCTGCTGTCTGGAGATATTTTGTGTAGTCGGGACTTTCACTCGTTGGAAAGAGGCTTCTTTGTTTAAAGCTGAAAAGTTGCCGAATCCTCAGAGACGATACCTCGGCTCCTCGGTGAAGAGACGGTACCCCCTCTCCTCGGTGAAGAGACGGTACCTCGGCTCCTCGGTGAAGAGACGGTACCTCGGCTCCTCGGTGAAGAGACGGTACCTCCTCTCCTCGGTGAAGAGACGATACCTCGGCTCCTCGGTGAAGAGACGATACCTCGGCTCCTCGGTGAAGAGACGGTACCTTCTCTCCTCGGTGAAGAGACGATACCTCGGCTCCTCGGTGAAGAGACGGTACCTCGGCTCCTCGGTGAAGAGACGGTACCTCGGCTCCTCGGTGAAGAGACGATACCTCGGCTCCTCGGTGAAGAGACGATTCCTCGGTGAAGAGACGATACCTCGGCTCCTCGGTGAAGAGACGGTACCTCGGCTCCTCGGTGAAGAGACGGTACCTCGGCTCCTCGGTGAAGAGACGATACCTCGGCTCCTCGGTGAAGAGACGATTCCTCGGTGAAGAGACGATACCTCGGCTCCTCGGTGAAGAGACGGTACCTCGGCTCCTCGGTGAAGAGACGGTACCTCGGCTCCTCGGTGAAGAGACGGTACCTCCTCTCCTCGGTGAAGAGACGATACCTCGGCTCCTCGGTGAAGAGACGGTACCTCGGCTCCTCGGTGAAGAGACGGTACCTCGGCTCCTCGGTGAAGAGACGATACCTCGGCTCCTCGGTGAAGAGACGATTCCTCGGTGAAGAGACGATACCTCGGCTCCTCGGTGAAGAGACGGTACCTCGGCTCCTCGGTGAAGAGACGGTACCTCGGATCCTCGGTGAAGAGACGATACCTCGGCTCCTCTCCTCGGTGAAGAGACAGTACCTCGGCTCCTCGGTGAAGAGACGGTACCTCGGCTCCTCGGTGAAGAGACGATACCTCGGCTCCTCTCCTCGGTGAAGAGACAGTACCTCGGCTCCTCGGTGAAGAGACGATACCTTGGCTCCTCGGTGAAGAGACGATACCTCGGCTCCTCGGTGAAGAGACGATACCTCGGCTCCTCGGTGAAGAGACGATACCTCGGCTCCTCTCCTCGGTGAAGAGACGGTACCTCGGCTCCTCGGTGAAGAGACGATACCTCGGCTCCTCGGTGAAGAGACGATACTTCAGCTCCTCGGTGAAGAAACGGTACCTCGGCTCCTGGGTGAAGAGACGGTACCTCGGCTCCTTGGTGAAGAGACGATACCTCGGCTCCTGGGTGAAGAGATGGTACCTCGGCTCCTCGGTGAAGAGACGATACCTCGGCTCCTCGGTGAAGAGACGGTACCTCGGCTCCTCTGTCAGCTGCACAGCCAGTTCGCACTCCCCACCGAGAGAGCCGTGTTTAAGACCCTCGCTAGCACTCTTGTTTCTCCCGAGAGGGAAAGTTGGCCAATTTATTTTTGGAAGGCGGGGAAGGGAAACAAAAAATGCCTGGCTAATGTTTTTTTGGGAAGGGAAGGCAGGGGGAGGTCCATTGCTCTATTGTTCAATGTATCTTCAGGTAGGTCAAAGCAATTGGAACTGGTGATACATCCGTTTGGGAGTGTGCAGGCTGGACCCTACCATGTCCTCAACCACAGAAAGCACAAGTGGGAGCGGGGGTACGGAAACTAGAGGAATAAGTTACTAAAGGTGAAGTCAAAAGTTGTGATCTCCCTTGAGTGGTACAATGGAACCCTCTTGCAGAGAGTGATTAAGTGTCCTTGATGCCGGAAATTGACTGAAAGAATGGTGCCAGCAGTTTGCTGGAATGACTAGAAAAAGTAGTAAAATCAAACTCACTTTCAGTAAGCAGTAAAGACAGCGAAGGTTTGCATTATTATTGATGTTAATTCTTAGACCCAAATATAAAGAAGCAGGTGGGCCATTTACCTCTAGGGGTTGTGAGTCTGACCTGAAAGTGACTGTATACTTTTGCAAAAATAATTGCCGTTCCAAAGCATTGCCCGCTTCCTACAGCTGAGCTGGAATGAATGCTTTTAATCGTTCGTCTGCTGACAAGTCTAGGGAAACGACAATCTCTTTGGGCCAGCTGTTCTTTCAGCATGTACATTGTGACACTGAAACAAACTCTAATAAATAGTAATAAAAGCTGCTCAAATGCCAGAAGTTACTTCAATACTATCATATACATCTCATACAGTGAGATAAAGGCAAACAATTTGACATGAAAGTAGCACATTTCGTATACTTTAATCCTGCTTGCGCTACGTTCCTTTATTCTCTCATCTTCCCCACTCTCTCCATGTTTTATTATTTTTACTTCTCTTTTTTAACAATCTAACCAAACCTATTCCGCATGGTCCAACTGCTGAAAATACTTTAATGCCACCTTTTTAAAAGCCTGTTTCCTTCGCCTGCCCGGCCCCCACTGCCCATACTGGAATGAGCTAAGATCAACTTCTACTTGATTAGCTAAAACCTGGTCTCGACTAAACTCACCAGCAGTGCAGTCCCCGCTAACCACAATCCTCCAGCAAACCCGGCAGTGCTTAGTCCTTTTATAATTTGAGACACAGCTTTCCATTAATCGACAGGATTTATCCCATTAAAATAGTACTCAAACTTTCACTATAAATGGGCATTGATTTCATTACAACAGAAGGGCTGTTCTCCTTTCACTACCTGTATGTTTTCGCTTTGGGCGCAATCGGCGATCTGGGCACTAATTTGCGCTCAAAATTGCGCTAGTTCTGAGAAGTGTTTTTTGTCCCTCAAGGTTCTGCTCAAACTCATTTGCATATCGCTCAAAGTAAAATCTACCGTGAACCAGCGCAGTCGGGCAGCGTTTTAGAACGTAATTTTTTTTTAAATTTGCATTAAAAACATTCCTTGATATATTTAAGGGTGGTAACTTAAAAGTATATCGCCGATCCTTCATCGTCGCTGGGTCAAAATCCTGGAACTCCCTCCCTAACAGCACTATGGGAGAACCTTCATCACATGGACTGCAGCGGTTCAAGAAGGTGGCTCACAACCACCTTCTCAAGGGATGGGCAATAAATGCTGACCTTGCCAGTGACGCCCACATCCCATAAACGAATAAAAAAAAAACTTGGTTCAGTTTCATTAATACAGCTGAAAATGGGTTTATCACAAAAAATAAGCATTTTGAATCAGTGTCCAGTCCACCACCTGTGAGTAACCCGATTTTAAATAACTGAAAATGACTTTAAGAAACTACACAGAACCATTTACTAGTTACATTGGTGTACAGTAGTTAGTTTCTTAGTAAATTTAAAAAAATTACTCAAAAGCTTTTAAAATGCGCCTATTAGTGTCCTTGCACCTAAAAAATCAGCTTAATTTTTGGAGCCCCCTCGAAGGCCCGCAAATGGGCGCAATTAACGGAAACTCACCATGGTGATTAATTCGATCTGGGGGCGCGGCCAGTTTTATGAGCGGGGCTTCTAGCACCATGTTTTTTAAACTAGTGCAAAAGCTCGCGGAAACTCGCTGTGCGCTGAATGTAATTTGCGCTTAAAATTTCTCGACCTTTTTTCATTGTGACTTGTACTTCACTGTATCCACACTCACAATAAGTAGGTGGCCGTTATTCTAGACTCAAAGAGACTGGTGAAATAGTTCTTGTCATCAGTGATTCGTCCTATTGTTCAGCTTCATGCTCCCCTCCCAATTTAAATTGTTTCTGTCAGCACGAAAGGAACTGTTTGCTAAAGCAGAAGGTTTGTAATAAAAGGCGAGTCTGTTGCAATCTATTTTTACAGATGTCAACCTTTCTTTAAGTTAGATGATTAAACCTCACTCTGCTGAATAAAACGGTACGCGGGGTTGGTACAATAACCTTCGACACAGAGCAGCACGTTGAGGGTTAATAGAGGGGTCATTGCTATTTCCTCGGGTTATGTTTGGCCAATAGAAGGTGGTCTTACTCCAGAATTAAAGCCCTGGTTGGTATTTGAGTTACAACTTGTTCTGGTGTCATTGTGTCAGGTTCCTGGTCAAATGTAAGGCTGGGGTCACACACTGTGTGTTCTGCCTCCAGGCGACTGTGGCATCAGTGTAGTGAGATGATGTTAACCCCACCACCAACTACTTACAGAGATAGTTATTCTGGGTACCTAGACAACCGGATTCTGGGCTATGTGCTGGGCATTGGTACCATAAACAGTGCAGACATCATACGAAATTGAAGAGTAGGAAAAGACCAGCTGGTCCATCAATTCTGGCCCGCAGTATGGTGCCCAGGGCATCATGACTAGGCACTTCTTTCCTCCCCCCATCCCTGCAGCCATGCAATCTTCTTGGAGAGGAAAAAACATCGGACTTTAGCTCATTAACAGCCAGAGACAGCAACGCTGGAGCTAATCAGCAACAAGCTCCTAGCTCTGTTTACATTTGTCCCTGACTAAAGGGGTATACATGTTTAATATTGATACACCTAGTCAGTGGATGAACGCAGTTGATATCTTTTATACCGGGAGTTATACATAAAACAAATTGGTATGTTTTGGGGGGCATTATGGAAGAAGAAGGGGCTTATATATGATTTCTGTTCGTGATGCATTGTGTCTGAGTCATGATACATAAGAAAGCCTTACAGTGAAATCAATGTAATAATGACCAGTGTGAAATATGACTGAGCCGATTGTTTTATTTTTTGCCTTTGAAGTTTTCCTCCCTCCCTCTTGAAGGTGCTGCCATTCACTGGTGTACGGTTCCTCAGGCACTGGCAGCACTGCAGTACCTCAGCCCAGTGGCCAACCTTCAGGTGTGAACTTAGAATGTCAGTGAAGCTATTCAATCATGGAGGACATACAGTCGAGTCTGGTCCCGTTCTCCTCCGACATTCAGGCATTTTCCTCAGCCGGGAGTTGCTGGCCAGTGATTAACAGTAGGGGGCCCTGGCTTGTTTTACCCTTTCCCTCGCCTCAGAGTTACTGCAGCCCAATTGCAGCCCGTCTGAAACCAGCTAGCACGATGAGTGTCCTTCCCCTTAAAAATGTATTGTTAGTATTTGTGGGGGAGACCAAAACTAGGGGTCATCAATATAAGATAGTCACCAATAAATCCAATTGGGAATTCAAGAGAAACCTCTTTACCCAGAGAGTGGTGAGAATGTGGAACTCGCTATCACAGGGAGTAGTTGAGGCGAATAGCATAGAAGCATTTAAGGGGAAGCTAGATAAACACGTGAGGGAGAAAGGAATAGAAGGATATGCAGATAGGGTGAGATGAAGGTGGGAAGAAGCTCATGAGGGGCATAAATACCGGCACAGACCAGTTGGGCCGAATGGCCTGTTTCTGTGCTGTAAAATCCGGTGTTATTCAGTGCAGTTTGTTTGTTAATGCACTAAATACCATCTCCAAAATGCCTTGCAGATGCAAATATGGCTCTTTTCACCTGCCCTGTAATAATCCGAGCTTTTGCGAGGTGAAACTCAGCAGAGATCTGCTGTGAAAACAAAAAACCCAAACCTTTCCATCCTGATACAAAAATGCTCTCTGTTCCATTTATTTCTTGTTATTATATTAATCAGTAAAGTGTTGAAAGTTGGAAAGTGGTAATAGAAAAATAGAATTTCCCATTTTTCTGAAGGTGCACACAGCATGATGTGCTCGGAGTGTTGATTCTTCCGTCTCGTGTTCAGTGCAGTGGATAAACCCAACATTAAAATGACTTCAGGGCTGTAATCGAGACTTGGGGTTCACAAGGCATTGTAAACCGTGACGGCACAGCTCAAAGCACTTTACTAAAGTCAGCAGAAATCTTAACGCTTATATTTTAGACATTAAATCACTTCTCTTTATCTTATTATGTCCAATGCACACTTAGTATTCTTGACATTTCTGACCACGGCCGTGTGTCCTATGAATATTTCTTGCACCAGCAACAGATTTCTTTCTTTCGGTTTGTCCTCTCCCTTCCCTGAAGGCGCGGACTCTGGCTGGGGTATGAAGATTGGCAATTCTTTCATGTGTTAGCCTAGACAGAGAGCGTCAACAGGCTATTCAACCGGAAAGGTATCACAGCTGATTACCAGTCCTGTCCCCAACAACAACATTTTGGATTTATACACCGCCTGTGTTTTCAGATGATGTCGCTGAGGGGCAACATGTAAATGAGAAATAGGAGGAGGCCAAGGATAGATCCTTGGGGGACTCCAGAGGTAACGGTGCAGGAGCGGGAAGAGAAGCCACTGTAGGAGATTCTTTGGCTGCGACAGGCTAGATAGAAATTGAACCAGGCGAGGGCAGGCCCACCCAGCTGGACAACAAAGGAGAGGCGTTGGTGGAGGATGGTGTGCCAACCATGTCAAAGGCTGCAAACAGGACAAGGAGGGATAGTTTACCACGGTCACAGTCACATCGGATGTCATTTGTAACTTTCAGAAGGGCCGTTTCAGTGCTGTGGCAGGGGCGGAAACCTGATTGGAGAGGTTCAAACAAGGAGTTGTGGAAGAGATGGGCACGGATTTATGAGGCGACAACACATTCAATGACTTCTGAGAGGAAAGGGAGGATGGAGATGGGGCGGTAATTTGCAAGAACAGAGGGGGTCCAGGATGGGTTTTTTGAGGAGGGGGTGATGACGGCAGATTTGAAAGGGAGGGGGACAGTACCAGAGGAGAGGTTAACAATATCAGCTAGCATGGGACCAGGCAGGGAAGTTGGGTGGTTAACAGTTAAGTGGGGATCGGGGTCGAGGGAGCAGGAAGAGGGTCACATGGACAAGATGAGATCATCTACACATCACATGTACTTTGCAGCAGAAGGTCACTGGACCGTGATAGGGAGCAGGAGCGGCTCTACTATCGAAGAGCGCTGAGGCCAATCCCATCGCTGCCAACTGATGACCCCTTGCTGAAATCAGCTAACTCAGAACGGACTAGGGATCGAATCAGGACCTTTTGGCAATCTGTATAGCTCAATACTATGCCCAGCAGCGCTTTCACCACGCGAGTCACTGATTTTAGTTTAGCATGTCCTGCTGCTCTCCATCATAGAAAGCAAGGGGGTCACCTTTACCTTTGTTGAGATGCAACTTTTATTTTGACCCACTGAGGGTGTCTGCAGCAGACTGACAGCTGCCAGTCACACTGCACACCATCTGAAAAGGGGATTAAAAGATCTGTGACTGCATTACTGGAGGTTTACACTGAAATAATTACAGGGAAACGGACGGCCCGTCCAGCATGTATTAGAATGTCATGACAAGCAATGATAACGAAGCGATACCGTATTACTTGTGAGATCGACAAACTCCTTCATACCTAAAGAGGATTAATGGAAAGAAAGACCCTGGCATTGGCCCCCACTGAGTACAGAGAGTCATTTTAGTTTAAACGAGATTGATCGAAAGGAGTGACAACCTGAATAACCCCAAACACAGCTGTGCTCCAATTCTGCACGAGGTCTGTGACAATATATCCAACAGCATGGCGACTTTATCGTAGATATTAACCATTTTTTTTCTCTCAATGCAATTTTCTGAAATCTTCATTCTCACACCCTCCCCAGGAGGGCTCCGTCATTGTTTGTCATTGCTTCAGCCAAAGGGAGGAGGGCACACGAGCAGCAGCAAGAAGATAAAGAGCAGTGTTCAGAACAGTCGAAGCAAAATAGTAAAGTCACTGTTAATGGTTGAAATGAGTAATTACAATGAAAGCAATAATCACTGGCGCGTTTCAGAATCTAGCCCCAGAAGTTCAAACTCCGAGTATGTTAAAGATTTTTAATTCACCGTTCTAAAACCCAATTTACTCAGATCCACTTAATCAATAATTGAACGTGAATTCGTCAGAAATGAACAGTTCCAAAATTGTAAGTCAGATCTGTTTGATCTCATCTACCAAGCCTGGCTGTAATGAGAATCCAAGAAAAGAAGTCCAGGTTATTGCTGAAGAGGCACTAGATGGCGTAGCTGGTTAAGGCACCAGTCTCAGAGGCAGTGCCCATCACCTCCAGGAACTCTGGCACCAATTTAGCTCGGGCCAGTAAGGAAGAACCTTTTCTCTGGCATCGAGTCACAGGCTCAGCCAGTTTTAGAAGCTCGAATGCAGTCTTTAGTGGCTGTGATCCCATTCAGTGAAGCGGTGTTGAATTTTACGGCAAATTCACCAGGGCCACCAGCAGAGGCTTAGATGGGATTCTTTAAAGTTCAGCCCATGACTTAAAAGGGAAATATTTCTGAATTGCCCAATGTGGATATGCCAGCTTTTATGATGCGTCCTACCCAAAACATTAGTCTGTTTGCCCCTGAGTAAAACCAATCACTTTAGGGGCAGGTTAACATTCACTCCAGAGCAAAGTAATTTGAAGTTACATAGGATTACAGAGGATTACATGGGATCTACAGCACAGAAACAGGCCATTCAGCCCAACCAGTCCATACCAGCATTTATGCTCCACTCGAGCCTCCTCCCGTCTTTCCTCATCTAAATCTATCAGCATAACCCTCTATTCCCTTCTCCCTTATATGCTTATCTAACCGCCCCTTAAATGCATCTATACTATTCGCTTCAACCACTCCCTGTGGTAGCGAGTTCCACATTCTCACCACTCTCTGGGTAAAGAAGTTCCTTCTGAATTCCCTATTTGATTTCTTGGTGACTATCTTATATTGATGGCCTCTAGTTTTGCTCTTCCCCACAAGTGGAAACATTCTCTCTGTATCCATTCTATCAAAACCTTTCATAATTTTAAAGACTTCTATTAGGTCACCCCTCGGCCTTCTCTTTTCAAGGGAAAAGAGACCCAGCCTGTTCATCCTTTCCTGGTAGGTATACCCTCGCATTTATGATATCATCCTTGTAAATCTTTTCTGCACCCTCTCCAGTGCCTCTATATCCTTTGTATAATATGGCGACCAGAACTGTATGCAGTACTCTAAGTGTGGTCTAACCAAGGTTCGATACAAGTTTAGCATAACTTCCATACTTTTCAATTCAATCCCTCTAGAAATAAACCCTAGTGCTTGAGTTGCCTTTTTTATGGCCTTGTTAACCTGAGTCGATACTTTTAGTGATTTATGTATTTGTACTCCGAGATCCCTTTGCTCCTCTATCCCATTTAGATTCGTCTTTTCAAGTAATATGTGACCTCCCTATTTTTCTCACCAAAATGTAATACCACTCATTTATCTGTGTTGAAATTCATTTGCCAATTATATGCCCATTCTGCAAGTTTATTAATGTCTTCTTGTAATTTGTTGCAGTCCTCCTCAGTATTGACTATCCCCCCCAATTTGGTGTCATCCTCAAATTTAGAAATTGAGTTTTTGATTCCAAAGTCTAAATTGTTAATATAAATTTTGAACAACAGTGGTCCCAGCACTGATCCTTGTGGAACACTGCTTCCCACCTTCTGCCACTGTGAATAGCTACCCTTTACCCCTACTCTCTGCTTTCTGTCTTGAAGCCAGCCAGCAATCCATTCTGCTACTTGTCCCCTGACTCTGCATTCTCTGAACTTATTCATTAGTCTATTATGGGGTACCTTATCGAAGGCCTTTTGAAAATCTAGATAAATTACATCTACTACATTACCCTTGTCTACTCTCTGTTGCCGCTTCAAAAAATTCAATGAGGTTGATCAAGCAAGACTTTCCCTTTTGAAATCCATGCTGACTATTCATTATTATATTTTTGGTTTCTAGATGTTCTTCTATTTTCTCCTTTAGTAGGGATTCTATTATTTTTCCTACGACCGATGTTAAGCTGACTGGTCTATAGTTCCCTGGACATGTTCTATCCCCTTTCTTAAATATAGATATTACGTTAGCTATCCACCAATCCTCTGGCACTACACCTTTTTCTAACGAATTATTAAATATGTGTAGTAATGCCTCTGCTATCTCTTCCCTAGATTCTTTTAAAATGCGTGGATGTAATCCATCCGGACCAGGGTTTTTATCCTCTTTGAGTTTGATTAGTTTATTTAATATTTCTCCTCTTTTTATTTTAAATGCAGTTATCTCATTTCTAATCTCATCATCTGATGTCATGTCCACCTGTTCTGTCTCCCTGGTAAATACTGAAGTAAGGTAGTTATTTAAGTTGAATCATACAAAACACTGAAGTATGTGTGTTACCCCAAAGTGCTTTGGTTATAGATGGGAACCATCTATTAAACTAATTTTAAACACATCATCAGTGAGAATGATGATTAAAAACCTCCACCTACCCATAGTGCAAATTAAAAAGCTCAAAGAACATCTTAAAACTATATAGAGCAGCTCGAACGTCGTTATTTCAGTCTGGGTTCTAATCCATAAATCCAACCAATCAGATGCTCAACAACCTGCAGTGCATTTCCATCATTTTCTATTTTTTTTCTGATTTGCAGCTTTTGTGGGTTACTGTTTTTATTTAGGTTTCTAAACTGCAATTTCCCAGTTCCGAATACTGACTGCTGAGGATTTGTATTTTCCCCACATCTTCCACTGATAATGTTCTCTTGAACAGCCCCACGATACACGTATCTGAATTCTCGCTGTGCTCACGTTTGCTTCTGTGGCAATGCTCACAATAAAAACAAACCCATCCCTCTCTTTCTGCTCCTGTCTCTCTGGTAGTCTCCCACTCGAAGAATTGGTCCCTTTGTCTTCAGTCTTTGTTTTGTTTTCTATTCTCTCTCTGATATATTTAATCTCGATGATGTGGAGATGCCGGTGTTGGACTGGGGTGGACAAATGTGAGAAGTCGCACAACACCAGGTGAAGTCACCTGACGAAGGAGCAGCGCTCCGAAAGCTTGTGATTTCAAATAAAGCTGTTGGACTATAACCTGGTGTTGTGCGACTTCTCATATTTAATCTCAACTCTGAATCTTTAGCTCACTTTCTCTCTCCTTCTTTCTCTCTCTCTTCTCCCACAGAGACCAGGCACCAGTTTTGGGGTTCCAACATCTTGATAGCCACAAGAGGAGAATAAAGTATATGGTCACATCATAGGCGTGAGGAGGGAGGGAGGTCGGAGCAGGACGACTGGAGGGTGGGAGGGAGCGTGGAGACGAGGGAGGGCGGGCGAGGGTGGGGAGCAGAATGCCAAGGCTCGAGTTGGAATGTCATATTAATGATGTAACCTAAACTCTCGCAAATGTTATTCTACTTAATGAGGTTAATTTTGTCAATAAGAAAAGAATGTGAGGCTCTAACGGGTGCAGAACATAAACAGAACCCAGGACATTCTATTTCTCCTTTTGTCATCGTGCATGAAATGGAAGCTTCATATAGTAAACTCCCATTCAGCAAAGTGTTTAAAGTAAAAGAGCCAAATTCATTCAACCCGAGAGAAACGATGCAGCAAGTGTTTTCTGGGGGGAGGGAGGAGGTTGACTATTTCCAACTCTATTTTATTCTGAAAGATTGGTTCTGATATAAAACATGCGTGCTGATACTAATCATCTATCCGAACATATCCACGGCTATCTCACACTCACACACGGAGCAGTGAGGCTGCCTAGGTGGGAGGATGAGAGTGGGCAGGTCCGTTCAAGGAGAGGTGGTAAATTCAGTTCTGTGCGGAGGTGGTCGGAGGGCAGATAATGGCTGAGTGCTCAGGCCAGCACTCAGGCAGGGGCTGAGGCAGTAAGTGGCTAAGGCCTGGGAGTTTGAAAGAGGGGGGAAGGATGCAAAAAGTCAGGTCTAGCCCGAGGCCAAGGCTGGCGGTTGCAGAGAGCAGTAGGCAGGCGGGGACTGAGTCCAGATGTCAGGTGGGAACAGAAGCCGGGAAGCAGGTGGGGGCAGAGTCCAGGACTCAGGATGGGAGGCAGCTGAGGCGGAGACTGGGGTATTGGCGTGTAATTGGTCCCTGCCTGAGAAAACATTAACCTTCACACGAAAGCAATGACCAATGGTTTTTACATTTGTTACAGGATAAATTGTATTTTTTTATACTTGTGATTAGTGGGTAAGCTGAAGAGACAAAATGGCAGTCGAAAAAATGGTGAAAAAAATATTTTAAGCTATTGGATTGGCTTGCCTTCTGTTTCTTTTCTGGTGGCATCTTGCTGAATGCTCATACGTGATTCATTGTTTACAGAGGTCTTTAGTAGCTCTTCCTGGTAGCTTTGTAGCCACCTGCCTAGCATCTTGTTTGTACATTCCCTACACCCTGATTTGTTGCTATTTTATAAGCATGAAATTTTGCCCCTCAGCGACCAAATATTTGTAATTAAATGGTTACATACAAAGCGTGACACCGGGAATTTCGCACGGGGAATGCGAGCCAAAACCCACACTATATGTAATATAAATAAATAAAGGGCAGGAGTTTCCACTTGGTTGCGCTTGGCGAATTCGGACAATCCAGCGCAAAAGATCGAGGACTCGAGGCAGTGCAAAAAAGGTTCACTCGGTTAATCCCGGGGATGAGGGGGTGGTCATATGAGGAGAGGTTGGGTAGATTGGGACTCTACTCATTGGAGTTCAGAAGAATGAGAGGCGATCTTATTGAAACATATAAGATTGTGAAGGGGTTGGATCGGGTGGATGCAGGGAGGATGTTCCCGATGACGGGTGAGACGAGAACTAGGGGACATAGTCTTAGAATAAGGGGCTGCTCTTTCAAAACTGAGATGAGGAGGAACTACTTCACTCAGAGGGTGGTAGGTCCATGGAATATGCTGCCACAAAAAGCTGTAGAAGCTACATCATTAAATAAATTTAAAACAGAAATAGACAGTTTCCTAGAAGTAAAGGGCATTAAGGGTTACGGGAAGCGGGCAGGAATTTGGACATGAGTCTAGGTTCGGATCGGTCATGGCCCTGTGGGTAGTGGAGCGGGCCCAGGGACCGTGTAGCCTGATTCTGCTCCTATTTCGTGTGTGCAATTCTGTTAGATGCAGGAGATGGTTCTGTGATAGTAGATTGGCGGTTAGGATCAGATCAGCCATGATCTTATTGAATGGCGGAGCAGGCTCGAGGGGCCGATTGGCCTACTCCTGCTCCTATTTCTTATGTTCTTATGTTCTTATGTTCTTAATTTCAAGATAGAAGCCAGCCCGGCCCACAAAACTGGCCACGCTCCCAGATCAAATTAATCACCATTGCGAGTTTCCACTGATTGCATCCATTTGCGGGCCTTCGAGGAAGTTCTTAAAATTACGCTGTATTTTAGGAACATTTTTTAAAAGCTTTTAAATATATTTTTTTAATTTACTAAGAAACTGACAATGTACACCAATGTAACTGGCAAATGGTTCTGTGTCATTTTTTAGTCATTTTCTGTTATTTAAAATCAGGTTACTCACAGGTGGTGGACTGGACACGCTGATTAAAAATGCTTCTTTTTTGTGATAAACCCATTTCAGCGGTATTAATAAAACTGAACCAAGTTACCACTCTTAAATACAGCAAGGAATATTTTTAATGCAAATTTTTTTTTTCGTTCTAAAACGCTGCCCGACTGCGCTGGTTCATGGCAGATTTTACGTTCGGTGATATGCAAATGAGTTTGAGCAGAAACTTGAGGGGATAAAAAACACTTCTCAAAACTAGCGCAATTTTGGGCCACAATTTATGCCCGGATCGCTGACTGCGCCCAAAGCAGATGTATCCCCCACAAAAGCACATATTTCAATCCCTTAATGTTTAACTTTGAAGGCCCTGGTTTTTCAGCATTCCTGTGGCCTGGGGCTGTTGTGTGATTCCTCGCACAGGCTCAACCGTACTCTGCACCACACAACGAGCAATCTAGCTCTGCTGCTGTGAGAAAGAAAGAAAGACTTGTATTTCTGTAGCGTCTTTCACGACCACCGGATGTCTCAAAGCGCTTTACAGTCAATGAAGTACTTTTGAAGTGGAGTCATTGTTGTAATGTAGGAAACGCGGCAGCCAATTTGCGCACAGCAAGCTGCCACAAACAGCAATGTGATAATGACCAGATAATCTGTTTTTGTTATGTCGGTTGAGGGATAAATATGGGCCAGGACACCAGGGATAACTCCCCTGCTCTCCTTCGAAATAGTGCCATGGGATCTTTTACGTCCACCTGAGAGAGCAGACGGGGCCTCGGTTTAACGTCTCATCTGAAAGACGGCATCTCCGACAGTGCAGCTTTCCCTCAGCACTGCACTTTATGTGCTGAAGTCCCTGGAGTGGGACTTTGAACCCACAACCTTCTGACTCAGAGGCGAGAGTGCTACCCACTGAGCCACAGTTGACACTATGAGAGGGAAGGGAAGCAGCAACTCAGGCTGGCGGTGGGGGGGAATGGCTGAAGCTGGATGGTGATCCAGGTTTGGATTGTTTCGCACCGGAAGTGGGGGTTAGCACAGCTGCCGCTCAAAGAACTTCTGACACTCCAATCAGGAGAGCTCATAGCCAGCAACATGAAGCTTATACACCAACTCCGCACAACTCATCCGATCCCACCCTGGCCCTGCCCTGAAACCTCCTGTGGTGGGGGCGGGGTGGGGGGGAACACATTATTATGCACCAGGAACTGGATGTGGACAGTGGCAAACTGAGACATTTTTTTAAGAATTGTGATTGATATACACAGTTTATCAAAGGGAGGGGGAAAGCGTCTGGGTGTATACCAGCCTAGGAACTTGTGTTTTTGACACTTAATTTAATGCAGACTTTTTCTTTTTAAATTTAAACTGAAATATTTTATGCTGAGTGGGGAAAATGATCTTGGAAAGTTTTCTGTCGAATCATGTGAAAATATTAGTGACAAACTGACAAACAAAATGCATTGTCAGTAATGTAATTATTCAATTTAAACCTCAATAAAACCATGTATATAATACTTTTAATTAGGCAGGCTGCAATTTGTACAATTTAAAGGAGCAATTAGTGCTGTCAACATTTTAAGATCAGTACCAGGAACATGGAGGCAAAAAAGATTCAGGCAATGTACAGATTACGGGCCGTTAATAAAATCATGTTTTGGGATTTATGGGGGAAAAATTCGGTTGCTTTGCACCTCCCGTTAGTGCCGCCTTCTGCTTGGGGCGCTACCATTGAATTTCGGGCGCGGGGGCGCTAACTTTTTGAGGGCGCTAAAAGTCGTGCCCCAACGAAGTTATCGCCCCAAAGGGGGCGCGAGCTGATTTCCGCCCCCCCCCCCCGCCCTATAAGTTTTTTTGAAAGCAGCAATGCTGTCTTGTCACGTGGCTGTGAGAGGAACCAAAAATGGAGAAATCAGCTGCTCAGGTGGGAACGGTGATGTTTGGGGTCATGTACCCAGAACCCAGATGTTCCAAGGTCTGTGCATGGAATGGTTAAAAATTGTTGCATCTGCGTTAATAGGCTAACCTGTGACTTTTTTTACGTGTGTGTGTTTGTTGAGTGATATATTTTATTCTTGGGGATCTATATTGGGGTGGGTGAGGAACTGTCATGGCAACTGTCTCGCACAGAATTTCTTGTCGGTGAAATGTGATTAGTAAAGTTGTTTTGCTGAAATATGACGGTGATGAAAGGTTTTGTGGAATTTGATTGGTAAATCTAGATAATGAATTAGAAAGAAGAAAAATACAAGCAACTTAAACACTGAATCCGTAAGAAAATTAACCAAATGTTCACAAAGGAGGCCATTCAGCCTCTCGAGCCTATTCCACCACTTAGATCATGGCTGACCTGTACCTCAACTCCATTTACCTGCATCTGCTCCATATGCCTTGATGCCCTTCCCTAACAAAAATCTATCAATCTCAGTCTGGAAAATTACAATTTACCCAGCCGACAGACTTGACGTACACAACAGAGAAGATATTTCATGTTTCCATAGGTAGCTGCACAGTACAGCCGTGCTGGGCCATACCGACCAGAAAGGTCCTAGTTTGGTCCCTGCCCAGTGCCGAATTAGATGATCTCAGCTGGAATTATAATAGGGACATAACAAGTGGCCTCAGCATCCTTGGGCCAGGAAAGTGGGGAGTGAAAGCAGCTGGGGTCCTGCTAACCATCCAGTGGCCTCTTATAAAGTGTATGTTTGTGGACTTTCAGTGTAAGGAGAGAAAGAAACAAATTGCATTTATATAGCATCTTTCACAACCTCATGATGTCCCAAAGCACTTTACAGCCAGTGAAGTACTTTTGAAGTGTAGTCACCATTGTAACGTAGGAAATGCGGCAGCCAGTTTGCGCAGCAAGGTCCCACAAACAGCACTGTGGGAATGACCAGATCATCTGCTTTTAGGTGTTGGTTGAGGGATAATTATTGGCCAGGACAGTGGGGTGAACTCCCCTGCTCTTTTTTGAATAGTGCCATGGGATCTTTTACGTCCACCGGAGCGGGAAGACGGTTTAACGTCTCATCTGTAAGACGGCACCTCCGGCAGTGCAGCACTCCTTCAGTACTGCACTGGAGTGTCAGCCTGGATTTTGTGCTCAAGTCTCTGGAGTGGGACTGGAACCCATGACCTTCTGACTCAGATACGAGAGTGCTACCCACTGAGCCACCATGTTGCCAATAGCAGATGTGACTGTGATCGCTCTTCTCCTTCAGCCTGTTGACAATTACTGTCACACATCAAGAGTTGCTACATGGAGGACATAGCAAGGCACCTGTGAAAACAGTCCCTGGGATAACGCAGCATCACAGGAGAAAACGTGAGGAAAAAGAATACAGGGTGTATTTTTGTTCCATTTGCTGAAGTCAGTGTGAATATAGAGCAGAGAACCACCGGACTCAGGCTGACCTTTGCTGTATAAACGGAGGAAAGCTGATTCAATGAAGTTAAACAGGGATCCCTGTGAAGAACCATTAAACAGACTGATCCACAATACAAGGAGGTTAGAGGAAAAGGTAGTTTCTTTGAACAGTGCAAACAGTACTGGTGACTTGGAGAGTCTTGGCCTTGTCTGACCCGAGACTGTTTGAAACTGTGACTGAATGTAGAAACAAATTGGAGTATGAAATGTATTGAATGGCAGCACAAGAGGGACACAATAACAGCGAAGAAATAAATACTTAAGAGATATGACCCCTCAAATCAGGTCCTTTATGTCACCAACACACGTTGAACCCTGCTTCAGAAACAGGGGAAGACTTGGAGAAGATTCCAGAAACTTCCAAGCGATTAGAGCCAGGAAATTACTGAGCATAATGGAAGCAAGTGTGTAATTAATATTGGTTTTCAACATCAAACTTGACTGGGAGGTTTGGACATTTCATGATGGTGATCCAACATCACCACAGTGCGTTGCGGGATGCCTTCCTTTCCAGATTTCTCCGAGTGATAGACTCCTCAACTCTGCTGTGCCCTCAGGGGGACATCTCAGCGAGCGAGAAGGGAAGAAGCAGAGGTTGAATCACCCGTCTTGTGCACTATCAGCCTGCTGGCTTGAGAGAGGACAACTGGTAGTAGCCTGGGAGCTGATTGGCTGATCACCCTTTCAGTGAGAGAAAGGAGTGTTATGTGGCATCTGAAGAGGAGGAAGATAATTAAAAAAACTTATGGCCAGTGGAGATAAGGGAACAGAGAAGATGTCCTTATCTCTTCTATCGCTACCTTTTCCTGCACTGAAGGATTCGTTGTGATTGCCTGGAGTCATGGCCTGACCAGGATCGGAATCCAACTCTGCAAGGCACATAAGTGATTTGTTTTTCTTTAAATATTCCTTTTACTAAGATTATTAATTTACAGGTAAAATGACCATCTGCCCCGTGTTCTCTCGGGTAGTGAGTTAAGATTATTTTGCATATGGTTTCTAGGTGGCAGCAATATCTCTGTTGGCAAAGCTAGCGGTGAATCTGCTATTATCCAGCATAGGGATAAATTAAACTGAGGCCCTGTCTACCTGCCCAGGATCTCATGGCACTATTCACAGACAATCTTCAAGGTCTCTTGGTGTCCTGGCCAATATTTTCCCCTCAACCAACAATGCCAAAAATCAGATTTTCTGGTCATTCAATCAGTTGTTGTTTATGGGACTTTGCTGTATGAAAACTTGCTGCCACGTTTTCTGACATGCCAACAGTGACTGCACTTCAAAAAGTATTTCATAGGATGCAAAACAATTTGAGAGATCCTGAGGATGTGATAGGACTCTATATAAATACAAGTTCTATCTTTGCATCAAACACCTCAAAATATGACATATGGTGCGTGTTACATATATGGTGCGCGTTAGATATATGGGGTGCGTTACATATAGGGTTTGCGTTACATGCATGACGTGCGTTACATGTATGAACATAAGAACATAAGAAATAAGAGCAGGAGTCGGCCATACGGCCCCTCGAGCCTGCTTCGTCATTCAATAAGATCATGGCTGATCATCGACCTCAACTCCACTTTCCCGCCCGATCTCCATATCCCTTGATTCCCCATGAGTCCAAAAATCTATCTATTTCAGCCTTGAATATACTCAACGATTCAGCATTCACAGCCCTCTGGGGCAGAGAATTCCAAAGATTCACAACCCTCTGAGTGAAGAAATGCCTCCTCATCTCAGTCTTAAATGGCCGACCCCTTATCCTGAGACTATGCCCCCTAGTTCTAAACACTCCAGCCAGGGGAAACAGCCTCTCAACATCTACCCTGTCAATCCCCTTCAGAATCTTGTATGTTTCAATGAGATCACCTCTCATTCTTCTAAACTCCAGAGAGTATAGGCCCAATCTACACAATCTCTCCTCATAGGACAACCCTCTCATCTCAGGAATCAATCTAGTAAAGCTTCGTTGCACCGCCTCCAAGGCAAGCATATCCTTCCTTAGATAAGGAGACCAAAACTGTGCACAGTACTCCAGGTGTGGTCTCACCAAGGCCCTATACAAATGTAGCAAGACTTCCTTACCTTGGTATTCTTACCTGGTACTCTTGAGCATCCCCGATTATAATCGCTCCACCATTGGTGGCCGTGCCTTCAGCTGCCAAGGCTCTAAGCTCTGGAATTCCCTCCCTAAACCTCTCCGGCTCTCTACCTTTCTTTCCTTCTTTACGATGCTCCTTAAAACCGACCTCTTTGACCAAGCTTTTGGGCATCTGCCCTAATTTCTCCTTATGTGGTTTGGTGTCAAAATTTGTTTTGTAGCAGTCCTGCAAAGCGCCTTGGAACGTTTTACTATGTTAAAGGCGTTGTTGTTGTTGTTGTTGTGTACATTACTTTAAACAGCGTATCTTCATCCATTTCACATCTGGTGAACTGCACTGAAAATAAAGCTTGCATGAACGATCTTCCCAGCATGCAAGTGGGAGACTTGAAAATTAAAACAAGTAAACCCCCCCCTCCCCCACCCGCTTCCCTGCGCTTCCTCCCCCAATCATCCTGTCCCAAATGTACACTACATAATGTATAGTGCATTTTGTACAATGTACAGTGGGCAGAAGAGATAAAACTGTATATTGTTTGATAATATGGCAGATATTTATATAGTATACATCATCTGCTGTATTTGTATAGCCTATGATACATTATATTATACTGTACATACCATATATAGTGTGCTAGGTGAATTTTATAATGTACAATACTTTATGGTGGGTATGCTGTACACTGTACAGATTATATAGTGCACAGGGCTAAGACGGAATGCACGTTCAAAAAAGATGGCGGTTCTTAAAGGCAAGGAGAGAAGTAACAATACAAGAGGTTTAGGAAAGAGTTATATAGGCTATGACTCTGACAGCTCAAAACACCTATCAGATATACAACTGAATATCTGGCCTCCAATAAGTGGCCTCCAGAAGGTTAAGTCCATGGGGAAGAGCCCCAATCTTTGGTGGGAGGGGGCGGGGGGAGCCGGAGAGATAGCGGCCCAGGTTGGTTTTGTGGAGTCTGGAGGAGCACTCCTGCTTACTTACCTTTGGGCTCCGGCCAGTCCAGTCCCAAAATGGCTAGCGGCGTCCTATGTACGTCAGAGTCAGGGCTCGGCTCGGCTCCGGCCACACAGCAGTAAGTCCGGGAGAACGTTGCTGGGCCACAGTGATGGCAGGTTGGTCATTCCGGTGGGAAGGTAGTCTATAAATGTAGCCCCCATGACCTTCAGCACTTGATTTCAAATCCCCACACTTTCCCTACAAATCCCACCAGGCCTTCGCTCCACTTTACTCTTAAAAATCTCATCCAGCATTACATTGAATTTACAGCACAGAAACAGGCCATTGGCGGTGTTTATGCTCCACATGTGCTTCCTCCCAATTTACTTCATCTAACCCTATCAACGTAACCAATTCTTTTCTCTATCATGTGTTTATCTAGCTTTTCCTTAATGACATCTGTGCTATTCGCCTGAAATATTCCATGTAGTAGCGACTTTCACATTCTTACCACTCTCCGGGTAAAGAGGTTTCTCCTGAATTCCTTATTGGATTTTTTGGTGACTATCTTATATTTATGGCCCCTAGTTTTGGACTCCCCCACAAGTGGAAACATTGGGCCAACATTTCTGATCGGAGGCTTCCCGCGGGCGGACGCCTCCGACCTGCAAAAAGTCTACGGAAGTACCTGGTTGCCCGGGAGGTACGGAGGCTTGCGATCCTGGGCCTCTCCGGGTCCGCGCGGGCAGAGCCCCACGTATCCCAGGGGCGCATGCGGTTCGTGGGTGCCCCTGGGATCACGTGGGCCGGCCCAACCAATAAAAGAAGGGAATCCCCATTCATACTTATGCAAGTTTCGCACGTATGGAACTCCCATAAGTATGAATGGGGATCACTTAAAAAATACACATGAAATAATTATTGTTTTTAATTATGTATTTAAAATTAATTAAAATGCCATTTCATTAAATATTTTAAACAAAAATTTAATTTTTGAAAAAATTATGGCCCAGAAATTGATCTCGCTCTGTTCCCGCGGGGGTAAGGCTTCCCCGCGATCTCTCACCTCGCTTGTGCTTTTTCAGATCCAGCTCGCACGAACTTGATGTTCCAGACATCAGCTGGGCAGTGCTTGCGTATCCCAGCGGCGTAGTGAATTCGTGCGAGCTGTGGGATCACGTGACTCAGTTAGAGCCAATGGCAGCACACCATCTTCCATTCATAAGTTTCACATACGTGCTGTGAAATCTATGAATCTTACACCCCCCCAAAATAACAGCTAAACCTCAATTAAATAAAAAAAAAACCATCACATTAATAAAATAAGTATAGTTAAATAAATTAACCATTTTAAATAAAAAATTAAATTTTTGAAAAAATTTAAAATCTTTTAAAAAGTTATAAAAATAAACTTACCTGTCTTTAAAGTCTCTAAAAAAGATATACCTGTTAAAAAAAATTCAAAAAATACTTAATTCACTACTTACCTTGTTAAAAGTGGGTCTTACTCCTCCTTTTTCCATTTCTAAAATCTTCCGTACTTACCTGCGCGTCCAAAGCATGAAGTGCACAGCGTGCGCGCAGCCTGTAGCGCGCACGCGATGCACCGAGGAACCGCCCCCTTTTCAAAAGAGTGTTTTTACGGGGCTAAAAATAAACTTACCTCATTGAAGAGTATTTTTAATTTATAAATGAGTGATAACATTTTATTTGTCTATTTTTTAAAACTCTTATGCTGGCAAAAGCAGGCCTTACGTTTTTACCAGGCGTAAGAATTTCACAGGCATTCAGCGGGCAAGTTGGTCAAATAGCGCAACTCTCCACCCGCAGAGGCCCTTCTCCCATGGATGCGGAGGATTCTGTCAAGAGGATTCTTGACAGATCGCAAGTGCCGCGTTTTAGCGCATGCGTTTCGCATGCCTAAACCCGGAACATGCGCGGCACCTACGGGCGTGTACATACCTCGTACACACCCGTAGGGGTCGCAAAATATGGCCCAATATCTCTACGTCTACCCTGCATAATTTTAAAGACCTCTATTAGGTCACCTCTCAGCTTCTCTTTTCTAGAGAAAAGAGCTCCAGCCTGTTCCATCTTTCCTGATAGTTATAACCTCTCAGTTCCGGTATCATACTTATAAATCTTTTTTGCACCTTCTCAAGTGCTTCTATATCCTTTTTGTAATATGGAGACCAGAACTGAGAACAGTACTCTATGTACTTCTATGTAATATGTCGCTGCCCATTCCCACTCTTCTGACGCTAGTCAACTCTGCATTCCCGTCCTCCTCCACTCTACCAGCATTGCCAACAACTTTGGCCCAAATTCTCTCCTTAAACTCCTCTGCCCTGCTACATATATCCTCATCTTCAAAAGCTTCCTTAAGACGTGAAGAAAAACAGAAACTGCTGCGAACTCTCAGCAGGTCAGTCCACACATGTGGAGAACAGACAAGTTAACATTTCAGGAGTGAACCTTTCATCAGAACAAGAAAAAAATGACAGATGAACAGCATTAAATAAAAAATAGAACAAAGTGAAGGGGTGGAGAACACATGAGTGAGGGAGTAGAATGACCATAAAGTCCTTAAAAGGAAAAAAGATGAGATGGTTAAATAGCAGTAGTGATATTAATGTAGCCAAGAACCAAGAAATTAAATACATTTAAGAGATACAGAAAACATGTGCTGAGATAGGGTAGAGTGGAGAGCAGGGGGTGGGGGAGGGGTCAGGCATGTCTTGAACAGAAACAGTAAAAATTGACAAAGTGAAACAGAATCCAGGAGCCTGAGGAAAATAATAAAAAGAGTGGGCCAACACTAAAGGATTGGAATGCCCCACCATTACGGTGCTCCGATAAAAGATCCCGACACCAATTGCCAATCCGTCTCCCGATACTAAACAATCCAACACACCCATCCCTAAGTCTTCCCCCTGTAGCAAAGGCAGAGTGGTTTTAATGGGGGATTTTAACTTTCATATAGATTGGGATAAGCAGACTAGCACCTGTCAGAAAGGTAGTGAATTTCTTGAGTGTGTCCGGGATAATTTTCTACAACAATGTGTCCTAGAGGCAACAAGGAGGAAAGCCATATTAGATTTAGTAATGAGTAATGAGCCAGATTTAGTTAACAGCCTAACTGTGCGTGAACATTTATCCAATAACGATGATCAAGTTCAATGTAGCGTTTGAAAGGGAGAAATGCGAAACAGCTACTAAGATTCTAGATTTAGGTAAGGCCGACTTTAACGAGATGAGGCAAAGACTGTCCACAGTAAACTGGGCAAATCTGTTAATGGGTAAAACAACAGAAGATCGGTTGGAGATGTTCAAATAAGAATTTAATGTGATACAGAACCAGTTTATACCCCTGAGGGGCAAGAGCTCTACTTACCAAAAAAAACAGCCGTGGATGACTAAAGAGGTGAGGGACAGCATAAAACTTAAAGAAAAAGCATACAAAAATGCAAAAAATAGCACAGATCCTGGCGAATGGGAAAGATACAAAGTACAGCAAAGGGTCACAAATCAGATAGTAAGAGCTACAAAAAGGAAGTACGAAAGAAACTTGCAGGGGATATCAAAACCAATACAAAGAATTTTCACAATTACATTAGGAAAAAGAGGGTAGTAGGGAGCAATGTCAGTCCCTTAAAAACTGATATTGGTGAGTTTATCAATGATAATAAGGAAATGGTGGACACGTTGAATAATTACTTTACATCAGTATTTACAGTAGAAGAGGAGGATAGCATGCCGGAAATTCCAAGGAAACTAATATTGAATCGGGGTCAGGGACTCAATAAAATTAACGCAAGTAAAATAACAGTAATGAAGAAATTAATGGCACTGAAGAGTGACAAATCCCCAGGACCAGATGGTTTCCATCCCAGGGTTTTAAAGGAAGTAGGTGAGCACATTCCAGATGCTCTAACTATAATCTTCCAACGTTCTCTCGATTCAGGAACCATTCCTTTAGATTGGAAAATTGCGCATGTCACTCTGCTATTTAAGAATGGCTAGAGAGGGAAACCAGGGAATTATAGACCAGTTAGCCTAACATCTGTTGTTGGGAAACTGCTAGAGTCTATAATTAAGGATAGGATTAAGGTGACTGAACAGCTCAAAAATTTTCAGTTGATCAGAGAGAGCCAGCATGGATTTGTGAAAGGTAGGTCATGCCCGACAAACCTGATTGAATTTTTTGAAGAGGTGACTAAAGTAGTGGACAGGGGAAATGTCTATGGATGTTATTTATATGGACCTCCAGAAGGCATTTGATAAAGTCCCACATAAGAGACTGTTAACTAAGGTAGAATCCCACGGAATTGAGGGCAAATTATTGACCTGGTTAGGAAATTGGCTGAGTGGCAGGAGACAGAGAGTAGGGATAATGGGTAGGAACTCAAATTGGCTGGATGTGACTAGTGGTGTCCCGCAGGGATCTGTGTTGAGGCCTCAACTATTCACATTATTTATTAACGACTTAGGGGGGGATTAAATATGCGGGGTTACGGGGATAGGATGGATATGTTAGGGGGAATTAAATACGTGGGGTTACGGGGATAGGGTGGGATAGGTGCAGGCTCGATGGGCCGAGATGGCCTCTATCTGTACTGTGGGGAAATTTGTCGATGACACAAAGATAGGCAGCATTGTAGATAGTGTAGATGAAAGCATAAAATTACAAAGGGATAGCGACAGATTAATTGAATGGGCAAAACTGTGGCAAATGGATTTTGATGTAGGCAAATATGAGGTCATCCACTTTGGACCCAAAAGAATAGAACAGGGTACTTTCTAAATGATGAAAAGCTAAAAACAGTGGAGGTCCAAAGAGACTTCAGGTACATAGATCATTAAAATGTAATGAACAACTACAGAAAATAATCAAAAAGGGTAATGGAATGCTGGCCTTTATATCTAGAGGACTAGAATGCTGCAGCTATACAAAACCCTGGTTAGACCACACCTGGAGCACTGTGAGCAGTTCTGGGCACCACACCTTAGGAAGGATATATTGGCCTTGGAGGGAGTGCAGCATAGGTTTACCAGAATGATACCCAGACTTTAAGGGTTAAGTTACGAGTAGAGATTACACAAATTAGGGTTGTATTTCCTAGAATTTAGAAGGTTACGAGGTGATCTGATTGAAGTTTTCAAGATATTTTGGGGAATTGATAGGATAGATAGAGAGAAACTATTTTCGCTGGTTGGGGATTCTAGGACTAGGGGGCATAGTCTAACAATTAGAGCCAGACCTTTCAGGAGTGAAATTATGAAACACTTCTACACACAAAGGGTGGTAGAAGTTTGGAACTCTCTTCCGCAAACGGCAATTGATGCTAGATCAATTGTTAATTTTAAATCTGAGATTGATAGTTTTTTGTTAACCAAAGGTATTAAGGGATATGGGCCAAAGACAGGAATAGGGAGTTTGGTCGCAGATCAGTCATGATCTCATTGAATGGCAGAACAGGCTCGAGGGGCTCCTGTTCCTATGTCAGCCAGATCTTTGTTTACCTTCCTCGACTCACCCCCTTCCTTAAATCGTACCCCTTCATCCATGGTGACCTTCCTCGACTCCTTCGTGTTCCTGCTCAGGTCTGGCCCAACAGTGAAGCACCTTGGAATGTTAAAAGTGCTTTATTAATATGACATTGTGTGTTACTTGGTGTAACGCTCCTTTCTTTCTGGAGCACCGTGCCTCACCTCGCGCAACGCCATGGGCCGCCCGCTAGTTTTAATCAAGAAAAAACTTGACAGAAAATAAACTTTCCGTCTCTATAAACTCTAATCTTTGTTGCCTGCACATACACCAGATGTCAGGAGATGATAATAACAACTAGAAAAAAAACAGCTGATCTTCCTCAAACCAGGTTGGATCATCCTCTGATGCGTGCGGTGCTTTTTAAATTCCATCAGTGAAGAGCAGGAACATTCGATTTTCAGATACCAGAGTCAAAACAATATTGTCTTTTCAAGATATGCTGATCGGTTTATAACATGTGCCAAGCTTGGAAATCTTGTAAAGGATTTTAACACCCCCCTCCCCCCCCCCCCCCCACTAATCTTTGTCAAATAAAAACAATAAATAAGCAGAAATGTAATTCCTCTTCAATAAATTCTTCATCATCTCACATTCTGAGCATTCAGTGATCACACATTGTGAGCTTCCCACATTACAACAGTGACTACACTCCAAAAGTACTTCATTGGCTGTAAAGCGCTTTGAGACGTCCGGTGGTCGTGAAAGGCGCTATATAAATGCAAGTCTTTCTTTCTTTCTTTCTTACTCAAGCACCTGCCAGTGGACAGTACAGTGCGAGAACTTGACCTGCCTCGTCTCATTGCATGATTCTAGCCTTACACCGGAAGGGGTTAGAAGGTGTCTCCTAGGTCCTAGATCCCTCAGCTATGAGGTCAGCAATGGTAACGCTTTGGCTGAGTCCAAGAGCGCCTGTATGTTCATCAGCAGTGGCCGCAGAGGTAACTGCTGGGTCCCAGAGCACCTTCATTTCAGTTATGAGGGGACTTCAGTTATGTGGAGAGAGTAGAGAAGCTGGGGTTGTTCTCCTTAGAGCAGAGAAGATTATGGGGAGATTTAATAGAGGTGTTCAAAATTGTGAAGGGCTTTAAGAGAGTTTATAGGGAGAAACTGTTTCCACTGGCAGGAGGGTCGGTAACCAGAGGGCACAGATTTAAGATAATTGGCAAAAGAACCAGGTCGGAGATGAGGAGAATTTTTTTTAACGCAGTGAGTTGTTAAAATCTGGAATGCACTGGCTGAAAGGGTGGTGGAAGTAGATTCAATAACTTTCAAATGGGTATTGGATATATACTAAAAAAGGAAAGATTTTCAGGGGAGTGGGTCTAATTAGATAGCTCTTTCAAAGAGCCAGCACAGGCAAGAGGGGCTGAATGGGCTCCTTCTGTGCTGTTTGATTCTATAAAAAGCAGTCTTGTTGAATCCTGAATCCCTTGATCCATCTTCGCAATGATCACAAGAATCTGCTGGGTCCTAGAACACCTGGACATAAACCATCAGAGAAGATCCAGATGTCTGCTGGGTTAAAGAGCCCTGGCCTTGCTCTACTTGTGGTCATGGTAATGCTGACTGGATCTTAACGTACCTGAACCCAAAACCAGCAGTGGTTACAGAGGTGCCTGCTGGATATCAGGTCACAAGCTGGTGGTCACGAAAGCATCTATTGGGTTCAAGGGAACTATCTTACATTAAGAATGATTACCGAGGTGTCTTATGGGTCCTAGATTCCCTGTGGTTCCTGACTGGTTAAGGACTTGAAGTAACAAAAAATATACAAGGGAAAAAACCCAAATAACAAAACTGAGGTGATTCTGAGTTAGCAGCAAAGCATATAAACGTACAATCTAAGCCAAGGACTTAGAACACGAGAGTACATCTGCTTTGTATCCAAACAGACGTTTTGCTGCAATAGCAGGATAACCTTGGTTGATACTAACACTTCTTAATAATTAGAACGTTCTTGGTGTTAAATACATACAGCATACCAATTTCTTTCGGCCTTCCTAGTTAAAGCTGTAATATTTCTCTTTCAATTACCTACTTGTCAATTTCTGGCCAATTTCCCATATTAAAAATCAGATTGCCTGCAGTCTCTGGGTAGCGAGCTGACAGCCTTGTGATTGAAATCAGCAAAATAATAAAATCAGAGTATTTAAGCTACAGAATGCAGCTAATGACCTGAGAGTTCGATCATTGTTTTTCCCCTGTCTAACACTTCTGAAGGTGCTGGCTTGTGTTGGGGTGCATTTCCATGGACTTGGACCAAAGACCCTCATTACATGGCCTAAAGGGGCATTCTTCATGTATGATCCAAGACAGTGGCTGTCAGCAGGTTTTTTGACCATAAACCAAATCCAAAGATGAATCCTGTCCCTCATCCAATGTCCACACATGTGTACTTCCACTGGATAGCGATCAGGTTGATAAATTCTGGTCCATTTGTCCTTTTCATACTTAGAACTACTGGGGCCAATTGTAGTGACTTCAATGCCAAGCTGCCCAGCTTACTAAAGTAGAGAATGGGATTCAAAACTGGAACCTTCTCGGGATTTGCAGCTGAGGGAGTGAGTGTGACATTTAATGAAACACAGAGAGCAATCCAATCATTTATTGATTTATATGATTATGAAGCACATTTATATAAACTTGCCATCTCTGCGATGTTGTTCATTGATCGATGCATTATTTTGGAATGAGAGTAATGCGGCATTGATCGGTAATAACGGCAATGTTACACTGTGTGCATTGTTCTGTAATAATGGCAGTGTTACACTGTGCATTGTTCTGTAATAATGGCAGTGTTACACTGTGCATTGTTCTGTAATATCGGCAGTGTTACACTGTGCATTGTTCTGTAATATCGGCAGTGTTACACTGTGTGCATTGTTCTGTAATAACGGCAGTGTTACACTATGCATTGTTCTGTAATAACAGCAGTGTTACACTGTGCATTGTTCTGTAATATCGGCAGTGTTACACTGTGTGCATTGTTCTGTAACAACGGCAGTGTTACACTGTGCATTGTTCTGTAATAACAGCCGTGTTACACTATGCATTGTTCTGTAATAACGGCAGTGTTACACTGTGCATTGTTCTGTAATATCGGCAGTGTTACACTGTGCATTGTTCTGTAATAACGGCAGTGTTACACTGTGCATTGTTCTGTAATAACGGCAGTGTTACACTGTGCATTGTTCTGTAATAATGGCAGTGTTACACTGTGCATTGTTCTGTAATATCGGCAGTGTTACACTGTGTGCATTGTTCTGTAATAACAGCAGTGTTACACTGTGCATTGTTCTGTAATAACAGCAGTGTTACACTGTGCATTGTTCTGTAGTAACGGCAGTGTTACACTGTGCATTGTTCTGTAATAACGGCAGTGTTACACTGTGCATTGTTCTGTAATATCGGCAGTGTTACACTGTGTGCATTGTTCTGTAATATCGGCAGTGTTACACTGTGCATTGTTCTGTAATAACAGCAGTGTTACACTGTGCACTGTTCTGTAATATCGGCAGTGTTACACTGTGCATTGTTCTGTAATAACGGCAGTGTTACACTGTGCATTGTTCTGTAATAATGGCAGTGTTACACTGTGTGCGTTGTTCTGTAATAACGGCAGTGTTACACTGTGCATTGTCCTGTAATATCGGCAGTGTTGCACTGTGTGCATTGTTCTGTAATAATGGCAGTGTTACACTGTGCATTGTTCTATAATAATGGCAGTGTTACACTGTGTACATTGTTCTGTAATATCGGCAGTGTTACACTGTGCATTGTTCTGTAATAACGGCAGTGTTACACTGTGTGCATTGTTCTGTAATAACGGCAGTGTTACACTGTGCATTGTTCTGTAATAACGGCAGTGTTACACTGTGCATTGTTCTGTAATAACGGCAGTGTTACACAGTGCATTGTTCTGTAATATCGGCAGTGTTACACTGTGCATTGTTCTGTAATAACGGCAGTGTTACACTGTGCATTGTCCTGTAATATCGGCAGTGTTGCACTGTGTGCATTGTTCTGTAATAATGGCAGTGTTACACTGTGCATTGTCCTGTAATATCGGCAGTGTTACACTGTGTGCATTGTTCTGTAATAACGGCAGTGTTACACTGTGTGCATTGTTCTGTAATATCGGCAGTGTTACACTGTGCATTGTTCTTTAATCTTGGCAGTGTTGCACTGTGTGCATTGTTCTGAAATAACGGCAGTGTTACACTGTGCATTGTTCTGTAATAACAGCAGTGTTACACTGTGCATTGTTCTGTAATAACGGCAGTGTTACACTGTGTGCATTGTTCTGTAATAATGGCAGTGTTACACTGTGTGCATTGTTCTGTAATAACGGCAGTGTTACACTGTGCATTGTTCTGTAATAACGGCAGTGTTACACTGTGTGCATTGTTCTGTAATAACGGCAGTGTTACACTGTGTGCATTGTTCTGTAATAATGGCAGTGTTACACTGTGTGCATTGTTCTGTAATATCGGCAGTGTTACACTGTGCATTGTTCTTTAATCTTGGCAGTGTTGCACTGTGTGCATTATTCTGTAATGACAGCACTGTGTAATGCACAATGTACTGTGCGTTGCTAATGTGTTTAAGGTGGCCTGTCTCTTTAGGGTCACAAAGTTTAATTGCTGTAAGTAAATATAGGCAGAGGTTGATCATTGCACAATAGCTGTTTTAATTTAAGTTTCTGCTTTACGCTCTGAAAAACCAGCATGAAATGACTGCTTTTGCTCCTTTTTTTTAGCTACACTTGATGCTTCGAAGTGTAATGTCTTAAGTGTTCGGGTGCTCTTAAAACTTGTACGTCGATACATATTAATGCTTTCCAACATGACAAATCCTTAGAGAAATATTCATGATATACACAGCTGTGCAATTTTTAGATCGCTTCACTTTGCGTGGGATCGCATGTCCCATACAAGCACTGGTGTCTTCAATACTCAACCCCAAGGCATGAAATCTTTATCAGCATTGAAGTCTGCAGTACACATCCCATGAAAGCTGCCATCAAGGAGACAAATGTCTTATAGGTACAACAGCAGGGTACATGTGTAAATTATACAACTAACTATACCCACGAGAGGCAAGGGAAATGGTATCCAATCAACAACACATTTATTCCTGTCATCAACCATGACCTTCTCTGCTATGATTCTCAGTCTTCCCTTCCTCCTACCATCTACATAGGGTTCCCAACTCTGGTTGGACTTATTCCTGGAGGTTTCATCACATGACCACCTGTCTCCAATCACCCCGCCCATACACTCCCGCCATTGGTCGCCCAAGCTGTCCAATCTCGGAGCACTGCCTACCCACACTGATTGGAAAGCCAATAGACTCTTGTTTACCCGATTGGATGATTACTGACTATCAGTCAAACAACCTTATTCTTCTTGTCCAATATTTTTATAACTAGTAAACAAAAATGTTCAAGAATTATTTTTTTTCAGAAACAGTATTTTTTATTGTCCCTGTGATTTTTCTCTTTTCTCTCCGTGTCCTGGAGATTAGTCTTCAATTCCTGGAGACTCCAGGGCAATCCTAGGTCTACAGAGCTTGAAAACGAAACTTGGTGTTACCCAATCACTATGTGCCAGTCTTCTATCCTACTCTTTTCAAGCTTGGTGTTGCCCCGTCTTCTGGCCTTTGGCCCTTCCCCAAGGTTTCTCAAAAAAGCAACAAAGGAGATCAGGATAAAAGGTCTCCAGTTTCTAGCATTAAAAGCTAGAGGATTTGAAACAGCAGCGGAAATTTGTGACTAATGTCAGTTCCTGCCGAGTGCAAATGGCAACCCTTTGGCACTAGATTAATATGCATCAGCCATGTAGTCTAGGCTACCTACAGGCTACCTCTTTAGTGAATATATGCAACACTAGATGATGAAAGTCAATTATTAACTTTTCCACATCCACGAAAATTTTAATGATTTTTTTTTTGTTTACAGTGCATTTGCTGCATTGTCCCGTTTCAAACACTGTCTCTATAGAATTAGCTAGAGTGCCCTTTAGAAATATTGGGGGGAATTTAACTCCCAAAAATTGGTGGGTTTGGGTCGGGTGGGATGTTAAAATGTAAAAAATCTCAAACCTGAACCCAACACACCTCGAACCCTCACACTTCTGGTTTTAACGGAGTTGGGATGGGGGGATAGAGGCTTGTGACCAACCCGCTCCTAGGAGGCGGGTAGCTCATTTAAATATTTTAATGAGGCTGCATGCCTCAGATATTTCCCAGCTAAAGGGAGGCGAGGACTGCTGCATAGAGCAGGTAAGTGCTTTTCCAGCACTGCTTGTGGGCCAGGAGGAGCAGGAGCAGGAGCAGGGCCCTCCAAGCAAACTGCTTTCCCACCCCCCCTCGCGATCGGACCCCCCACGATTGGAACCCCACTCTGCGATCACTGACTCCCCCCCAATCACTGCCCCGATCTCTCTCTGACACCCCGCTATTCACATCCCGACCCTCCAAACCATACTGTACCCACCCCCAACCCCCTCACGCTCTCTTACCCCAGCAGCAGGAAGCCTACCTGCTCCTGGGCTGCAGCCTCTTCTGCAGCGTTCCCTACCCAACAGAAGCCAAGCTCGTCAATCAGGCTGGCTTCCGGGCGGGGAACCTGTTAAAATAAAAACAGGCATGCTGTGGAGTTAAAACAGTTAAAACTGCACAGCATTCCAATAAATATCAGGGCCATTGCTTTTGTTTCAACTATGGTTGTATTGATTGGGTTATTCTATCTGTGCTCCTTGTACCATTATTGCTGGCACTAAGAAGAAACTGTGAGGTAGATTTATTGTTGAGATGTGCTGTAAAGCTCAGTAAAATATTTCCAATGAAATGAATGTTCTCTTTTAATCACTGCACCACTCAAGGCTGCCCATGTCTATAGACTGCCAACAACAACCTGTCCCTATTTATAGGACTTCATTATAAGCTACCTCTGACATTTTGTACAATGAGTCATGGGCAGGCCAGTTCAGTCAGGGAAACATTTAAACAGGACAATGTGACTTTTTTTTTGCACTTTGCCGGGAAGACCACGAACAGGGATATTGTTCCTGGAAACTTTGGAGAATAGCATGTCGTCGGCAGCTTTCAGGTATTCTTATCACATGAGAATAACGAATACAATCGCAAAATACTGCGGATGCTGGAAATCTGAAATAAAAGCAGAAAATGCTGGAAATACTCAGCAGGTCAGGCAGCATCTGTGGAGAGAGAAACAGAGTTAACGTTTCAGGTCGATGAACCGTTAACTCTGTTTCTCTCTCCACAGATGCTGCCTGACCTGCTGAGTATTTCCAGCATTTTCTGATTTCTATTACATGAAATAACTGTCTGGGCTTCTTGGCCATTCTGTGCAGATTTAGCTGACTCCAAGCACAGTGGTGGCAGGGAGGCTACAGTTGGCATCATTGCCCCGGCCGAGGCAAGTGGAACATTATCCAGGGTCTCTGATCACTATCCAGTGACGTGTTGGTGGAACTATACACTTTCGCGGGGGGCATAAGACTGGCAGTATCGGATTGGCTGGCAGCCCTACCTTCCCGCCTGATTTTCCGTTCCTACGCAGTTGCCCCCCCCCCCCCGCCCCCCCGCAGTTGAACATTCCACCCTGTGTGCATGGACATGCGTGTGTGTGCATGTGTGTGTATTGGGGATTGGACAAGATCGGGCTCACATGTCAATTCCACCACCACCACCCCCCAAGGTTGAATAGCCTGCCAACACTCAGCGTCTGGGCCTACACGTGCAGAGAAACCACTTGGGCGTGGCACTGGAGGGCCGCAGCTTCTCTCCAATGGGACCCCAGCGGCCAGGGGTTTTCCCCACTAAGTTTTGAAAGCTGCTGAGGACATCATACCGTCCGAAGGTTACGGGAACAATCACCAAAACACCTTGCGTTCTCGTCAAACACGAGCTCCTCTGGAACGATGTTCAGTCTTCCCTTCCTGCTATAGAAGGCAAAGGGTCTCTGTGTTCCAGAAAGAGCCTCAGCTCTTCCGCTTAATGCTGGAAATATCGGGCTAAGAGGATCACTCCGCACAGCTATTTCATACTCCTTCTAATATTTTTACTTTGAAAGTTATACAGCAAGAGTCTGGTATAGCAAGAGGCTGTGCCTTCGTACGAACGGAAGGAAAAGTTGTCAAGCGGGAAAACCCCAGCCAATCACTTCACTGAAAACCCCAGCCAATCCCTTCAGGAGAGTAGGACAGAAAACTAGAAGGAAACATTTTTAAGAACAAGGAGAATTATCTATAAAAATATATATTCTGTTCATTTCCATCCACTGGACACCAAATGTACAAGTGGGGAAAGCTCTAAAAACATGTCAGAATTAATTGAATTAAACAATAAAAAAAAGGTCCAGTGTTGTAGCTGCAATCTTCAGATAGTTAAAAACTAACGATTGTAAAGTGAAAATAAGTTGAATATGGTTTTTGAGAAAAAAAAGCCTCTTCATTTCAAAAATTTCTCATTAATTCTGTGGCTGAGTGCAGTGAAGAGGTAATATATTCTGACATTTAGTCTATCAGCACCAATTATAATTGTACATTCAGCCCTTGTGTACCTTGTCCCTTTTATTCTGTCACTCTGATAGACAAGCGACAATGGAGAGAAGTGATCAGCATGTCGATTAAACAGTGCGGCAACCCAATTAATCAAGTTCATGCCCACTAAGCCGTGATTAAATGACTGGAGGTGCCAATAATGGTGGCACGTCCCTCGGGAATTCGATTAACACTGAATAAGGTGCACCAGAATTCATTTATTAACATTGGCCGCTGTTACTTAGGCTCTGCCTTCCACTTCCTTCCAAGATTACATGGAGTCAGGCACTATTGAAGCAAATACAACAGCTAAATAGGAAATTATTTTGTATTTCATTTCATGAGCCAAAGAGTTTCTGTGTCCCAGGATGAGAGCTGTGATTATGGCCTCAGCTCTTCTGCTTAATGCTGGAAATAGCTGGCTATGAAGTATCATGCTGCACATCCATTTACAAATTCTTCTCATATTTTACACTGAAAGCTATATAGCAAGAGTCTGGTATCACTACAATCTCTCAGGGTCATTTTTAACTTCATTGCCTATGCGATAAAATGGGTGAGGAGATTGCACACCTGTTGTACAACCTGCCCGATCGATGGAATAAAAATCGAGCATGTTTGTGTCTTTTTATGATGTGTAAATTAAAAACACCTCAACCGGGTGCACCATTGTCTTCTTAGTTACCTCAGCTGGTTGCAACACAGAATCGTGTCTCCTGTGTTTCATTTGATGTCAGTTTTACGAAGGCATGTGTTTCTTAATTTTCTGTGTTTCTTTCCGAAGTGTAATTTAAGACACCTTAACAGGGTGTACCATTGTATTCTTTTCAAAGCTTCAGACTTCAGGAGCTTCCAACCTCCTGTTTCAATAAGGTTATTGATTCAGTGTCAACAACTTATCTTATCTCAATAGCCTGAATGCTGTTAACAATACAGCTTTTCATAGCCAGGTTTCTAGATTTCCAGACCTAGTTTGTCATGTTACAATAAGGCCAGAATTATTTCATAGAATGGTGTATTTTTCTGAATATGGCTTATTCCTTCACAGGACATCATGAAAGATTGTTTCTCGGGGGAAGGGGGTATAGTAAACACTGGAAGATCAGTCTGTACCCCACACTCGCTGGTGTACCAAACACAATGAGCGAGACATTGATCACTGCTGTTGTGAGCTCATTTCTCATGGCACAGATGATCCTGTCCTTCTGACTGAAAGCCAAAATGTAGCCATATGAGTAACAGGTTAAGCGGGGGGGGGGGGGGGGGAGGTTTCCAACATTGAGATAGGGATAAAATATCTCTGCATGCTCCCCAAAGGGTAAGTGCAGCACCGGGAGATCTATTGGAGACAAAAAGTTGAGGCAGTTTTGCCAACATTCATTTTCAGAAATCACACACAGTACTCAGTGGGTTAAAGCAGCACTCTCCTAAAGAAGGAATGCTTGTAAAGAATATTTCTAAAAGGAATAACGTTCTACCAGACATAGATGTGATGGCATAATTGCACCAAAATGAATTACTGCACTAATTCTGCTTGATGTCACGGAGTCTAGCAACTTTAATTTCTCCCTGAGAATTAAAATGTTTGCTAAACAGTCTCTCATGAAGACGGTGGCCCTTTAACCTGAGGTCCCTACCAGTTCCCACTACACCAATGGACACCCTACCTTTTACATACCATTCTCATCACACAGTTGTCCTTCATCTGTAAAGCACGTTACGTCTCTGAGCATGGACAAATAGTGAAGAGAGCAAAAAGCATTGGATTTCGAATCACTGCTAGAGGGCGCTCCATTACAGAATTTGTTCCATTTGCACATGTTCTGTTTGGAAGTGACACAGCCCCTGAAAATAATCAGGGTTTGGCTGGTCGGCACAAATGAAAAGACGCAAGCACAGCAACAATGATATCCCCATTACTCCGCTCTGACCTGTAATTAGGTTCATGTACAATACTGGTCTATCCATGTGCTGACTGCTGTAGGTTCAACCAGTGTTACAGTAATTGCAAGCTATGGATTAACAAATCAGTTAGGGGTGAGGCCGCAGTACTGCAGGCCTTCCTCCCCTTATTAAAGGGGAGGGGTCTTGCGCAGTGCAACCCGGGGCCCAGCTGGGACACCAGGGATCGGAGTGCCGGCAAAAGAGCCCGGCTCTCAAGAGAAGCGCCGGGCTCACGAAGCACAGCCGGCACTCCGCGGCGGGGGGCGGGGGGGGGGTTGCTCAGGAGGCTGGGGACGGCAACGGGGGCAGGTGCCGGCAGGCGGCCAGCAACAAAAATGGCCGCCCGGCACCTCCCCTTTAATTTGCGCCGCCCCAGCCGCAGGTTGGCCCCCCTGACCCCGTCGGACATAGCGTCCGGTGGTACGTCAGGGGGCGCTACTGAAGATCGCGGGCGGGGACGCGAACGGGGCGCTGTGCACGGCGATGACGCCATCGCCGGCAGCGCAGCATCGTGGGGCGCTAATGGTTACCGCCGCCGCTAACCTCCCGCTGAATTTCACGGGAGGCGTTGGCGGCGCCGTGCACTATCTGTGACTGAGGCAACAGTAGTGTTGTGGAATCTTTGAATTAGATTCAGTCATGTGGAGTTAAGAACAAGCGGGTTTCAGTGACATAAAGGCGGGAACATTCCACTCCCCAGTGGAGGAAGTACTTCTGGAGTGTAGTCGCTGTTGTAATGTAGGAAACGCAGCAGCCAGGTCCCACAAATAGGGCGCTAATGGGAGGTGCAAATCAACTGAATTTTTAGGCCTTAGCCTCTGATACGTCCTCATTACTTCCAGTTCAATTTAACCTGTACCTTATCCACCATATCCCCTTTCAGCCTACTGAAATGAGTTCATTTCCAGTCCAGCAGCCTTTATCCTCAACAAGCTTTTTAAAAATCTTGATCTATCTTCAATGGGAATTGAATGAGGTTATGGTCACAATTTCATCGATAGTGCGACTGGGGAAGTGTTGCAGTGGCAGCCTTTTGGCACTACACCATCAAATACAAGGGTGTAGGCCTCCACACACTATCCTCTGCACATTGACTTCCTAATTTCACCTACATGGGATGGGGATCCATTGTATCCTCCCCATAGTCCAGCACTGAGGGAGTGCCGTTTTTCAGATGAGACGTTAAACCGAGGCCCCGTCCACCCTCTCAGGTGGCTCTATTCAAGAAGAGCTGGGGGAATCTCCCCAGTGTCCTGGCCAATATTTATCCCTCAACCAACACTTAAAAATAAGTTGTCTGGGCGTTTATCTCATTGCTGTTTGTGGGACCTGGCTGCTGCGTTTCCTACATTACAACAGCGACTACACTCCAATAGTTCTTCCTCCACTGGGGAGTGGAATGTCCCCGCCTTTATGTCACTGAAACCCGCTTGTTCTTAACTCCACATGACTGAATCTAATTGAAAGATTCCACAACACTACTGTTGCCTCAGTCACAGATGGTGCACAGCGTGAGGAGGACAATGAAAGGAAAATGGAGTAGAAAATTCTTTGAGAGCCCCAAGCTCAATCTGTTCAAAGACGCTACATGGGATTCGTAAACATCCCACAGCATTTTAAACTGCTGCTCAGAAAAATAAAAGAGAAAGATTCATTCTAGACCTAAAAGTCAAGTGCCACGAGATTGGAGTCAGGACCAGTATACTCCCCAATCTTTGGGACACCCAGCGCCCCCTGCCCCGAACCCATTCTTAACCTTCCTGCTTCCAGCCCGCAATGATGAGGTGCATATAAATTGCATCTACTCTAGAACTCCGGTACATTTTTACCTCCACTAGCATGCTCCTCTATCTCCACTAGCGCTCTCCTCTCTCTCAACTAGCGTCCTCCCTTCTCTCTCAACTGGCGCACGCTCCTTATACTCAACTTGGTGTTCAGAGAGATTTAGGTGTCCTCATACAGGAAACACAGAAGGTTAGCATGCAGGTACAGCAAGCAATTAGGAAGGCAAATGGCATGTTGGCCTTTATTGCAAGACGGTAGGAGTACAAGAGTAAGGAAGTCTTACTACAATTGTACAGGGCTTTGACAAGACCACACCTGGAGTACTGTGCGCAGTTTTGGTCTCCTTATCTGAGCGAGGATATACTTGCCTTAGAGGCGGTGCAACGAAGGTTCACTAGATTGATCCCTGGGATGGGAGGGTTGTCCTATGAGGAGAGATTGAGTAGACTGGGGCGATTCTCTCCGGAGTTTAGAAGGATGAGAGGTAATCTCATTGAAACATAAGATTCTGAGGGAGATTAACAGGGTAGATGCTGAGAGGTTGCTTCCCCTGGCTGGAGAGTCTAGAACTAGGGGGCATAGTCTCAGGATAAGGGGTTGGCCATTTAAGACTGAGATAAGGAGGAATTTCTTCACTCAGACGGTTGTGAATCTTTGGAATTCTCTACCCGAAAGGGCTGTGGATGCTGAGTTGTTGAGTATATTCAAGGCTGAGATCAATAGATTTTTGGACTCATGGGGAATCAAGGGATATGGGGATCGGGCGGGAAAGTGGAGTTGAGGTCAAAGATCAGCCATGATCTTATTGAATGGTGGAGCAGGCTCGAAGGGCCGTATGGCCGACTCCTGCTCCTAATTCTTATATTCTTCACTTGTGTGCTCCTCTCTCTCTCGATGACTTTCCTTATTTTATTTTATCCTTCAGCAATTAATTATCATTTCATGCTTTTATTGCAAATGATTCCATTACCACCAGTCAATTACAGATAGAGCACTGGTGCCATTTCGACCTCTTAAATAACAAAGAAAGAAGGATGCAAATGAGATGACTTTGCTTTCTCGCTTGTGCAGGCATGCCGACTGTACAACATCCCCATTAAATGCATAGATGTTCCAGAAACCTCATTGCAAAAAATAGCTGCAGATGGGTTTATTTTCCCCATACTATGTAAATTTTCTGTTCCGATTTCCCTCTCCACAGACACGGTTTCTGATCTGTTTAAGTGCGGAGTCCCAGCATATTGTGGATAAGGAACATTGCCTTTTCTCGCACTGGCTCGGGTGAATAGAACAGCTTGGCTATTACCTCACCTTCATTTCCACACACCAGTGCTTAAAGGCAATCTTCTTTAGCCGTGAAATGCCAGGGCTTGGCTTATAAAAGGGATATAGTATGTCATCAGGAGGAAATGTATAGTCCAAAATAAACAAACAGAATAGAACATCCGATCCCAGTCAGACCAGATTGCAGTCATCTTCTGACTCATACCATGCTATGCAATCAGTAGGGGCCACGAACATAAGGTTTTTGTGATAGTGATAAAAGTAAGATTCAGCTTCTGAAGCATAGCCAATGTATTCTACTCAACATGAAGGGGACACATCATTTCTCAAATGATAAAACTAACTTTCCTCTTATAAAAATTAATTGAAACTTGAACCAAGGAATGTCTCCCTTTCCTCTGGGACGTTGTTACAAACCAAACCAGGTTCATGGGCCTGAAAATCTCTTCTCTCTCTGCCAGCGCAGAGGGTCCAAAGTGAAACACGTCTGATTAATGTCAGTTCAGTTCCTAATAGGGAATGAGCCCACAGCACCCAACTGCCCATCGGAGTTGAGTAGTTGAGGCAAATAGCATCGATGCCTGTGAGGGGAATCTCGGTAAGAACATGATGGAGAGAGGAGCAGAAGGATATGCAGATAGGGTTAAATGAAGTAGGGTGGGAGGGAGCAGAAACACCGGCATGGACTGAGCGGGCCGAATGGCCTGTTTCAGTGCTGTACATTCTATGTAATTTGCCACTACACTGCCAGTATTCTGACCGACATTAGAAATCTATATAAAGTCGTATAATGCAGTATTAAGTGCTCGTTTGAAATTGGGGTTTAAGCAAAGTTATGTGCACAAATCGTTGAAGGTGGCAGGGCAGGCTGAGAAAGCAGGTTAAAAAAGCATATGGGATCCTGGGCTTTATAAATAGAGGCATAGAGTACAAAAGCAAGGAAGTTATGATGAACATTTATAAAAAAACTGGTTTGGCCTCAACTGGAGTTTTGTGTCCAATTCTGGGCACCGCACTTTAGGAAGGATGTGAAGGCCTTAGAGAGGGTACAGAAAAGATTTACAGGAATGGTTCCAGGGATAAGGGACTTCAGTTATGTGGATAGACTGGAGAAGCTGGGGTTGTTCTCCTTAGAGCAGAGAAGGTTGAGAGGAGATTTGATAGAGGTGTTCAAAATCATGAGAGGTCTAGACAGAGTAGATAGAGAGAAACTGTTCCCATTGGCAGAAGGGTCAAGAACCAGAGGACACAGATTTAAGGTGATTGGCAGAAGAACCAAAGGCGACATGAGGAAAAACTTTTTTATGCAGTGAGTGGTTAGGATCTGGAATGCACTGCCTGAAAGGGTGGTGGAGGCAGGCTCAATTGTGGCTTTCAAAAGGGAATTGGATAAGTACCGGAAGGAAAAAAAATTTGCAGGGCTACGGGGAATGGGTGGGGAGTGGGACTAGCTGAGGAGCTCTTGCAGAGAGCCGGTACGGGCTCAATGGGCTGAATGGCCTCCTTCTGTGCTGTAACCATTCTATGATTCTATGTTATTGGAACAGAGCAGAGATAGACTTTTGCTCTGCACCTAACCTATACTGTACCTGAACTGGGAGTGCTTAATGGGTTGCAATGAGTGTCAAAAGTTAGTTCCATTTTCTAGCACTGACATTCCTCATCAGAAAAACAAATTGGCAAACGTTATGAATTAAGAGGGAATAGTGCATCTTTTTTTGTTAAGGAACGTAGGAACAGGAGGAGGCCATTCAGCCCCTCGAGTCTGCTCAGCCATTCAATTAGATCACAGATGATCTGTAACTCAACTCCATTTACCCACCTTTGCTCCATATCCTTTGATACCCTTACCTACAAAAATCTATCGATGTCAGTCTTGAAAGCTCTAATTGTCCCAGCATCCACAATCTTTTGAGGGTGAGAGTTCCAAATTTCAACTACTCTTTGTGAAAATAAGTGTTATTTATTGAACAGTAAGCTGTGGCTGCTCTGTATTATCACTGTATTGCGACCCTGGTGCTCAAAGGATATAAATTAACTGAACACTGGCTTTGTTCCCAAAACTGTTGTAATTGGTCATTTCAGTATTTACAAAGCTGATTTTTACTCCTTTATGTAATAAGCACAGTCTAATATTGTAAGCAGTTAAAAATTAGGCAAAAAAATCCTTGAGTTTTGGAGAAGTGTAATGCTGAAATTGTTAGTGTTCCCGTGTGATCTGCCATGGAAATGTATAGAAGTTACAGCACGGAAGCAGGCCGTACGTCCCAACCAGTCCATGGCAATGTTTGCTATTCACATGAGCATATGGTGATGATCACATTTACCTGCCATGTTCTCATTTCATTTCTCCTCTTTTTCCTTCATCCATCTATCCAAACTAATCTTGAATGTTGACGTAGTTCCTGCCTCAATCACTTACCCTGAGAATTACACAGGAATTGATCAAATCTTAGCACAAATCATGCCTTCAAAGACAAGTGATAACTCCACTTATAGAAAGAAAGACTTGCATTTATATAGCGCCTTTCACGACCACCGGACATCACAAAGCACTTTACAGCCAATGAAGTACTTTTTGGAGTGTAGTCACTGTTGTAATGTAGGAAACGTGGCAGCCAATTTGCGCACAGCAAGCTCCCATAAACAGCAATGCGATAATGACCACATAATCTGCTTCTTAGTGATGTTGATTTCGGGATAAATATTGGCCAGGACACCAGGGATAACTCCCCTGCTCTTCTTCGAAATAGTGCCTGTGGGATCTTTTCCGTCCACCTGAGAGAGCAGACGGGCCTCGGTTTAACGTTTCATCCGATTATTAGCCATATTGATGCTATAATAATTCACTAAACATTGAGCTATCAATCTTGACATCCCTAACAAAGGAAGCTGCCCACAAATTACTAACAGAGAAATCTTGTGCGCCTTCTGCAACCCAGTTAAAAGATGGCATTAGCAGAGCATGGAAGCAGATTGGAAGGTTAATTTCCTTCCCAGGGAATGGTAAGAGAAACAAAAAGACTTAGCTTTACATAGCGCCTTATCACATCTCTTAGAAATCCCAAAGCAAAGAATGACTTTGAAGTAAAGTCGCTGTTGCAGCCATTTTGCACATAGCAAAGTGCCACATAAAGCACAGGAATATAAATGACCAGTTAATAAATCTGGTAAATTGTGGGCTAGACCCAGAAAATGACTGTGAAAGCTGCTAGATTATTGTAAATGCCCACCTGGTTCTCTAATGTCTTTCAGAGAAGGTAACCTACCACCCCTACTCATTCTGGCCTACATCTGACTCCAGTCCCACACTGTGTGGTTGACTCTTAATGGCCTCAGGGCAACTAGGGATGGGCAATAAAAATGTCACCCACACCACAAGAACAAATATTTTGAACTGTTTTCTTCGTGGTGTTGGTTGAAGGAGGAATGTAGTCCAGAACAATGTGAAAACTCCCTGCTCCTTTCCAAAAAGTCCAATGGGAGCTTTGATAGCCACCTGCTTCACCAGAGCAGGCAGATCGGGTCTTGGTTTAACACCTCATGCAAACGACAGTGAGTGTCCTGGAAAAGCAAGGAATAAAAATAGCCTTTGAGAAAATCGTTTCCCAAAATTGCTGCTTCTCAACTCAGATCAGTGCAATGACCTTTTCCTTCATAATTCAAAGATGAAGAGAGCACACACAATTCAAGTCAGTAGCCAATGAGTAGAATCATTTATTTCTGTCTGCGAAGGTGTGACTTAAGCATAGGTTCGCCAAATGTGAAGTTCTCAGGCTAACAACCCTCAGCAGAATGTTCAAGATGAATCAGCAAGCCTTTCAATACCCAAGATCCCAGACACATTACAAATGCTAGACTTTAAAACATGTGGCTGATTTCACTCATCTTATTAACATAATGCCTTGAAGTACTGTACTTTCAGAGGGAAGGAGAGTGGCTGTGCACATGTTAAGTATTACAAAAGTGACTATAATTTTTAAAAAGTATTACATTGACTGCAAAGCACTTTGGGACGCCCTGAGATTGTGAAAGGCGCTATGTAAATGTAAGCCTTTCTTTCTTTCTTTCTAGTATGTGCTATTTCAAAAATTAAGCGCCCTAATTAAATTCCAGCTATAATCGTAAGGAACTGTCCACTGACAGGTACAGGCCCCAAATGCCCACTGGGCCAACAGCACACCTGGGCTGGAGGTCTGGTGCTCGAAGCATGGCTAGGGTGGAAAATGGGACTGGGCACTGTAACGCTGGGACTCTACCTCAAAGATCAGGCCACATGAGTTGTCTGTTGGGCCAAGGACGGGCGGAATTTCAGCCCGGCCCCTGGGAAGCCTGCTGTTGCAAAAAGAGGCAGGGCCCGACGGGAGGGTGTCGCCAGCTGGATTGTCCACCTCCCGAGCCTCGATCTGACAGTGCATGGTACAGGCACTCACTTCAGTGGGGCAGAAGAAGTGGGGTGTACCAGGCTGGGATCATAGCCCGGAGAGGATACAGAGGAAGTTTACCAGAATTATACCATGGACCGCAGGTATGTGGAGAGACTGGAGAAGCTGGGATTGTTCTCCTTAGAGCACAGAAGGTTAAGGGGAGATTTAATAGTTGTTTTTAATCTACCTGCATACCTACCATGCAGGTATCTAAGATGTGCCCTTACCAGTGTGACCGCTCACCTGATTTATTTAACTAACCTGACCTCGTACTGACCCCAGGAACTCCGATGGGGTCTGGCTCTCTTCCCAGTGGTGGATCGTGATTCCCACTCCACCGCAGTTATGGCAGGGGCAAGGCTGCCAACCCTCTTGGATTGCCCTGGAGTCGACAGGAATTAAAGTCTAATCTTCAGAGCACTGCTGCGAGCAACCCAGGAGAAAAATTATAGGAGCAATAAAAAATTGTAGGTGAAAAAAAAACTATTTGAACACTTTTGCTACTTATAAAAATATTGAACATGGGGCGGGAGGGGGGGAAAGCTGTTTGACTAACAGTCAAGAATCCAATCGGGTAATGAAGAGTCTGTTCGCTTTCCAATTGGTGCGGGAAGGCAGGGCACCGTGAGGATGGCCATGTTGGGCAATCAAAGGCCAGAGTGTGGGGCGGGGTGGTTGGAAGCCAGAGGTCATGTCCCACAAGAGTGGGAGCAGGAATGACGGATATTCCGATCCATATTTTTGCGTCAGTAGAGAATAAATATAACCACAATCTGATAAACGGACATTGCAGTCTATTGCATTTGTTCTCACTCTACACAGCAAAAAGGATCGGGTTTTTCTTTGAGGGCAGTGTTTCTGGCTTTTAAAAAAACACACTTCCAAGACTACACCATCCTTTATCACAAGCCTTACAGATCTGGCAATGAAACAATAAGCTGGTTTCCTTCACATCGTTCGATCAACACTAGCAAATGACACACTAGGTCTGTGAATCTGATCTACAGCCTGTATCCCTCTGGATTTGTCCTGTGCAATATCTCTTTTTTTTCGCAATGGATGCATGCGATCTTGCTAATGCTTGTTGTGAAGCTGGAGTGGTTATGTATGCAGAGGACAGTGTTATTATTCATTGCCCTGTCCATATCTGTCATATTTGACGTCCTTTCAAGCTGAACATCTTCTATTTCTCGTGCTATCTCCTCAGCAGCTTACCCTTAACCTTGACAAAAGAGTCTCCCTTTTTATTTTCTTCAAAATACAACCCTCACCTCTGGTGATGGGTTATCTGTATTAGTTGATGACAGTATCGATTGTGCACCTTCAGTGCAGGTACAATGGAATCTTAATCGATAAGTGTTGGATAATGTCAGGGACAAGCAAACATTCTTAAAATTATTTCAAAGAAACATATTTCTTTCCAGAAACCTCACAGAAACAGAGGGCCTGTTTTTCTTAAAAGGGGTGGCGGGGCGGGCACAGGGGAGTCCCGGGGAGGCCGATCTTAATTTAAATAAAAGTTCCTGGAGTCACGTCCAACACCCGGCCAGATCCACTACCGGGCCGGTGGGCGGGAGCGGGAGCGGGAATTTGGCGGCAGGATGCCACAGCCGGGGACCCTTGGGAACGGTGTCCGGCAGTCATTGGGAGGAGAGGTTCCAGACCAATTGGGGATTGAGGTGGGGTTCCCACGTGGTCGGGCGGGGGGTGGGGGGGGGGGAGGGGGGGAGTCCGAGGCTAGGGGGCCTGGGGGGAGCACCATTCCTGCCCCACAAGGGGTTTTAACAAAGGAATTTTTGAAGGTTTACCGCGGCCTTCTCTGGCCAATTGGCATCTTCCGGTCCTGTTGCCAGGCTGCAGGGAGGGCGGTACCCTCCCCCACCCACCACCCCCCCCACCAGCTTGAAGTAAAGATTACCTCGCAGTGCAGATGACGTCATTGGGCAGCAACCTTTGAATGTTAAGTAGGCCCCTGACTGCCATTAATGGGAGTCCCATCGAAGCCGCGATTCGGCGACATAAAAATGACAGTGGCCAGGAAAATGGCGGGTTGGAGCCACGAGCTAGATTTTTCACATTTTAACCCCTCCCACGCACCTTTCCCGCTTGGTGAGGGGGGTTAAAACCCCGGCCACAGTGTCAGCTTCACTCAGTTTGTAGGACCCCCGCCTCTGAGTCAGAAGGTTGTGGGTTCAAGCCTCGCCCCAGGATGTGAGCACATAATCCCGGCAGTGCAGAAGGGATGCTGCAGTATTGTCAGCAGTGCCTTCTTTAAGATGAAGGAGTGTGGCTGCCTAAATGAGGTAAATCGGCAATTTTTTATTCTCCCGCGATTTTCATCCCGTTATTGCCCTGTTTAATGCCACAAAGCAGGGCCGGGAGGGAGATTTAAATCAGCCCCACCATCTTTGTTGGAAAGTGTTAGGTGGCATCTTCTTTCTGCGTTTATTAGACAACACAACATATGGCACGAGTGATGGTGAAACACTGCACCACACTGCAGAAACATGCCATCCATTGTGGGTGGCATCCAGTGCCCTGTCCAACAAAGGGAATTATATAAGTATTTGAAAGGGAAGAATATAAAAGGGTAGGAGGAAAAAAGCAGGGAAATGGAATAAGAGTAGACGGCTCCCATTGAAGAACTAGCTCGAGGGACCCAATGGCCTCTTCCTGTGCGATGATTTTGATTACATGACATAGAATGTACAGCTCATAAACAGGCCATTTGGATCAACTGGTCTATGCCGGTGTTTATGCTCCACATGAGCCTCCTCCCATCTACATCATCTAACCCTATCAGCATAACCCTCTATTAGTTAAGCTCCTTTTGATGTATGATCTTTGGTTTGATTATTTTTGGAATGCTTTTATTTAAAATGATGAGTAATGTTGACATGAGCAGGGATATGGCTCGGAGGAGTTTTTCAGCCCTTAATCTGGCACTAATTGAGCAATCTCACGGATGACGTTAGGACAGATGCACTGATGCAGTCGGGGGCCGGGGGGGAGGTCCTTTCTATAAATGGCAGTGAGTTTTTCAGACTTGCTGTGTGAGGGGGCTGAATTAAAACATAAGAGCCAAAAGGACAGGATGGCTGAAGACTGCAGGTTAGGGACTTCATCTGCACTGAAGCAAAATGAGGTCCATCACACTACGGAGCTCAGCAACTCCCCGAGACCGATTTCTCTGAAAATGTCGTCACCATTTAATCAAAAAGCAACCTCAGCTGAAAGTTAATAATTAAAGATAAGGAGAAAAATGCTGCAGAGTTGAAATAAAGACAGATCTCAGATATCCGTCAGCCTCTGTAAAGAGAAAGGACAGGTTAATATTTCACATAGAACTGTCCAGCTGAAACATGAGCCAATCTTTTGTCCTGTTCAGCAGCCAGAGCTGGCGTGTGCTCATTGTCAACACTGCAACTTCACAAAAGGTTGATATAAGGTGAAATACAAATTAATTTTTTTTGATAAAATGGTTCGCTTTAACATCAACTTTTGAAGGACATCGCACGCAATGAGAAAGTAATTGTAGAAAACCAAGACTTTGGCGGAGAAAGGCTATTTCCTCCCTTCCCGAGTCAAACAGGCTGTTATTGTCAAATCTTCAGGCAGGACAGATCAATTCAACTCTCAAGAGTGAGATGATAATGAGAGCCTGACAGCGAGACTATAGGAGGGAAGAGGTTATGAGCACTAGTGTAAACAACAAACACATCTACCCTAAAATATTACAAGAGTAAAAATAAGAGACAATAAATAATGCAATCAAATAAAAAGGACAACGAATGCCAATGACTACCAAGTATATCTCAGAGTAAGTGACCACAAATGGTATGTAAATAAAGATGAGGATTGAAAGAAAGACTTGCATTTATATAGCACCTTTCACGACCACTGGACGTCCCAAAGCTCTTTACAGCCAATGAAGTTGTTTTTGAAGTGGAGTCACTGTTGTAATGTAGGAAACGCGGCAGCCAATTTGCACACAGCAAGCTCCCACAAACAGCAATGTGATAATGACCAGATAATCTGTTTTTAGTGATGTTGGTTGAGGGATAAATATTGGCCAGGGTTAACTCCCCTGCTATTCTTTGAAATAGTGCCATGGGATCTTTTACGTTCACCTGAGAGGGCAGACGAGGCCTCGGTTTAACCTCTCATCCGAAAGACGGCACCTCCGACAGTGCAGCACTCCCTCAGCACTGCACTGGAGTGTCAGCCTAGATTTTTGTGCTCAAGTCTCTGAAGTGGGTCTTGAACCCACAACTTTTTGACTCAGAGGCGAGAGTGCTACCAACTGCGCCAAGGATGCCAATGGGCAGTGTGTTCAATGAGATGACATGAGAAAATATACAAATATACGACCAGTGACCTGAAGCACAGTAACTAGTAAGGATGATTTACCCCTGTTGCTATATGTATCAACATCATAAACAAATGAAGGAAGATTTCCTCTGGTCTGAAGGCATTGGAAAAGAATTATTCGACAGATACAGAGAAGAGGATCATTCCCATACATTCTGTAGGCTTGTTCCCCCTCCTCACTGACTCTTGTTGGGGTACAGTTACAACAATGCCAACACCCTAGTGGTAATTCTTCATCCATGTCAAATACAACAAGTGAAGCTGATGAATCCAATCCTGTTCTCATCAGATGTCCACCTAGGTGCACTTTCCAGCAGGAGTTTGCCAACTTCTGCTCGAGTCTGCCGTCAGGAGCCCCAAACCATGTTTAAGGTTCGTTCCTCATTTGAATGTGGGCTGTGAGCGCCAAACGGGCGTGTTGGTGCAGCTCGCCAGTTGTGGGAGGGTGCGATGTAGGGGTGGGGTCGATCCTGGAGCAGAGCGAGCACTGGCCGTCAGCGGGCCGTAGTGTTTTTGTGGAGCCAGGAGGAGCACTCCTTAAAGGTTTGGGGCCCTTTTGTGGAGCAGTCACCAGATGTCCCTTTAAGGACCCTTGGTTGGGCTGCTCAATCCCTGGTACACATGGGTAAAAGAAAGAAAGAAGGAACTTGCACTTATATAGCGCATTTCACAACCTCAAGATGTCCCGAAATGCTATACGGCCAATGAAGCACTTTTTGAAGTGTAGTCACTGTTGTAATCGAGCATGCACCACACACACTCCGCCCATTTGTACTTCAGTATTGCAACTGGAGTCCTACAATGGTGCAGGACTCGGATTTGCATTTTTGAACAATCCCCCACCTGAAACAAGCCTGCATCAGGCAGGCCTTAGATGTCCAAGGTGTTCCCCAACACTTGTTTCCAAATGCCGACCAAAGAGAAACAGGCGGCCAGCAGTTGAAAATCACCCCCAGTGTAGAGCAGACCTGAGCAGGAAGCCCTCCCGAGACCAGCACTGAGGCCCATGTAAGAGCCCAATTGCTGGCCGGGATGAGATCAGCTAATTGAACACAGACCAGGAATCAAACGCAAGATCCTGTGGTTTATATATAGATTAGCACACAACCACGTTTGGCCATTTTCAGCTCCGACAATGATATTTTTATAATACAGGCCATCGCTGTAAACTAGCTGCTCAAAATGTATACCATATCACAAGGACAATTGCTGGTTAGACATTCCCAAGTTCTGTTCTGCCAATCTCGTGTCAGTGAAGAAAAACATCCAAAGTAGGCCGTTGACAGATCCCAACTACAACCTAGTGAAGTGCTGCACTGCAAGTTTTTACAGTTATGGTTGGATGGGATTCTACAGAACCCAAACTTGAGAGTCAAGGACTCCCTGCCCACTGTAATAAGAGTTTAAAAGGAAAATCTTGAGGAGAAATTGAAAGGCTCATTTGTGGAGCCAAGAGGAGCATTCCTTCAAGGTTTGGGGCCATATTGAGATGAGCCAATTTGTTGATATTAGCTTATCTCTGGTCTTTCAGATAATCAGGATCGACTGCAAACCAATGTGGTGGGAATATTGGGCCTGAATTTCCGATTGGAGGCTTCCTGCGGGCGGATGCCTCCGATCGTAAAAAATCTACCCACTTACCTGCTGGCTCCATAGGTCCCGAGACTTGCGATCCTGAGCCTCGGCTCTACGAAATGCGCAGAGGCCCAGGTATCCCAGGGGCGCAGGCGGTTCGCAAGCGTCCCTGGGATCACATGGGCCATGGGGAACCGATCAAAGAAGGGAATCCCCCTTCACACTTTTGACAGGTCTCTACGCACGGATCTGTCAAAGGTATGAATGGGGATCACTTAAAAAACAGTTAAACATTAGATACATTTTTTTTTTAAATCACATATTTAAAATTAGTTAAAATTACATTAATTTAAATATAAACAAAAATTTAATTTTTTGAAAAAAATAATTAAAGTTTTTTACGGGGCTAAAAATAAACTTACCTTTTTTAAAAGTATTTTAAAATTATAAATGAGTGAAAATGTTTTATTTTTTTTAACTCATGCTGGTAAAAGCAAGCCTTACGCCTGCTTTTACCAGGCGTAAGATTTTTAAAGGCTTTCAGCGGGCAAAAGTTGTGCAGAAAGTGGAACTCTCCATCCGCAGAGGTCCTTCTCCCGGGCACTTGCGCAACCCCTACGGGCGCGTATACACCTCGTACGCATCCATAGGCGTCGCAAAATCCGGCCCATTGTGTTTAATCAGAGTTTAAGACGGAATAACCCGTCCCAACTCGATTCTCCACAATAACCCATTTACACTCCCTTCGTGGTCACCACTGTTGAGATTTGCTCCACAAAGGGCCCCAAATTGAAAGGCTCATTCAGAACAGCTTTTTTTAATTCATTCTCCGGGTGTGGGCGTCACTGGCAAGGCCAGCATTTATTGCCCATCTCTCGTTGCCCTCGAGAAGGTGGTGGTGAGCCGCCTTCTTGAACCTCCAAATCCAAGCATAATCCCAATCCAAGCGTAAAATCCCTCGGCATAGTAATCATGTATTTATCAGAGTGCAACTGTATTCCGTATTAGGTTTGTATTGCTTTACTTTCTATTTGACTTCTTGAACCGCTGCAGTCCATGTGGTGAAGGTATTCCCACAGTGCTGTTAGGTAGGGAGTTCCAGGATTTTGACCCAGCGACAATGAGGAAACGGTGATCTATGTCCAAGTTGGGATGGTGTGTGACTTGAAGGGGAACTTGGAGGTGGTGGTGTTCCCATGCACCTGTTGCCCTTGTCCTTCTCGGTGGTAGAGGTCGTGGTATTTGGGAAGCTTAAATGTATTGTGAAAATAAACAACTTTCACCAGCACACCTTGTACTAGCTGATTCCTGCAGGTCACTCACTCAACTGCTGATCTCTGATGACAGATCCAAGACATGGAATGGATTGACCAACTACACTAGATTGAGTACATGACTGGACAGCGAATGCAATACAAGCGAGTAGGAGCTATTTGCTCAATTGTAATTTTATTTAAATTGAATGAATAGGAAATGGTTTGGCATCTTGGATTGCCATATCTATGGGAGTACGTGTTTCGGGAAGTCTCCCCAAATTATTAGGGAAATAGACACATAAGCTGATATTTCACTCCAAAAAAAAAAGAACTTCCATTTATATAGCACCTTTTACGACCTCAGGACGTCCCAAAGCATTTACAGCCAATTAAGTACTTTTGAAGCGTAGTCACTGTTGTAATGTAGGAAACACGCACAGCAAGGTAACACGAACAGCAATGTGATGATGACCAGGTCATCTGTTTTAATGATGTTGGTTGAGGGATAAATATTGTCTGGGACACCAGAAAGTACTCTTCTTCGAATAGTACCATGGAATTGTGCACATCCACCCTAGTGGGCATACAAGGCTTCGGTTTAACATCTTATCCGAAAGACAGCACCTCCGACAGTGCAGCACACCCTCAGTACTGTACTGAAATGTCAGCCTAGATTATGTGTTTAAGTCTCTGGGGTGGGACTTAAGCCCACAACCTTCTGGCTCAGAGGCAAAATGCATATGCCACCATAAGTGTGACCCTGGTGGATTTCGTAGGGTCGGCACAATTATCATATTTGTGGGCAGGCTCCAGCAGGATTCCAGCCTGCATCAGGGACCCTGCCTCATGGATAATCACAGCTCTAGGCCTTGGCACCACAACAGCCTACCATGGCAACAGCACTGCCTCCAGGGCAGCTGAAGAAATTTTCATCCAAATTTCAAAATTCCCAGGCTGAGCGGGGAGAAATCAATCACCCAGCGCTGAATTGCACTCTCTTGGGGATGGCGAGGAGCAGGGGGCTGGGGGGCGGCGGGGAAGGAGTTACATTTTAAATCCCCCTACGTTTGTCAGAGCAGCACTGGACCGCAGGAATGCATTGGCATTCCTAGCATCCAGCATTGGCAGGACAATAATAGCACAAGACATCATCTCATCATTAATGTGTGGTTTGGGCCTCCCGATCCATGTTTAGGACAGTGGTAAGCAATGGCCACCAGCGGGAAAATCCTGGAAACGGTGACAGGCCATGGGAAGCCAACGGAATGGTGCCCGTCCCAATACAACGCTGGAGTTACATCGGAAATGTGGCGTAACTCCCAAGGAAAATTGACAGCATGGCTCCTCTGCACAGTAAAGGAAATGGAAATCTCAGACATGCAACCACTCCACAAATAACAAAGAGGTAGATGTGTTGCTGTTAAGTTGACAGTTCAAATTAAATAAATCAGATGGACAGGGTGCACAAAACAATGACAATAAAGTGCCCACCTTCTTTCCAGCTGCCAATGTGTGAAGCGCATGAAGGACAGTCTGTGCGTTAACTTGTTTGGTATGCTACTACCAATAACTGAGACTTAGGATACTGGGTTTCAAGGGAAGACCTCTCAGGTTCACCACCCGCTTGTACACAGTGCGTTGAGCCGGCGAGCACTTTATATGCCAGCTTAGTTCAGTAGTAGCACTCTTACCTTTGAGTCAGAAGGTTCTGTGTTCAAGCTCCCACTCCAGATCTAAAGTAACACTTTAGTGCAGTGCTGAGGGAGTGCTGCATTGTCAGAGGTACTGTCTTTCAGATGAGATGTTAAGTTGTGGCCCTAACTGCTTGTTCAAGTGGATGTAAAAGATCCCATGGCCCTAATTGGAAGAGCAGTACGGGAGTGCTCACGATGCACTGGGCAACACTTATCCCAATGAGATAAGTGACCAGTTAATCAAAAACAGATTATCTTCTCATTACTGTGGAACCTTGCTGTGGGTAAATTGGTTTGCCTGTGTTACAACAGTGACTGCACTGCAGAAGTAATTCATTGACTGCAATGAATTTTGGGACATCCTGAGGACGTAAGTGCCATATAAATGTAAATTCCTTCTTTTCTTCTTTAACGGTTAGGAGACGTGTTTTTATGTTCCTCTGCATCTGGTTACACTCAAGTGCACAAATCAAGAGTGTATAAACCAGTTGTTAATGCCTTTGTGGTAAGGCAACAAAATTAATGAGTGACACAAAAGACAAAAATGTGCCTGCTGCACGGATCAACAACGCAAAATCATCAGATGCAATGCCTCCTGAAACTGCCTGAGCAAAAGCACACAAAACGCAACTGCCTGGCATCATCTCACTCTTAAGGCCACCACAGTGAATTGCCTCACTGACTACTGACATTCGACAACCCAATAAAAAAAACCCTGCAATGCAATGCAGCAAATGTGCACCGAAATATGCTTAGAAAAGGATCTGCTGCAGAATGTAAAGGAGATTCCGAACAGAAAGGTCTGTGACCAGCTTTCCCACGCGCCCTCCAGACTGTACTTCAGTATTCCCTGCAGGAGTCATTTTGTTGATTCACTTGTGGGGGTGGGTGGGGGAGAAATTTCCACTGTTTATAGTGAATTCATAAAACACGTTCTTTATACACGCATTTACAGTTCCTTTATTAAACAGTAGTGGAAATCTTCCCCCTTAGTTGCACTGAAATCTAAACAATTTCCTATTCACATCACAGGACCCCAACATTTGACTATTTATGAGGCTCTGACATGCCTGCTGCCCGAAGCATGCCAGTTAAACAGGCGGTGGGCACAACTGCTGCCTCTATTTTAGGATCGCCCCCCCCACCCCCCTACCTCCTGTGAATCCTGTTTTCGTGGGGCGCGGGTGTGTTCAAATCAGCCCTTAAAGTTCCTCCACGTACTTATTAATTCCGTCACACCATACTCTTTGACCCCCAGCCCAATGATTCCTAGCTTTTTAATTGGCAGGGACGAGGACTGAAGAGCAGAGGCCACAACCGATAATCAAGAAACTGGGCAGTGGTGACATTCCAATCTCCAAACTAACAACAGAGTTCTCTCCAATTAAACTCAATTTGTAGTAATATTCAGGACCAAGGGTTTCAACTTAAATGTGAAAAGTATTAAATATGAGAATTATGGCTTTGACTACAACTCATAGAAAAGGACTCCCCGACTGCTTCGGTGCATCTGACCTAACGGCATCTGTGAGATTGCTCAATTAGTGCCAAATTAAGAGCTTTTTTTTGCTGTAGGCTTCGATCCATTGGGAATTGCACTATGTACATTGCCAAAATAAAGTTCACTTAGGATCATTAGCAAGCATCAGAGAGGAGGTTTTCCTCTCATTTGTCAAGATTTGGTTCAGGCCCAAAGACCTAGAGCTGCAGGAAGAGTGCTCAACCTCCTATGAAATCCAGTAGAATCACAGAATGAAACAGCACAAAAGGAAGCCATTCAGCTCATTGTGTCTGTGCCGGCTCTTTGAAAGAGCTATCCAATTAGTTCCACTCCCCTGCCCTATCCCCATAGCCCTGCAAATGTTTCTCCTTCAAATATTTATCTAATTCCCTTTTGACCAGTACTTCTAGTATAATTTCTTCCAGCATGTTTGAATGAAAGATTCACTGAATTTCTACAATGGGCAGGCAGTATTCTTGTACTTACGACTTGTGTATAAAATCCAGCTCAGGAAACGCGATAAAAGAAAAAAGTATATAGAAACATAGAAAGAAACATAGAAAAATAGGAGCAGGAGTCGGCCATTCGGCCCTTCGAGACTGCTATTCCATTCAATTTGATCATGGCTGATCCTCTATCTCAATACCATATTCCCGCTCTCTCCCCGTACCTCTTGACGCCTTTTGCATTAGAAATCTATTTATCTCCTTCTTAAATATATTCAGTGACTTGGCTGCCACAGCCTTCTGTTCACCACCCTCTGAGTGAATAAATTTCTCCTCGTCTCAGTCCTAAATGTCCTACCCCGTATCCTGAGACTGTGACCCCTCGTTCTAGGACCCCCAGCCAGGGAAACATCCTCCCTGCATCCAGTCTGTCTAGCCCTGTCAGAATTTTATACGTTTCAATGAGATCCCCTCTCATTCTTCTAAACTCTAGTGAATACAGGCCTAGTCGACCCAATCTCTCCTCATACGACAGTCCTGCCATCCCAGGAATCAGTCTGGTGAACCTTCGCTGCACTCCCTCTATGGCAAGTATATCCTTTCTTAGGTAAGGAGACCAAAACTGAACACAGTACTCCAGGTGTGGTCTCACCAAGGTCCTGTATAACTGTAGTAAGACATCCTTGCTCCTGTACTCAAATTCTCTTGCAATGAAGGCCAACATACCATTTGCCTTCCTAACTGCTTGCTACACCTGCATGTTTGCTTTCAGTGACTGGTGTACAAGGACACCCAGGTCCCTTTGTACATCAACATTTCCCAATCTATCACCATTTAAATAATACTTTGCCTTTCTATTTTTGCTACCGAAGTGGATAACTTCACATTTATCCACATTATACTGCATCTGCCATGTATTTGCCCACTCACTCAACTTGTCTAAATCACCTTGAAGCCTTTTTGCATCCTCCTCACAACTCACAATCCCACCTAGTTTCATGTCGTCAGCAAACTTGGAAATATTACATTTGGTTCCCTCATCCAAATCATTGATATATATTGTGAATAGCTGGGGCCCAAGCACTAATCCCTGCGGTACCCCACTAGTCACCTGCCTGCCACCCCGAAAAAGACCCATTTATTCCTACTCTCGGTTTCCTGTCTGTTAACCAATTTTCAATCCATGCCAGTATATTACCCCCAATCCCATGTGCTTTAATTTTGCACACTAACCTCTTATGTGGGACTTTATCAAAGGACTTCTGAAAATCCAAATACACCACATCCACTGGTTCTCCCTTATCTATTCTACCAGTCAAAAAACTCCAGTAGGTTTGTCAAACACGATTTCCCTTTCATAAATCCATGTTGACTTTGTCTAATCCCGTTGATATTTTCTACGTGTCCTGTTATCACATCCTTTATAATGGACTCTAGCATTTTCCCTACTACTGATGTTAGGCTAACCGGTCTGTAGTTCCCTGTTTTCTCTCTCCCTCCTTTTTTAAATAGTGGGTTTACATTTGCCACCCTCGAATCTACAGGAACTGTTCCATAATCTATGGAATTTTGGAAGATGACAACCCAATGCATCCACTATTTCCATGGCTGCCTCTTTTAGTACTCTGGGATATAGATTATCAGGCCCTGGGGATTTATCAGCTTTCAGTCCCATTAATTTCTCCAGCACTATTTTTTTACTAATACTGATTTCCTTTAATTCCTCCTTCTCACTAGACCCTTGGTTCCTTAGCATTTCTGGCACGTTATTTGTGTCCTCTTCCGTGAAGACAGGACCAAAGTATTTGTTTAATTGCTCAGCCATTTCCTTGTTCCCCATTATAAATTCTCCCGTATCTGACTGTAAGGGACTTACATTAGTCTTCACTAATCTTTTTCTTTTTACATACTTGGAGAAGCTTTTACAGTCCGGATTACAGACAAGAAAAAAGGGGCTAATGTGGGTTCTTTTATGTCCATCTGAGAGGGCAGACGGTTTATATAACACCATTCATGTCCTCAGGACATCCCAAAGCGCTTCACAGCCATTGAATTTCTTTTCAAGTGCAGTCACGGTGGTAATGTAGGCAAACATTTTGTGTACATCAATGTCCCACAAATAGCAATGAGTTGGATATGCTGCTTGTGGTAGTTGAGGAATAGATGTTGGCCAGGTTACCAGGAAAACTCCCTGCTCTTCTTTGACTAGTTCCCTGGGATTTTTACTTCCACTTGAACAGGCAGAGCGGGGCCTCAAGTGAACATCTCATCTGGAAGACGGCACCAATGCAGCACTCCCTCAGTACTGCACTAATGCATCAGTGCTCAAGTCGTAGTGCTGGGCTCGAACCCACAGCCTTCTGATTCAGAGGTGAGAGTGCAACTACAGAGCTGTAAGAGATAGCCTTGTGGTACTTCACCATTGTTCAGGCATGAGCCCAGACACTGAGCATCAGTGGTCCATTCAAGCATGAGGGCACTGCACTGAAACCCAACTCTATCATCAGCTGAGCCCCCACATGGAATTAGCAGCAAGTCTACTGAACCCTGGATACCTTTTCATCATCCCACTCTCCTGTGGATGGTGCCTGGCTTCTGCTGATGGCAAGGCTCATATTGGGAACCAGCTGGCCTCATTTGTATTACTTTCGACACTTTTATATCAGTGGGAACACCTTGGTGGGTGCAAACAAAGTAGGAGACTGCAATTATGACAAAATATGTAATGAAATGGACAGAACAAATCAAAAAGACCAAAATCTTGTAGAAACAAATTATGTGTCAAAATATATTAAAGTAATTTATATTAGCATAAGGATAATGGTTGAAAAATATGCATGGAAAGATTTTTATGTAACTATATTAGCAGGTTACAGAATTGAGCATTATCCAAAGAAATAAAAAGCACTGCACAGTAACTTCAGCCAAAAAAAAGAGTGTCTCATCCACCACCTGTGAGTAACGCGATTTAAACAACTGAAAATGATCTTAAAAAAATGATACAGAACCATTTACCAGTTACATTGGTGCACAGTAGTCAGTTCCTTAGTAAATTAAAAAACATTATAGTCAAAAGCTTTTACAATGTGCCTATTGCCTTACGCACAAAAAAAGTTTAATTTTTGGAGCCCCCTCGAAGGCCCGCAAACGGGTACAATTAGCGGAAACTCACCACGGTGATGAATTCGATCTGGGGGCGTGGTCAGTTTTGTGGGCGGGGCCAGCTTCCGGTCCGATGTTTTTAAAACTAGCGTAAAAGATCGCGGAAACTCGATTTGTGCTGAAAATAATTTGCGCTTAAAATTTGGTGATATTTTTGCGTTGGTTTTCCTGATTTCGGGCGAATTGTGCTTGAAAAAAAACAGCGCAACCGAGCGGAAACTGGGCAGCACTCTCGCCTCTGATTCAGAAGGTCATGCGTTCAAGTCTCACTCCAGAGATTGAGCACATAATCTAGGCTGACACTTCAATGCGGGACTGAGGGGGTGCTGCACTGTCGGAGGTGCTGTCTTTCAGATGAGATGTTCCGAGGTTCCGTCTGTCCTCTCAGGTGAATGTAAAAGATCCCACGGCACTATTTGTAGAAAAGCAGGGGAGTTCACCCCATGTCCTGGACAATATTTATCCCTCACCAAAATCTAAAAACAAGTTATCCAGTCACTATCATATTGCTGTTTGTGGGAGCTTGCTATGCGCAAATTGGTTGTCGCGTTTCCTACATTGCAGCAGTGACTAGTACTTCATTGGCTGTAAAGTGCTTTCTGATGTCCTGCAGTCATTATAGACACTTTATAAACGCAAGCCTTTCTTTTTTCTTTCTTTACATGTGATGCTTTTTTTCAGCTATTTGATTATAGTTTTTTTTTCCCAGAAGCTTTTGGGACCATGAAGGTCCCTTCTTGCTTATTCTGAATAACCATTTCTCACAGAGATGATGTGACCTGCGTGATCCAGAAAGCTTGCGGGAAATCATCTATGTTCCTCCGGTTCTATTACTTCTCCTTTTTGGTAACAGACTCCTGCATGATAACTTTCTGGTTGCTAATGCAAAAATAGAAAGACGTGCCACCTCACTAACCCTAAACCATCTGCAATTAAACCCACATATTGCAGGAGAAAAACCCTGGCCGTGTCCTGATATGGGTAATTTATTACTGAGTCCTACCAGAGTTAGTGATACTGCGGTCAGTCCTGTTATATCGAAGGCGGATTGGGTCTGTTCCAACCCACAACATAACTCCAAGGTAGTTACAATTTGTACTCATGCTTTTGGTCATGAATCATTAAGAGACAGTCAGACAATCCAGCCTGGTGCAGAAAGAGAATGCCGTAAAATACAGCAGAGAGATCAGTGCAAGTGATTCGCAGTATACGTTACTTCACAAAGCTTATCCAAGTGTTATCCATTGATGCGGGCCATGCATCAGAAAATAAGGGGTGATTGATAAGCGCCTGAAGCCTTTTAGCCATTTGAATTTAATATTTTAAAAACATTGACACATTTAAGTCACTTGTAAAGTGGTCAAGTCATTCCTCAGCCAGTGCTTCTCTGTACTTGACCATAACCCCCTCAAACCCTTGACCTCTACCACCTAGAAGGACAAGGGCAAAAGGCGCATGGGAACACCACCACCTCCAAGTTCCCCTCTGGCTAGGTGACCCCGTTGTTCAATGGGACCACCCAGCCGACCATTGAAAGGCTGGTTTTTGGTCAGGTACCAGCCTCCGTCCCCATTCCTCAATCCTAAAAGGTCCTTGTAAGATGTAGCTGCTGGTGTAGTAAATCCCACCCCCTGCCTGCAGTACACCCCACCCCCCCCCCAAATCAGATTACACGTACTTGCGCCCTTATTTTCAGCTAACGCTGTATTTGTCCTCACACAGTTTATAACACTGTTGGGTCTTAATTCCTTTTCCTTTTCAGTTTTCTATTAGATATTTATCCTTCTGTCCAGCGCTATGTATAATGAAATGATAAACCCGTCCTTTAGAAACATTTTTCTGAGTTCATTGCACATAGCACAGAGAGGAAATCTGTGCTTGCTTCCTCCCTTATTTTCAGTCTACACAGTTTTCTCCCAATGCATTTTATTACAATGTTCATTTTTGACTCTTATTTAATTTCCACTCTTATTGTGCTTTTCTCTCAGTCACTCCTATTGTTGCTGTCGCTTTGCGTGCTGTGTAGTGGGCTCTTTGATGGATAGCTTCCATTTATATAAAGAGTAATGGAAATTTGTACTTCCCATTTCACACTGTTCCTGTATTTTTCATTGTCTGTTTCCATTTTATATTTTCCAGGTTGCTTTGCTGTAATTCTTTTTGAAGTTTTCGATAGTCATACAGTCAGCAGGGCTGCCTCTTAAAAACAACTCGAGCCTTCCAAATTTTAACCCTTAGACGAATACACGGTATCAATTTTTGGTTCAGGCACTAGGACACTGAAAGAAAAATTAGTTTTACCATAATTAAGCCATTTAAATCAGACTAACCCTAAAAGACAAAAAATATACACTCAAATGTATCAGTGTGGCTCAGTTGCTGGCACCCTGGCTTCAATTGTGGCTTCAACTCCTCATCCAGACTGGAGCACATATGCCCTCTTTAGGATGAGATGTAAAACGAAGGCCTGTTGCCTTTTCCTGTTGTGCTCAGATAGATGTTAAAGATTCCACGGAACCTAATGTTCAAAGAAGAGCAGGAATTTCCCGCATTCCAAGCCAATATTATTCCAAAATAGGTTAACTGGTCATTCATCTCATTTGCCGTCTGTGGGACCTTGCACATTAGGTTCCGTGTTTTTCTACATAACAACAGTGATGGCACTTCAAGGGTAATTCATTATCTGGGAAGCATTTTGGGACACCCTGAGGACTTGAAAGATGCTTTACAAATACAAGTTCTTACTTCTTAGCAGCATAAGTCTGAGGCATCAACCTGGTGCCGGTAAGTAGGTCATAGAGTCATAGAGTCATAGGTATAGGGCAGTTTCAATGTAGTGTCACACACATTGGGTTTTGGCATATTGAAATGTTCCACCAGAGCTGACACAGCATTACCTCATCACTAGGCCACTGCCTTGGGAGGGCTCTAAGTGGAGGGAATAGGACTGGCTCTATATTAAGTGCTTATCCTGAACTTATACAACTTTGGACATAAGTTTGGTACAAAAGGAAAAAAGTCACTGGAGGTGAAATTAGTCTTGGCGTTAGCATAAAACGCACGGTAGCAAATTAGCAGCCTGTTTTACACTCCGCCCGAGAATCTTTGTACAGACTATCACCTGAGATGAATTTCACCCCCATTACTTGGTCCCCTACTTGCAGGACGGCGATGGAGCAGAAACTCATGGACTGATATTGAGAGAGGCTGTCCTGCTAATTGTCCTCTACTGCCTTTTGCAGCTGGGTTATTTCTTTGCCAATTAATCTTTCCTGTTGGACAGAGGTTTGATGTGATCCTTTTATATTTGCCTTGTTTTGTACCCGTTGGCTGATATTCCTGACTGACTCAGTAGGCGCTTTTGGTCAGAAATGAAGGAATGTACTTGTTTTGAGCTGTCTTCAGTCAATAATTCAGATCAGTTTCCATATATTTGGAGAGTGTGCCGGGACGCCGGGGAACGTTTTCCTTGATGGACTCTGATGGAAAGTGACATCAAAAACTGTCTGAACCCACAGAGAAGAGAAATTTCACATTCCAGTAATTACTCTCTACAAACAGTTCATTTTTCTTGCACAACAAACACCTATTTACTGCCACTTGAGATGCTGCTTGCCACAGGATTATAGAATTCACGGCAGCTGCTGTTTTTTTTAATTCAATAATGGGATGTTGGCATCACTGGCAAGGCCAGCATTTATTGCCCATCCCGAATTGCCCTTGAGAAGGTGGTGGTGAGCCGCCTTCTTGAACCGCTGCAGTCCGTGTGGTGAAGGTACTCCCACAGTGCTGTTAGGGAGTTCCAGGATTTTGACCCAGCGACGATGAAGGAATGCCGATATACTTCCAAGTCAGGGTGGTGTGTGACTTGGAGGGGAACTTGGAGGTGGTGGTATTCCCATATGCCTGCTGCCCTTGTCCTTCTAGGTGGTAGAGGTCACGCGTTTGGGAGGTGCTGCCAAAGAAGCCTTGGCGAGTTGCTGCAGTGTATCTTGTAGATGGTACACACTGCAGCCACGGTACGCCGGTGCTGGAGGGAATGAATGTTTAAGGTGGTGGATGTAGCCAATCAAGCAGGCTGCTTTGTCCTGGATGGTGTCGAGCTTCTTGAGTGTTGTTGGAGCTGCACTCATCCAGGCAAGTGGAGAGTATTCCATCACACTCTTTACTTGTGCCTTGTAGATGGTGGAAAGGCTTTGGGGAGTCAGGAGGTGAGACACTCGCCGTAGAATACCCAGCCTCTGACCTGCTCTTGTTGCCACAGTATTTATGTGGCTGGTCCAGTTAAGTTTCCAGTCAATGGTGACCCCCAGGATGTTGACAGTGGGGGATTCGGCAATGGTAATACCGTTGAATGTCAAGGGGCGGTGGTTAGACTCTTGCTTGTTAGAGATGATCATTGCCTGGCACTTGTGTGGCGTGAATGTTACCTGTCACTTATCAGCCCAAGCCTGAAAGTCGTCCAGGTCTTGTTGCATGCGGGCATGGACTGCTTCATTATCTGAGGAGTTGTGAATGGCACTGAACACTGTGTAGTCATCAGCGAACATCCCCATTTCTGGAATTATCTTGGAGGGAAGGTCATTGATGAAGCAGCTGAAGATGGTTGGGTCTAGGACACTGCCCTGAGGAACTCCTGCAGCGATGTCCTTGGGTGGCGATGATTGACCTCCAACCACCACAACCATCTTCCTTTGTGCTAGGTATGACTCCAGCCAGTGGAGAGTTTTCCCCCCAATTCCCATTGACTTCAGTTTTACTAGGGCTCCTTCATGCCACACTCGGTCAAATGCTGCCTTGATGTCAAGGGCAGTCACTCTCACCTCACCTCTGGAATTCAGCTCCTTTGTCCATGTTTGGACCAAGGCTGTAATGAGGTTGGGAGCTGAATGGTCTTGGCGGAACCCAAACTGGGCATCAGTGAGCAGGTTATTGGTGAGTAAGTGCCGCTTGATAGCACTGTCGATGACACCTTCCATCACTTTGCTGATAATTGAGAGTAGACTGATGGGGCGGTAATTGGCCGGATTGGATTTGTCCTGCTTTTTGTGGACAGGACATACCTGGGCAGTTTTCCACATTGTCGGATAGATGCCAGTGTTGTAGCTATACTGGAACAGCTTGGCTAGAGGCGCGGCTAGTTCTGGAGAACAAGTCTTCAGCACGATAGCCGGGATGTTGTCGGGGCCCATAGCCCTTGCTGTATCCAGTGCGCTGAGCCATTTCTTGATATCACGCGGAGTGAATCGAATTGGCTGAAGACTGGCTTCTGTGATGGTGGGAACCTCAGGAACAGGCCAATATGGATTGTCCACTCGGTACTTCTGCTTGAATAAGCTTCAGCCTTGTCTTTTGCACTCACATGCTGGGCTCCACCATCATTGAGGATGGGGATATTCATGGAGCCTTCTCCTCCTGTTGGATGTGGCAGGACTGCAGAGCTTTGATCTGATCCATTGATTGTGGAATCTCTTAGCCCTGTCTATAGCATGCTGCTTCTGCTTTTTAGCTTGCATGTAGTCCTGTGTTGCAGCTTCCCCAGGTTGGCACCTCATTTTTAGGTATGCCTGGTGCTGCTCCTGGCATGCTCTTCTACACTCCTTATTGAACCAGGGTTGGTCCCCTGGCTTGATGGTAATGTAGAGTGAGGGATATGCTGGGCCATGAGGTTACAGATTGTGGTGGAATACAATTCTGCTGCTGATGGCCCACAGCACCTCATGGATGCCCAGTTTTGAGCTGCTAGATCTGTTCTGAATCTATCCCATTTAGCACGGTGGTAGTGCCACACAACACAATGGAGGGTGACTTCAGTGTGAAGATGGGACTTCGTCTCCACAATGACTGTGCGGTGGTCACTGCTACCAATCTATCATGGGCATATGCATCTGTCCATGACAGCATTGGTAGCAGTGACCACTGGTAGATTTGTGAGGACGAGGTCAAGTAGGCTTTTCCCTCGTGTTGGTTCTCTCACCACCTGTCGCAGGCCCAGACTGGCAGTTATGCCCTTCTGGACTTGACCATCTCGGTCAGTAGTGATGCTACTGATCCACTCTTGGTGATGGACATTGAAGTCCCCCACCCAGAGTACATTCTGTGCCCTTGCTACTCTCAGTGCTTCTTCCAAGTGGTGTTCAACGTGGAGGTGTATTGATTCATCAGCTGAGGGAGGTTGGTAGGTGGTAATCAGCAAGAGTTTTCCTTGCCCATGCTTGACCTGAAGACCAGGGATGGTGATGGAGGAGTTTGGGACATTGGCTGAAAGGTATGATTCTGTGAGTATGACTATGTCAGGCTGTTACTTGACTAGTCTGTGCGACAGCTCTCCCGATTTTGGCACAAGTCCCCAGATGTTGGTGAGGAGGATTTTGTAGGGTTGACTGGGCTGGGTGTACCATTGTCGTTTCTGTAGCCAGTGCTGAGGTCGAAGCCGGGTGGGCCGTCCGGTTTTATTCTTATTATTGTGTTTCGCAGCAGTTTGTTACAACTGAGTGACTTGCTAGGCCATTTCAGAGGGCAGGTAAGAGTCAACCACATTGCTGTGGGTCTGGAGCCACATATAGGCCAGACCGGGTAAGGACGGCAGATTTCCTTCCCTAAAGGACATTAGTGATACCCGACACTGGATAGAGAGTCAGCACAACCCCGCTTCTCTCCTTCATTCACCGGCAGTGTATCCATGGCCTCGCTTCACTCACTGGCAGTGTACCCATGGCCCTGCTTCACTCACCGGCAGTGTACCCATGGCCTCGCTTCTCTCCTTCACTCACCGGCAGTGTACCCATGGCCTCGCTTCAATCACCGGCAGTGTACCCATGGCCTCGCTTCACTCACTGGCAGTGTACCCATGGCCTCGCTTCACTCACCGGCAGTGTACCCATGGCCTCGCTTCACTCACCGGCAGTGTACCCATGGTCTCGCTTCACTCACTGGCAGTGTACCCATGGCCTCGCTTCACTCACCGGCAGTGTACCCATGGTCTCGCTTCACTCACCGGCAGTGTACCCATGGCCTCGCTTCACTCACCGGCAGTGTACCCATGGCCTCGCTTCACTCACTGGCAGTGTACCCATGGCCTCGCTTCACTCACCGGCAGTGTACCCATGGTCTCGCTTCACTCACTGGCAGTGTATCCATGGCCTCGCTTCACTCACCGGCAGTGTATCCATGGCCTCGCTTCACTCACCGGCAGTGTATCCATGGCCTCGCTTCACTCACCGGCAGTGTATCCATGGCCTCGCTTCATTCACCGGCAGTGTACCCATGGCCTCGCTTCACTCACTGGCAGTGTATCCATGGCCTCGCTTCATTCACCGGCAGTGTATCCATGGCCTCGCTTCATTCACCGGCAGTGTACCCATGGCCCCGCTTCACTCACCGGCAGTGTATCCATGGCCTCGCTTCACTCACCGGCAGTGTATCCATGGCCTCGCTTCATTCACCGGCAGTGTATCCATGGCCTCGCTTCATTCACCGGCAGTGTACCCATGGCCCCGCTTCACTCACCGGCAGTGTATCCATGGCCTCGCTTCACTCACCGGCAGTGTATCCATGGCCTCGCTTCATTCACCGGCAGTGTACCCATGGCTTTGCTTCATTCACCGGCAGTGTACCCATGGCCTCGCTTCACTCACCGGCAGTGTACCCATGGCTTCGCTTCACTCACCGGCAGTGTACCCATGGCTTCGCTTCATTCACCGGCAGTGTACCCATGGCCTCGCTTCACTCACCGGCAGTGTACCCATGGCCCCGCTTCATTCACCGGCATTGTACCCATGGCCCCGCTTCATTCACCGGCAGTGTACCCATGGCCCTGCTTCATTCACCGGCAGTGTACCCATGGCCCCGCTTCATTCACCGGCAGTGTACCCATGGCCCTGCTTCATTCACCAGCAGTGTACCCATAGCCTCGCATCACTCACCGGCAGTGTACCCATGGCCCTGCTTCATTCACCGGCAGTGTACCCATGGCCCCGCTTCATTCACCGGCAGTGTACCCATGGCCCCGCTTCATTCACCGGCAGTGTACCCATGGCCCCGCTTCATTCACCGGCAGTGTACCCATGACCCCGCTTCATTCACCGGCAGTGTACCCACTGTCTAGTCAGCACCATTCAATTATGCGGTGTATGTAGAATCCATCCCACTGCATTCTATACTCAATTCACTTCAATTCCCATTCAAATTTGAATAGAAAGTTCTGGCAGCAGATTATTAGAGCGCTAAACTCTGGACACAGGCAGCAGATTATTAGAGTGCTATGTGAATTTCTCCCTGAGATAATACACTAACTGATTTGTCCTTCAGTTTTTGGAGCTTAGTTCAGCTTCTCCCAATGAACTGTTTAAAAGGCAATATAAATATAGATTTTTAATAAGCGCAGCTGTTTCTGCCCGAAATAAACTTAAGACACCTTTACCGGCAACTTTGAAATTGACATTAATGCAAATGATTAATGGTTATCACATTTTGGTTGATATAAGGGACTGCCCGTTTTAAACGTGGATGTTAGAAGTGGTGGGGACTGTATAGATATTCCTCAGGGTTAGTCCTGATATTCAATCCATTATTTGACATGGAACAAAAGTAATTGTCGTTAAAAATCGAACTGGTTCATTAATGCCCTTGAGGGAAGGAAACCTGCCGTCCTTACCCATGGTGTATATGAGACTCCAGCCCCACACCAACGTGGTTGACTCTTAACTGCCACCTGAAGCAGCCGAGCAAACGACTCAGTTGCATTAAACCACCACCAGCGGTTCAAGGAGGAGGCCTGGCACCATCTTCTCAGGGCAACTAGGGATGGGCAACAAATGCCCACCTTGCCAGCGACACCCACTTCCTGCGAAAGAATAAAAAAAGATAAATGGGTCTTGCAGGAATACACGTCGACAGGAGAGGAACCACCCCTGTGAGACAACTTCCTTTGACCAAACAAGAAGGATCTGCTGATAAGGTTGGATGAAGTAGGGTGGGAGGAGGCTCTAGTGGAGCATAAGCACCGGCATAGACCAGTTGGGCCAAATGGCCTGTTTCTGTGCTGTACAGTCTGTGTAATTCTATGCCCTTTAGGAAAATAAGATTTCCTGGACTCACTGATACTGGTAATTTAAACCAATAAACACAAAGACAGCTGTGCAAAACATCAAATTGATGAATGTTGCAGAAACGTTCCTCGCTGTAGTCCCCGCACCTGGTCGTGAATCCTCAACCACCTCCCCGTACTTGGTCCTCAGTTTAACATATACTCTCAAGTCCTTACACTGGTTCTCAGCCAATGATAGAGTTAGAAAGCATGAAGAAAAGGCCATGTAACCTTTGTTGTCCATTCCTGCCATAGACTATCTACAATCTGCTCTGCAATGACTCTATCCAACTAATTTCATTCCTGAGGAAAGTTTCTGCACAGCTTCTCACTTTCCCCCAAAGGTTAATTGGGCAAAAGTGTCAGCTGTGGCTCAGTTGGTAGCACACTCGCCTCTGAGTGAGAAAGTTGTGGGTTCAAAGTCCCACTCCAGGGACTTAAGCACATAAATCTAGGCTGACACTCCAGGGCAGTGCTGAGGGAGTGCTGCACTGTCAGAGGTGCCGTCTTTCAGATGAGACGTTAAACCGAGGCCCCGTCTGCTCGCTCAGGTGGACGTAAAAGATCCCATGGCACTATTTCGAAGAGTAGGGTAGTTTCTCCCTGGTGTCCTGGCCAATATTTATCCCTCAATCAACATAACAGAAACAGTTTATCTGGTCATTATCACATTGCTGTGCACAAATTGGCTGGTGCGTTTCCCACATTACAACAGTGACTATACTCCAAAAGCACTTCATTGGCAGTAAAGTGCTTTGAGACGTCCGGTAGTCCTGAAAGGCACTATATAAATGCAAGTCTTTATTTCTTTCGTTCTTTCTTTCTTTCTAAAACTCTAGAATGCTTATGTAATCTCACATCCTACATCATTCATTCTTGATCAGTTGCCTTCCTTGGCACAAACACTCACACGGTGCCAACAGATCAACAAGCATCATGTTCCACACAGTATTCGATCCACTGTGCATGTACTTATCCTTGATTATTCCTGCACTCTACATGTCTTCCCTGAAGCTGGTGTCTATTTGCAACCCTTACAACTTGAGGACAGGGAGCAAAACAAAAGAAAATCAATTGAAGCTACCTGCTTTACATCTGCCCTCAGGAGGAGGGGAAGTGGAGACAGGACTGCTCCTGCAGCTACTAACATGATGCACAATGTGAGCACTGTATTGCCAAACTGCTTGTATTAACTCTCTTATGCATCTCAGCTCAGGATGCTTTGCACTTGCTACAAATCCGTTAATTCTCTATTAAACCCATTTGTTGTTTATCTGTTTAAATGATAAGATAATCGTTTAACGGTCTGCAAATTACCAGAGTAGATTTTTTTGTTCTTGGGATGTGGGCAACACTGGCAAGGTAGTATTTATTGCCTACTTGCCTTGAGGGCACAAAGAGTCAACGGCATAGTGTGGGACTGGAGTTACACGTAGGCTTAACCAGATCAGGGTGGCAGATGGATGGACATTAGTGAACCAGTTAGATTCTTTACAACAATATGGGAATTTCCTGTTGCCAGTTCACAAATGACCAAATTCATGAAATTCAATCTTGCATCTTGTCATGGTGGATTAGGACCCATGACCTCAGAATTGCTAGTCCAGTACTAGAGTCACTAGGCTACCGTACCCTCTACCTGTAAAAGCAGAAGAGTTATTTTGAAGATCATAGAATATCACTCAGTGCGCAGTGAGAACTAGTTTGTCTGTCGCAATTGAGACAGTCTGTGTGTCACTTTTAATAGAGAACCCGAAACATGTGGTCAATGACCGTCAATACTAAAGTTGAAAGAGCAAGAGAGAAGACGAGATAAATCAAGTCAGGCTTTCAAAAGTCTGTAGATCAGAGGAGGAAGAAAAGACTGATGGAAGTAAGGAGCCTCTACAGTTATAACCACTAAATAAAGCTAATGGTTGTAACATTCAGTCCTTCTGTGGTAACGCAAACTCGGAGGGTAATTAATGGCAGGAAACGAGGGCAAGTTCTATAAAGAGTGGGCGATCCACTCTTCCAGGTTACTGCCCAGATGGCAGTGTTGAAAATGAACCCCATGCTGCTTAGAGTTGCCACGTTTTCAGTTCTGGACTTGACCATCCAGTTTTTGAAGGGTCTGGAAACATTTTAAAGAGGCAAATCAGGCACTAAACATCTTTTATTTCAACTAAAAGTCAGGTTTCCGCCCACACCCCCCTTCACACCAACACCCCCGTTCCCACCACATACTTCTGTGCCTCACGATGTGGCAGCAGTTAATTATTGAGATTATTAATATCATTGATGGACCTTCTTTCTTGTCAAAGCAGATCTTGGAACTCAAGCCTTGAGGTCACCCTCAATCCAGTTTTAGATTTGGCAAAAGGCAGCAATCTTAATGCTGCCTTAATCTCCTGTTTGTCTCGGCAAGGGTTAAAACAAAACTCCCAAGTCCTTGCTGGCTCAACGCTCTGTCTTGACACTGCTGAATGGGCAGTGGTTTTATAGACGACTGCAATCACGTGAAGAGCAACTCGGTAACAGTAGCAATCACTGGCAGCAACTGTGCTGCTCTCTTCATTACCGCTCTTTTCTCAGTTCTGGTAAGAAGCAATTTGAGTTAACGAGATAACAGGGCCGAAAAAGGAAAGAAGGCACTAAACATTATGAATTCAAACACGCGTTGCAGTTACTGCACTTGCTATTTACTCACACTGAGATATTTTATTCTCTCTGCCGAGCATGTGCTGTTTGGCAATCACAATCTTTTGTGTTGTCTGGCAATTTCATTTCCCACTGCTCGGGCAGAGAATCGAGCTTCAGCTTTTTGACGTCTTTTTCTTTGTAACAGCTCTGCACCTGGGAACTTGCATTACAATGAAACAGTCGGCCGGGCAAGCGCACTCCCGTAGCCGCGTGCCTCCAGAGGTTGCGGCTCGGCAGGGGCTCGAGCTGTCATTCTGCCATGTAGTCACAGGTGAGCTGCAGTCGCTCCAGTGAGTGTGAAACTGCTTGGTGAAGGTACGAGGAAAGTTGATGCAATCATTGCCGCTCTGTTTTACATAGAATGTACAGCACAGAAACAGACCATTCGGCTCAACTGGTCCATGCCGCTGCTTATGCTGTACACACACCTCCTCATCTAACTCTATCTGCATAACCTTCTATTCCTTTCTCCCTCATGTATGTATCTAGCTTCCCCTTAAATGCATCTATACTATTCTCCTGAACAACTCCATGTGGTAGCGAGTTCCAAATTCTCACCACTCTCTGGGTAAAGAAGTTTCTCCTGAATTCCCTATTGGATTTATTCGTCATGATGTGGAGATGCCGGTGTTGGACTGGGGTGGACAAATGTGAGAAGTCACACAACACCAGGTTATAGTCCAACAGCTTTATTTGAAATCACAAGCTTTCGGAGCGCTGCTCCTTCGTCAGGTGAAGTCACCTGCACTTCACCTGACGAAGGAGCAGCGCTCCGAAAGCTTGTGATTTCAAATAAAGCTGTTGGACTATAACCTGGTGTTGTGCGACTTCTCGGATTTATTAGTGACTATCTTATCTTTATGGCTCCTAGTTTTAGTCTCTCTGCAAGTGGAAATATCTCTACATCTACCCCATCAAAGCTTTCCATAACCTTAAAGACCTCTATCAGGTCACCCCTCATCCTGTGGAAAAGAGCCCTAGCCTGTTCAATCTTTCTTGATAGGTATAGCCTCTCAGTTCTGGTATCGTACTTGTAAGTCTTTTCTGCACCTTCTCCAGTGCCTCTATATCCTGTTTGTGTGCAGGAAGCTAGTTAAGGTTTGATAATCTGCCTGGAGAACTATTTGCAGCAAGTACTTGGATTACTAGGTGTCAGCCATGGCTCAGTGGGTAGCACTCTTGCCTCCGAGTCAGAAAGTTGTAGGTATAAGTTCCACTCCAGAGACTTGAGCATAAAATCTAGGCTGACACTTCAGTGAAGTACTGAGGCAGTGTTGCACTGTTGGAGGTGCCGTCTTTCAGATGAGGCATTAAACCTGCCCTCTCAGGTGAATGTATAGGATCCCCTGGCACTATTTTGAGGAAAAGCAGGGGAGTTCTCCCCGATGTCCTGGCCAATATTTATTCCTCAATTAATATCACTAAAAACAGATTATCTGATCATTATCACATTGCTCTTTGTGGGAGCTTGCTGTGTACAATTTTGGCTGCCGCGTTTCCTACATTACAACAGTGACTCCATTTCAAAGTACTTTGGGACATCCTGAGATCGTGAAAGGCGCTATATTAATGCAAGTCTTTCTTTTTATTACGCTTCAAAAAAGTTATGAGGAATTATCGTTATCATTGTTATATGTTCTGTCTTAATTCATTTAAAAAATAGAGTGAGTGCTGAACACAAGTTAGGACCAAGGTGAAAGAAAGCCCTGAGCCAAGCTTCTTGAGGGAACTGTATTAACATCAGCAAAGGTAGAGGCATCAACACAGGACACATGGCTGGGAGGAGTTACTGAGCCTGATGATGTGAAGGAACTGAATTACCATGAGTGGAGATAAAGCCATTAATACAGGATACTTCCGCTGCAACTGTTCCTGCTGGCTGGCGCTCCTGAATATTGGTGGCGGGGGAGGTGGAGTGGTGAAGCGAATTGCTCTGATCGCTATATGTATTCAAAAAGAATATGTTTACAATGTCACTACACCGAGCAGTTCATCCTTCTATGTGATCGCCGTTCATTACTTAAACAAAATATTCAATTAATCAACAGAACTAGACAGTATAATGATATAGTATGAGCATTTATAGATGTTCCTTTACTTCAGACTGGTGATTAATGAAAGTGAGCAAGCCAATGCCACCATAAGCAACTACAAGGGCTCTTTTCCACCCCACCCCCTGCCAAACAGTCTGTATAAAACTAATATGCTAAAGTGAATATACAGTGCCTTAAATTATAGTCATCAGATGAGGTTGAAGGAATCAGTCAATCGCTTGTGCTGCCCAAGGACTGTGAGATATATCCAGCAAACTATCGCACACCACCTTCCTGCATTCCAGGGTCACCCAGCAGCTGCCACAGCTCGAATCTTGGGCTAGCCGTGGGACTGCCAATTTTTCATGTCAATATGTAATTTACAGACTTTCCCTTAACAGTCAGGGGTAGATAATGCGATCCAGTGCAGCGGTGCCAGGCTGCCACAGATTGAGCTCTGCATACACGTTGGAGGCATGTAACCATCCTCACCTGGTAATGTGAGGCCCGGTCACAAATATTGTCATGGCGTTCTCGGCTCTTTGACTGTGCGTGAGCCAGGAGGGGTTGACGGGCAGATTATTGGGCACGAGCAGCTGGCTGCCATCAAAGTTGTGCCAGTTTATGGAAGGACGACAGTGGGTTGGGGCAGAATGGAAATATAGGCAGAGTGATCATTGATAGTCAAGCAAAGAAGGTCCAGAAACAAAAGATGACCCTTATGAGAAGGCAAGGGTCATCGAGGAGAAGAAGATCTCACTGCCTTCCCTTGATGCATCCACTGGAAACGGGCACTCAGCAACTGGACCACTTTTCAGACACACCAGCTACATTATGGGCTGCTGCCCTAATAAGAATTGAGTCTGAGGTCCGAATGAGCCGTACACATTGGGGGTGATTTTTCCCACTACAGTCGCATTTGTGCTCAAAAATAGGATGGTAGCAGAGCAAATATGGAACGGCTGATAGTTCTGCCGATTTACTGACGCTGTGATGGCCAATCCAATTTTCATACTTGAATCTGGCAGCCAGATCTCCCTTTGGAAACAGGTGGGAGCCTCATGCATGCCTGCAAATAGGGGTCAGGTGACATTATTTAGACCCCAACGTCTCTGCTTGCCTGACTACAGGCAGTTCCTGCTCCCACCCACCAACCATGGGCGATACAAGCTGCGAGGCGGCTATTTCCTATTAAAGGGATCCTCAGCTGCTGTCAAGTAAAGCCGGATGGAGCTCTGGGAGACATTTCTCTGGCAGTCGCTAGTGCGTTTTCCACCTTAGTGGATCTGAATCAAGTCTTGCAACTGGTCCCGGTCACCCATCACCAATGTACTCGCTGACCTACGTTGGCTCCAAGTTCACCAACACCTGGATTTTAAGATTCTTATTCTCATGTTCAAATCCCTCGCCCCTCTATCTCTGTAACCTCCTCCAGCCCTACAATGCACCAAGATCTCGGTGCTTCTCCAACTCTGGCCTCTTGTGCATCCCCAGTGTCTTTCATCCCACCATTGGCGGCCATGCCTTCAGCCATCTAGGCCCTAACCTCTGGAATTCCTTCCCTAAAATTCTCCACCTCACTCTACACCTTTAAGACCCTCCTTGAAACCTACCTCTTTCCTGTCCTAAGATCTCCTTCTTTGGCTCTATGCCAATTTATTTTTGATAACGCTTTACTACGTTAAAGGCGCTGTATAAATGCAAGTTGTTGTTGTTGAAAGCTTACATCGTTGCTGCTGTAGATTCTGCACTCATGTTGCCTGCTGATCCATTGTTGCTTCTTTCTGTGCCTGACGAAAATTACACCCCTACTTGAAGCCACTGCGACTGCAGGCTCCTGACCAGAAACCTGCAGTCCCCCCGCGCCCCACCCCTCGAATTCCCAACATCCAAATTGGCGAACTATCCGTTGGAAGCTCGTTCCCTGCCGGCAGCTCACTGACTGCAGGACAACGGATGATCACAAAAAGCATTCTGTTCCCATGCCGACTCTTCCCAGGCGGTCGGCACACATGCAGTGCCCATCACCCACCCGTTTACTCGGTGCAGGCGTAAAGCACCCCCGTTAGGTTGAAAGCGTAGGAGGTTGTCACTGTCCCACCTTGTAGGTCTCAGGGAGAACCAGTGGATGTGGTGTATTTGGACTTTCAGAAGGCTTTTGATAAGGTCCCGCATAAGAGATTAGCGTGCAAAGTTAAAGCACATGGGATTGGGGGTAAGGTACTGACTTGGATAGAGAACTGGTTGGCAGACAGGAAGCAAAGAGTTGGAATAAACGGGTCTTTTTCCGAGTGGCAGGCAGTGACTAGTGGGGTACCGCAGAGATCGGTGCTAGGACCCCAGCTATTCACAATATATATTAATGATCTAGACGAGGGAACTAGATGTAATATCTCTAAGTTTGCAGACGACACAAAACTGGGTGGGCGTGTGTGCTGTGAGGAGGATGCAGAGAAACTCCAGTATAATTTGGACAGGTTGGGTGATTGGGCAGATGCATGGCAGATGCAGTATAATGTGGATAAATGCGAGGTTATCCACTTTGGTGGCAAAAACAGGAAGACAGATTATTATCTGAACGGCAGTAGATTGGGAGAAGGGGAAGTGCAACGAGACCTGGGTGTCCTTGTGCACCAGTCGCTGAAGGTAAGCATGCAGGTGCAGCAGGCGGTTAAGAAGGCAAATGGTATGTTGGCCTTCATAGCGAGAGGATTCGAGTACAGGAGCAAGGATGTCTTGCTGCAGTTGTACAGGGTGAGACAACACCTTGAGTATTGTGTGCAGTTTTGGTCGCCTTATCTGAGTAAGGATGTTCTTGCCATGGAGGGAGTGCAGCGAAGATTCACCAGGCTGATACCTGGGATGGCAGGAATGACGTATGAAGAGAGATTGGGTCGATTAGGCTTATATTCGCTAGAGTTTAGAAGAATGAGAGGGGATCTCATTGAAACTTATAAAATTCTAACAGGACTAGACAGACTAGATGCAGGAAGGATGTTCCCGATGGCGGGGGAGTCCAGAACCAGAGGTCACAGTCTAAGGATAAGGGGTAAGCCATTTAGGACTGAGATGAGGAGGAATTTCTTCACCCAGAGAGTGGTGAACCTGTGGAATTCTCTACCACAGAAGGTAGTTGAGGCCAATTCATTAAATATATTCAAGAAGGAGATAGATATATTTCTTAAGGCTAAAGGGACCAAGGGATATGGGGAGAAAGCAGGGACAGGGTACTGAATTTGGATGATCAGCCATGATCTCATTGAATGGCGGAGCAGGCTCGAGGGGCCGAATGGCCTTCTCCTGCTCCTATCTTCTATGTTTCTATACAACCCAGAGCACAGTTTGCTTCTGGGACCTCTGAGCACATTATTGGCTCCTCAGTGTCTGACAACGTATCAATCGAAGTTCAGGTTTGATGCCCAACAGGAGGCTGAACATAGAGTTTGCGAAGTAGAAGCTGAATTGAATAAACATTATTCGCTTTCTTTCAATATTGAATAAAAAATCCAAAAACAAGTTCAAAATAAGAATATTACTCAGTGTTGAAATCTTTGTGACAATTCAATTTTGGAAAGCGTTAGTGAAGCTGTCATTAAATACAACACACGACAGGAAACCAAGTCATCTTTGTTCCCCATAATCACTGCGACAGCAACCAAATGTATCTGTGAAGTTCTAAGATCCTTTTGCAGGTTGAGGGAATCCTTACCGTCTTCAAACCTGGAATACAACAAGGCCAGCTGACAGGAAGATATTGCTTTACTGAAAAATGTCATTTCTTTTAAACTGATATATCCTTGTGCATATATTATAGCTGGATAACACAGCGAACTATTCATTCCTCACTTGCCTTCTTTCTGAATCTTTGAAAGCATTCATGTTTTCTGTGAGACGACTTTTGCAATCATGACCTAATTTAATTCTAACTTTGAAGCAGAATTATTAAATGAAGTATTAGCTTAGCTCAGTGTTAGCATTCTTGCCTCTGTGTCAGAAGATTATGGGTACTGACACCTATAAGTGCATAACTGAGTGCTGCATTGTTGGAGATGCTATAGTTCTGATGTTAAATAGAGGGTCTTCCTCTATTCAGGTGAGGTGAGAGTGACTGCCCTTGACATCAAGGCAGCATTTGACCGAGTGTGGCATCAAGGAGCCCTAGTAAAACTGAAGTCAATGTGAATCAGGGGGAAAACTCTCCACTGGCTGGAGTCATAGCTAGCACAAAGGAAGATGGTTGTGGTGGTTGGAGGTCAATCATCTCAGCCCCAGGACATCACTGCAGGAGTTCCTCAGGGCAGTATCCTCGGCCCAACCATCTTTAGCTGCTTCATCATAGACCTTCTCTCCTTCATAAGGTCAGAAGTGGGGATGTTCGCTGATGACTGCACAGTGTTCAGTGCCATTCGCAACTCCTCAGATAATGAAGCAGTCCATGCCCGCATGCAGCAAGACCTGGACGACATTCAGGCTTGGGCTGATAAGTGGCAGGTAACATTCGCGCTGCACAAGTGCTAGGCAATGACTATTTCTAACAAGCGAGGGTCTAACCACCACCCCTTGACATTCAACGGCATTACCATCGCCGAATCCCCCACCATCAACATCCTGGGGGTCACCATTGACCAGAAACTTAAATGGACCAGCCACATAAATACTGTGGCAACAAGGGCAGGTCAGAGGCTAGGGTATTCTGCGGCGAGTGTCTCACCTCCTGACTCCCCAAAGCCTTTCCACCATCTACAAGGCACAAGTAAGGAGAGTGATGGAATACTCTCCACTTGCCTGGATGAGTGCAGCTCCAACACCACTCAAGAAGCTCGACACCATCCAGGACAAAGCAGCCCGCTTGATTGGCACCCCATCCACCACCTTAAACATTCACTCCCTCCACCACCGGCGTACCGTGGCTGCAGTGTGTACCATCTACAAGATGCACTGCAGCAACTCGCCAAGGCTTCTTCGGCAGCACCTCCCAAACCCGCGACTTCTTCCACCTAGAAGGACAAGGGCAGCAGGCGCATGGGAACACCACCACCTCCAAGTTCCCCTCCAAGTCACACACCATCCTGACTTGGAAATATATCGCCGATCCGTCATCGTCGCTGGGTCAAAATCCTGGAACTCCCTCCCTAACAGCACTGTGGGAGTACCTTCACCACACGGACTGCAGCGGTTCAAATAGGCGGCTCAGCACCACCTTCTCAAGGGCAATTAGGGATGGGCAATAAATGCTGGCCTTGCCAGCATTGCCCACATCCCATGAACGAATAAAAAAAAAGCTAGATTCAAAAGATCCCATGGCACTATTTGAATAAGAGCAGGCAGTTCTCACAAATTATTGGCGAGCTATTGAGCGGCAACTTGCGCTATTTAGAAATCATTTCCAGCACCCTCTCCAGGGGATCTGGGCCATCTGTGAGCAGGACAAGAAACAGCGTGTCTCTTCAACCAATCAGATTGAAGAATCCCCACTGAGACACGCAGAGTCTAAACCAGGAAGTAAAACATTGATTTAATTGAATGTAAAAATCATGTACAGAAAGTGAAATAAAGATTGGGAAAGAAATATGGGATTAAGAGAGAGAGATAAGAGAGACAGACAAAAAATGTAAAAACAAAATTGTTTTAATTTTTATTTGTTTTAATCTCAAATACTAATTAAATTCTGAAGAAATGAGACTCCACACTTGTAAAATTACATTTTCAGGGCCAGAGAGGTTGTTTGGCAGTAATTGTCACTTATTACACCGTTAAAAATTCATTGACTCCTGTATGCACCTGCCTTAGCTTTTTCTGGCGTGTTTAGTGCGTAACTGGTGGAGAAGTACCGTAAATTCATGTCATTCCAGTGATTTGAGAGCTATCGGCGAGGACTGTTACAGCACAGCCTGTGGAGGAACAGGGTATCTCTGCCAGCAACATCCAGATTTCTGTGTTCAAATGCGTATATGCGGACGCTGGAAGTTGCTGTCCGATTTACTCTGTAGTAACGGTGAGCACTATTAGCCTCACCGTTATTCTTTATGCATAATCTGGGCCATAATTTCTTCACTCCATGAGTAAACTTTTAAGTATTATTTGCTGTAGAATTGTTATGCAGTCCTGAAAGGGTTAAGCCAAAACTGAACATGACAAACAGCAAGCATCTACTGCCTAGAGTCCATGTCCTTCAGGCAACGCACTGTTTTTAGCCTTGAAACTGGATTTGTAGGATTTAAGCATTGCTCTCCCCAAAGGATTCAGCCTTCCACACTTCAGTATCATTACAGTGTTAGCGGAATACAATTAGAGCTCTGCCAGGATTTGACAAAATGTGCGTTACTTACCTCGGGTGAAGGATTATGCTTATGCTTCATTTGCACTGACCTTTACAAGCAAAATGGCCCCAGTACCTGTACTACAGCTCCGAAAGAAAAATATACGACGCTCAGTCTGCCTCATAGGAGTATTCCGATTGTGGATTGTTTTGGAAGACTAGTTTGACAGAGATGACGAGCAAAGTGTACTGCTCTGGGGTCACTTGTACAAGTGAGCCCAGACTGGTGTCATCGTCACTGTGCCAGAGGATAGTTACACTCAGATACAATTATTACATTGTGACATGGCTACACAAAACAGTCCACTTCTGTCACTCTCTGTGCCAGCAGTTATTCACACCTGATGTTGCAGAGCTTTGAAATATAGAAAGGCTATTCGGCCCATCACGCCTACCCTTTCCACAGGTCATGTACAACGCATGTCGTTGTCTACTCTATCCGACCCGATTAAGTTCCACATACATACTCCCTGATTGCTGAAACCATCAAGAAAAGCTCCAGAATCTTCATCTGTCCTTATATTTCTACAATTTGTATAGGCTCTTGGCCCACGACCAATCTCAGGTAACTTCAAATAAGCTCATGCTAACCTAGAATGACTCAGGAAAACAAGACTGGATGCAGTAGAGTTGGGAGTTTTAAACAGGGCCCAAAGTGACTTTCTGAGTCCTGACATGATCAATTCAAACGCAGCACTGATGCTCCTTTTATGCTATTGCTGCAAAAATGAGAGAATAAGTGAAAGCTTAGGTTCGGACACCATATATGTTTCATTGGATGTACATCAGAAATACTGCTTCGGACTCATATTTAAAAGACAGAATTGGATTTTCTACTTTGGTTCAAGTCTGCAAAGTTCAGCCACTCACGAGGCCAGGACCAAAGATCTGATCCCAGTGGTTGGTGCACGAGTCTCCTTCGAACTAACAAAGAACATGGATGTGCCCATAAGCACACTGTATGCTGCTATAGAAAAAGAACATTTAAGACATATTGAATTTGCACCAACACACTAAGATGTTTACCCCCTCCTCAACACCATGCGAAATGGACGTACACTCAAACAGAAAGCATCAGGTTGTATTATCTTCAATCAGATGACCAGATGATGATCAATTTGTCAGTCTATCACCTAAAGAAACCTTACGGGTTGGCATAGAAACTAGTAGCACTGAGAGATATAGGCCTAGGTCTTCCGCTCTTAACACGGACGGTAACCCACTCACTGTAAATGTATTTTTGGTGGCATTACAAAGAGAAAATCTAGGCCAAGTTGTGCTCAAGCTCTTTATGCCATCTTTCACTTCCTCCTCACGGGCTGGCTTGCTAGCTGCAGCCAAGATTAAGTAGTCATGCTCACATTGATGATAGCCATTAAACCAATCAATAATGTACCCACAGAGTCAGGCACGAGCAATCAAACAGAGAAAAACAATACAGCTGGGTTCAGGGACACATGATCAATTCCTCAACCATCACCACGAAAAAACAGAGTAACTGGTCATTCATCTCATTCGCTGTTGGTGGGACCTGTGTACAAATTGCCATTCACAGTATTTGCCTCCAGAACAGTGCCTTCACTTCAGAAGTAATGAATTGGCTGTGAAGCACTTTGAGATGACGTGGGGACGTGAAAGGCACTATATAAATGCAACTTCTTTCTTGCAATATGCTCATGTGTTGGTTGAGTGTTGTAAGAGTTAGAGATGGAAACATGTTTTCGTATTTGTTTTTGGGACGTAGGTGACACTGGCAAGGCCCATCCCTAGTTGCCCCAAGGGTATTAAGAGTCAGCCACATTGTGTGGGACTGGAGTCACATGTAGGCCAGAGCAGGCAAGAGTGACAGATTTCTTTGGCTGAAGGACAATAGTGAACAAGTTGGGTTTATAGCGACAAACCGGCAATTTTCATGGTTATTTTTCTCGTGCTAGCCCACAAATGACCAGATTTATTGAATTCAATTCATAACCCACGACCACTGAGTTGCTAGTCAACTACCGCAGCAACTAGGCGACTGTACCCATAACAGTATTAACAGACATCATGGGATAGAAATTCGTCATGGGTTGTAGCGCAAAACGGGCGGTAAATGAACTGAATATCGGTCGATGCAATAACGCTCGTTTTGCGCTACCACCCAGAATGAATTTCCACCCCCATATATTTGCACATCATGTACACAACATACATGGAAACCTGGTATCTACATTTAGCTGACAATGCACGAACCCGACACTGCATTTTTCCATTCCACAACTCTTTGTCAACATGGGCTCTCCGAGTGAAGTGGCTGATGCAATACCTTTTACATTGCATCTGAGGCCAGGTACACAGTGAGAGATCGGGTTGACCAGGGACCACATGGTTCTACAATCACTCATCTTCTTTCGAAGATCTATCAGCCAAGAGAGATCAGTCCCCATCTGTCTGACATGGATTTTCGCCCAACTCTTTGGACTAAATGTGACTTTTATACCACAGCAACTAGACCAGCAATATATATCAATAACTTCCTCCCCCCTCCATATTATACATCGTGAACTCACCATTAAAACAATGGGGTGAATTTTGACCCCATTGCCCAGCAGGAAGTTTGCAGTTGTGATGGGAGAATGAGACTACCTCATTCACGGAGTATCACTCTGCTTAATTCCAGTGTCAAGTTGGGCACGGACACCAGATTCAGGCTTCATTTAAACTATAACTGGAGCGTCAGTGCGAAGTAAAAGTGCTTTGCACCCTTTGACATACATCATTAGTAGTGACTGTTTGAGGCTGTGTGCTACCATGCTGCCAATTATATCATTATAATTTCACTCAGTATGTAATAAATTAATATTTCTGTTGCATGAATAAAATTGAAGACCTAATTTGTTATCGACACCCATTATGTAAAAGTAACAGGCTATGGAATTCACTTCCAGAGTTAATGGTTGAGGCAGTAACTATGTCAACATTCAGGATTAGATGGGATAGGTGTATGAAGGAAAAGAGGATTATCATAGAATCATAGAAGATAGGAGCAGGAGTAGGCCATTCGGCCCCTCTAGCCTGCTCCGCCAATCAATGCGATCATGGCTGATCATCCAAATTCAGTACCCTGTCCCTGCTTTCTCCCCATATCCCTTGATCCCTTTAGCCTTAAGAAATATATCCAACTCCTTCTTGAATATATTTAATGAATTATGGGATATGGGAACAGGGTGGGTAAATGTGATTGGGACTGTTTGTGCACGTAGAGGGTGAACACGGACTTGTTGGGCCGAATAGCCTGTGTCTTCTGTATAGTTCCAGGGTGGGCTCATAACCAGCTTATTGAGCAGGCTGAGCTTCAGGATTCAGAATGTATTCCAAGCTATTCCCAGTCCCGGACACAGGCAGTAGTCACTTCATTAACCATTTGCTTGTACTGTGCTTTCACTCGGCCTAGCTGGAGTCTCTCTCCAGTTCAAAATCGGGCTTAAAGGCAGATATCTTTCCCTTCCGCACTCTGGGCAAATGCTGGGAGCCCATTCTGAGCATTGCGCACCTTCAGCTAAGGATTTCCTGACCATCCCTTTTAAAGCGCTTCCTATCCTGCCAGTGAGAGGAGATATTTTCAATGTACACTAGACCACAAACCTTTTCTAGGTTTTTGCCAATTGTTGCTCTGTGACCAGCCTGTAGAGGATGTTGGATTGTAACTTGAAATGGGAGTCCTTTGTGATTACCAGGTACCCATCTTATCTTAACTTAGGCAATGGACTGAGTAATGTTAGTTTGTTGGAGTAGGGGTTCATTTGGGAAGCCCGGCTGTGAATGGCAACTATGATTAAGTCTATGATTAAACCTGCTGACAAGGGTGGCGCTGTTGTTGTTTGGCGAACCGACCTCTACCTAGCGGAAGTTGAACGCCAACTCTCTGACACCTCCTCCTACTTCCACCTGGACCATGACCCCACTACTGAACATCAAGCCACCGTGTCCAAGACCGTCACTGACCTCATCTCCTCTGGAGATCTTCCCCCCACGGCCGCCAACCTCATAGTTCCCCAACCCCGCACAGCCCGCTTCTACCTCCTTCCCAAGATCCACAAACAGGACTGGCCCGGTAGACCCATCATTTCAGCCTGTTCTTGCCCCACGGAACTTATCTCTTCCTATCTTGACTCTATTTTTTCTCCCCTTGTCCAGTCTCTTCCCACCTACATCCGCGACTCTTCTGATGCCCTCCGCCATTTTAACAGTTTCCAGTTTCCCGGCCCCAACCGTCTCCTCTTCACTATGGACGTACAATCCCTCTACACCTCCATTCCCCACCAGGATGGCCTGAGGGCGCTCCGCTTCTTCCTTGAACAGAGGCCCAACCAGTCCCCATCCACCACCACCCTCCTCCGCCTGGCTGAACTTGTTCTCACATTGAACAACTTCTCCTTTGACTCTACCCATTTCCTCCAAATTAAAGGTGTTGCTATGGGTACCCGCATGGGTCCTAGCTATGCCTGCCTTTTCGTGGGATATGTGGAACACTCTTTGTTCCAGTCCTACTCGGGTCCCCTCCCTCACCTCTTTTTCGGTACATTGATGACTGTATCGGTGCCGTCTCCTGCTCTCGCCCTGAACTAGAACATTTCATTCACTATGCTTCCAATTTCCACCCTTCCCTCACCTTCACATGGTCCATCTCCGACTCTTCCCTTCCCTTCCTCGACTTCTCCATCTCCATCTCTGGGGATAGGTTATTGACTAACATTCACTACAAGCCCACTGACTCCCACAGCTACCTGGACTACACTTCCTCCACCCCGCCTCCTGTAAGGACTCTATTCCATTCTCCCAGTTTCTCCGTCTCCGCCGCATCTGCTCTGATGATGCCACCTTCCATACCAGTGCTTCCGACATGTCTTCCTTTTTCCTCAACCGAGGATTCCCCTCTACCGTGGTCGACACGGCCCTCGACCGTGTCCGTTCTATCTCCCGCACTTCTGCCCTCACCCCTGCCCCTCCCTCCCGGAACCACGATAGGGTTCCCCTTGTCCTCACCTTTCACCCCACCAGCCTCCACATTCAACGGATCATCCTCCGCCATTTCCGCCACCTCCAGCGTGATCCCACCACCAAACACATCTTCCCCTCACCTCCCCTTTCAGCATTCCGCAGGGACCGCTCCCTCCGCGACACCCTAGTCCACTCCTCTACCACCCCCAGCACCCCTTCCCCTTCGCCCGGCACCTTCCCGTGCACGCGCAGGAGATGCAACACATGCCCTTACACCTCCCCTCTTCCCACTGTCCAGGGCCCCAAACACCCCTTCCAGGTGAAACAGTGATTTACTTGTACTTCCTGCAATTTAGTATACTGTATTCGCTGCTCACGATGTGGTCTCCTCTACATTGGGGAGACCAAACGCAGATTGGGTGACCGCTTTGCGGAACACCTCCGTTCAGTCCGTAAGGGGGACCCCGAGCTCCCGGTGGCCTGTCACTTTAATTCACTGCTTCACTCCCACTCTGACCTCACCGTCCTCGGCCTATTACACTGTTCCACGGAAGCGCAGCGTAAGCTCGAGGAACAGCACCTCATCTTTCGTTTAGGCACGCTACAGCCCTCTGGACTCAATATCGAGTTCAACAATTTTAGATCATAACCTCAGCTCCAATCACATTTATATTTTATTTTTTCCACCCTTTTATTTGCCCCCCCCCCCACCTTTTTTTTCCTCCTAGAAGCTGGCAGCTGTCCTTCATTCTGCCAGTGGATTTCACACTTCTTTCAGCCTTAATCTGTCACATTAACACCACCTCTAGCCTTGCATATCTCTTAATGTCTCTTAATGTCTCTTCATCTCCCCCTTTGTTCTTTTATCCCCTCCCCCTTATCCCAGCTTTACTCTGGCCTTAAATCTATTTGATTTCCGGCTCTTCACAGTTCTGACGAAAGGTCATCGACCTGAAATGTTAACTCTCTTTCTCTCTCCACGGATGCTGCCTGGCCTGCTGAGTTTTTCCAGCGTTTTCTGTTGTTATTTCAGATTTCCAGCATCCGCAGTATTTTGCTATCGTATGATTAAGTCTACCCTGTCTCCCAGTTCATGTGGAATTATGCCAATATACTATAAGAATACTGAAATCAGAAGCCTAATTTGCTACTTTATTCAGGTCCTAAATCCAAGACATGTATTTCGATGCTTCTTATTGAAATCAGGGGCCAATCTAATTCTTGAACTGAGACTGTATTTACGAAAATACAATTTCTCTCATCCACTCAACAATTTGATAACTATGATTTAGTTTCTTTACCTTTTAATTATGTCCTCTAGTGCTTCCCTGGCTTTGCACAAGATGAATCTCCAAATCCACTTAATCAACTCCTTTTAGTTTTAAAAACTCTGATCATGGCTGTCTTGCCACCTCTCTCAACCTTTAAAAACCTTCTTCAAATCAATCTCTTTGGACGAGCTTTCAATTATCGCTCCTAATCTCTCACTTCCTGGTTCAGCGCCTGCGTTCCTTACGCCTATCTGAAATGCCTTGGGGCATTTTTGCATCAAAGGTGCTGTATAAATGCAAGATGTTGTTCCAGTCAGACCAGATCCAGGCATTCCCCACCAGGAACCTCCACCCACTGCAAACAAAGACATCAGAGGGGGCCTTATCTCTGGCCTGGGAATCCAGTCAAAGCAGGTGCGCTGGGTGGCCAGCCAGTGTCTGTGGCGCCCATCTAGGGGCCAGTGGATTTCACACTTCATTCAGCCTTAATCTGTCACATTAACACCACCTCTAGCCTTGCATATCTCTTAATGTCTCTTACTGTCTCTTCATCTCCCCCTTTGTTCCTTCATCCCCTCCCCCTTTTCCCAGCTTTACCCTGGCCTTAAATCTATTTGATTTCCGGCTCTTCCCAGTTCTGATGAAAGGTCATCGACCTGAAACGTTAACTCTCTTTCTCTCTCCACGTATGCTGCCTGGCCTGCTGAGTTTTTCCAGCGTTTTCTGTTGTTATTCCTGAGACTTAGTCTGGACTCCCAAAAAAATAGTAAATATTCGTGAACAATCTTTTTTGCTCCCTTATAAAGGGGGTTGATGGGCCACAAACCCACCTACCTTTGGAGCAGTCATCCTTCTATCGGGATTCCATGCCTCCGTACCTCATTTAGGGAGTCCTTACTCCTGGCTCCACCCATATATGATCAAAACTAGGACATGAATCCTAGCCGTGTATGCGGTCGTTCCAGAGGGCGTGTGTGCGTGTTTTGGGGCCTATTTGTTTCCCCAGCAGAACGGCCATAGCTGACATCTGGGCCATTCCTATGGTCACTGCCATCCACTTCGAACTACTTTCTACTACTTCCTTTTGTTTACTTTCGGTGCCAGACATGGCTCAGCACGCTCACCTCTGAGTCAGAAGGTTGTGGGTTCCAGCCCCGTTCCAGAGATTTGAGCACATAATCTTGGCTGACACTTATGTGCAGTACCCAGGAAGTGCCATCTTTCGGATGAGATGTTAAACCGAGACCCTGTCTGTCCTCTCAGGTGGACGTAAAAGATCTGATGGCACTCCTGCGAAGAAGAGCAGGGCCGTTCTCCCCGGTGTCCTGGGGCCAATATTTATCCCTCAACCAACATCACTAAAACAGATTATCTGGTCATTTATCTCTTTGCTGTTTGTGGGACCTCACTGTGCACAGATTGGCTGCCACATTTCCCTACATTACAACAGTGACCATACTTCAACAGTACTTAATTGACTGTAAAGTGCTTTGGAATGTCCTGAGGTCGTGAATGTTTTTTCTGTATTGTTGATCAATTTATTATGCATTTACTGTTTCCTCCTGCATTCGAAGAACTTTCACCCTGGTCACAAATCTCCTGTCAAGTACGTTATCTAACGCCTTCGGAAAGTCAGGATATATGACATCCACCTTCTGCCCCATTTTTAATCATGATATCCCCACAATACAGAGTGCCACTGAGAAACACAATAAGACTCTCATATCAGGCGACTGAGCTGGTCTGTCTGTTCCACAGATAGCTGTGCTCCCACCATTAGCCCTGGGCTGGCACTACAGGTTGAAAGACTCTCATTCACCAATTCGCTTATGCAATCAAGGAACATGTTAATTTGTTCGACACGACTTGCCTTTCAGAGATCCGTGTTGGTGTTGAATTCCTGCCTGATGGATTTCAAACTAAGAGGCTTTCATAATTGCCAGGACATTACTTGTGACCTTTTCAAAATGTTGAATATTATCTACTTTCCAATCCTCCGGTACTTCACTTGTATATAATAAACTGTGAAAAATGTGTCCCTCGCCTTCTGCCCTCATTTCCTTAATTATTATTGGATTCCTTGCACTGGTTCTGCTGCTCATCTGCTCTGAGATCTGTTACTTTGACATGGCGCGGAGTGCTGCAAGGCAAGTGAGAAGCTCACACGTACTTACTCGATGTGATTAGAAGTCTGACTTTGGCCCTCAAAGGTCGCGCCAGAGTGCAGCGCTAAGCCCAGCGTGGTTTTTCCTGGACATGGTGAGAATTAAGTACTTCCCGCAGATTCCTGGATCATCAGGCGGTCGGAGGGGGGCAGCAATCAAGTTCATCATTTTTTACAGTTCCATCTCTTGTGGTGGGAAGTTACCAGCAGGGTCGGATCAAAGCTGCAAATAAAGATGCAGGGGAAAAAAAACCTAGCTGGGAGAGATTTGCATACTTTTAAAGGGACATGAACACAAATTAGCAACCAATATTTGAAGGCATTTACGTTCCCTCTGTTCAATTTCCCTCTATTCTCTCCGGCTTTCCTACATTACAACAGTGACTACACTTCAAAAGTACTTCATTGGCTGGAAAGCACTTTGGGATGTCCGGTGGTCGTGAAAGGCGCTATATAAATGCAAGGTCTTTTTTTTTCTTTTTTGCTGTTGTGTCTTTTCTTTGGCCAAAGGACAAGGTGTCAGTCAGTCCCCATGGCTCTGTCAATGCTTCTTGGTCCACAATGAATGCCCAGCACAGGTGCTCCAGAGGGTACTCCCTCTCAAAGGCCCACGCTCCCTGTGGGAACTACTTTATTCCCACCTGCGACAGCCCAGGGGAAGCCAGTAACTTACCATGTAAGGAGTTCCTAGCCACATGTCCCTGTTCTATACTGTACCCTATCGTACCAGTGCATGAGTAAATTACTTATGTTATCGTATGATAGGCGCACAGCAAATAACACCAGCTCAACCCATCCTACAGCTCACAGGTATTAATCACCTCAGGAAAACCCGTGTCAAGGTGTCAGGTACTGTACATGTTTGGAAGAGATATGCAGACCTTCATTAATATTGACTTCAAATGTGTTCCATCTACACATAGATGAATAACACTACTGGTGAGATTTATAATATTCAGCATTAAATAACATATTTACCAACTTGTTGTCTTATATAAGAGATTGCCTGACATTTCCGATGTTACCAATTTATATTAAAAAAATTACTTTAAAAGGTGAGCAGGACAAGATGTTACAAGATGTGACAACTAACTCGGCAAACATTTCCAGTGCAACGTTTTCGTGTGTGTGTGTGGGCGAGTGAGTGAGGGGGTGAGGGAGTGTGAGTGAGGGGGTGAGGGAGTGTGAGTGAGGGGGTGAGGGAGTGTGAGTGAGGGGGTGAGGGAGTGTGGGTGAGTGAGGGGGTGAGGGAGTGTGGGTGAGTGAAGGGGTGAGGAAGTGTGAGTGAAGGGGTGAGGGAGTGTGAGTGAGGGGGTGAGGGAGTGTGGGTGAGTGAGGGGGTGAGGGAGTGTGGGTGAGTGAAGGGGTGAGGAAGTGTGAGTGAAGGGGTGAGGGAGTGTGAGTGAGGGGGTGAGGGAGTGTGGGTGAGTGAGGGGGTGAGGGAGTGTGGGTGAGTGAAGGGGTGAGGAAGTGTGAGTGAAGGGGTGAGGGAGTGTGAGTGAGGGGGTGAGGGAGTGTGGGTGAGTGAAGGGGTGAGGAAGTGTGAGTGAGGGGGTGAGGGAGTGTGAGTGAGGGGGTGAGGGAGTGTGAGTGAGGGGGTGAGGGAGTGTGAGTGAGGGGGTGAGGGAGTGTGAGTGAGGGGGTGAGGGAGTGTGAGTGAGGGGGTGAGGGAGTGTGGGTGAGTGAGGGGGTGAGGGAGTGTGGGTGAGTGAAGGGGTGAGGAAGTGTGAGTGAAGGGGTGAGGGAGTGTGAGTGAGGGGGTGAGGGAGTGTGAGTGAGGGGGTGAGGGAGTGTGAGTGAGGGGGTGAGGGAGTGTGAGTGAGGGGGTGAGGGAGTGTGAGTGAGGGGGTGAGGGAGTGTGAGTGAGGGGGTGAGGGAGTGTGAGTGAGGGGGTGAGGGAGTGTGAGTGAGGGAGTGTGAGTGAGGGAGTGAGAGAGTGTGAGTGAAGGGGTGAGGGAGTGTGAGTGAGGGAGTGAGGGAGTGTGAGTGAGGGGGTGAGGGAGTGTGAGTGAGGGAGTGAGAGAGTGTGAGTGAGGGAGTGAAGGAGTGTGAGTGAGGGGGTGAGGGAGTGTGAGTGAAGGGGTGAGGGAGTGTGAGTGAGGGGGTGAGGGAGTGTGAGTGAGGGGGTGAGGGAGTGTGAGTGAGGGAGTGAGAGAGTGTGAGTGAGGGGGTAGGGAAAGTGAGTGAGGGGAGGGAGTGTGAGTGAGGGGGTGAGGGAGTGTGAGTGAGGGGGCGAGAGAGTGTGAGTGAGGGGGTGAGGGAGTGTGAGTGAAGGGGTGAGGGAGTGTGAGTGAGGGGGTGAGGGAGTGTGAGTGAGGGGGTGAGGGAGTGTGGGTGAGTGAGGGGGTGAGGGAGTGTGAGTGAGGGAGTGAGAGAGTGTGAGTGAGGGGGTGAGGGAAAGTGAGTGAGGGGGAGGGAGTGTGAGTGAGGGGGTGAGGGAGTGTGAGTGAAGGGGTGAGAGAGTGTGAGTGAGGGGGTGAGTGAGTGTGAGTGAGGGGGTGAGGGAGTGTGAGTGAGGGGGCGAGAGAGTGTGAGTGAGGGGGTGAGGGAGTGTGAGTGAAGGGGTGAGGGAGTGTGAGTGGGGGTGAGGGAGTGTGAGTGAGGGAGTGAGGGAGTGTGAGTGAAGGGGTGAGGGAGTGTGAGTGAGGGAGGGAGTGTATGAGTGAGGGGGTGAGGGAGTGTGAGTGAGGGAGTGAGTGAGGGGGAGTGTATGTGAGTGAGTGGGTGAGGGAGTGTGAGTGAGGGGGTGAGTGAGGGGGAGTGTACGTGAGTGAGGGGTGAGGGAGTGTGAGTGAGGGGGTGAGGGAGTGTGAGTGAGGGAGGGAGTGCGAGTGAGGGGGTGAGGGAGTGAGTGAGGGGGAGTGTATGTGAGTGAGGGGGTGAGGGAGTGTGAGTGAGGGAGTGAGGGAGTGATTGAGGGGGAGTATAGGTGAGTGAGGGGGTGAGGGAGTGTGAGTGAGGGAGTGAAGGAGTGTGAGTGAGGTGGTGAGGGAGTGTGAGTGAGGGGGTGAGGGAGAGGGGGTGAGGGAGTGTGAGTGAGGGGGTGGGAGTGTGAGTGAGGGGGTGAGGGAGTGTGAGGGTGAGGGAGTGTGGGTGAGGGAGAGTGTGGGTGAGTGAGAGGGAGTGTGGAAGAGTGAGTGAGGGGGCGTGTGGGAGAGTGAGGGTGAGTGAGGGGGCGTGTGGGAGAGTGAGGGTGAGTAAGAGAGAGTGAGGGTGAGTGAGGGGGCGTGTGGGTGAGTGAGGGGGAGTGCGGGTGTGTGGGTGAGTGAGGGGGAGTGCGGGTGTGTGGGTGAGTGAGGGGGAGTGCGGGTGTGTGGGTGAGTGAGGGGGAGTGCGGGTGTGTGGGTGAGTGAGGGGGAGTGCGGGTGTGTGGGTGAGTGAGGGGGAGTGTGGGTGTGTGGGTGAGTGAGGGGTTGACGGAGTGTGGGTGAGTGAGCCGGTGAGGGTGTGTGGGTGAGTGAGGGAGTGTGTATGTGAGTGTGTGCGGGTGAGTGTGTATGTGAATGTGGGAGTAAAAGAAAGACTTGCATTTCTATAGCGCGTTTCACGACCACCAGATGCCCCAAAGCCCTTTACAGCCAATGAAGTATTTTTGAAGTGTCGTCACTGTTGTAATGTAGGAAACGTGCAGCGAATTTGCGCACAGCAAGGTCCCACAAACAGCAATGTGATAATGACCAGATAATCTGTTTTTGTTGTGTTGATTGAGGGATAAATATTGGCCAGGACACCGGGGATAACTCCCCTGCTCTTCTTCAAAATAGTGCCATGGGATCTTTTACATCCACCTGAGAGAGCAGACGGGGCCTCGGTTTAACGTCTCATCTGAAAGACGGCACCTCCGACAGTGCAGCGCTCCCTCAGTACTGCACTGGAGTGTCAGCCTAGCTTTATGTGCTCAAGTCCCTGGAGTAGGACTATGAACCCACAACCTTCTGACTCAGAGGTGAGAGTGCTACCCACTGAGCCACGGCTGACAGTGTGTGGGTGAGTGTGTGTGTGGGTGAGTGAGGGAGTGTGTGTGAATTGGTGTGTATGTGAGTGTGGGTGAGTATGTTTGTGTATGTGGGTGAGTGTGTGTATGTGGGTGAGTGTGGGTGAGTGTGTGTGTGGAACCTGATGAGAGCAAAAAGTGTGTCCTCAACTATATCAGCACCAGACAACTCATCTTCCTTTTACACCAAGGCATGGTCATGCAAGCTGACTGTCTTTGTGAACAGGCTGGATGGAATTTAAAGGAAGCTAAAGACAGATTAATTTTCTTTTAAACAGAGCTTAGCGTAACTCTTTTGTATAAAAGAGCTGATGGTACCCCTGTGAATGAAATGCTACTACAATGGCAGGGGGCGGGGGTGGGGGCGGGGCGGGGGGGGCGGTGGGATGGGGACATAGGTTTCAGCCCTGATCCATTCTCTGTCCATCTGGAAACGATTGGATGAATGGGACACATTGGTTGTTTTGAGAATTCCAAACAAAACACTTTTGACTGGGATATGCATGAAATGTACGGTTCACCCTTTAAATAAACGCCCTGCAAAAAAAGTCTAAATAAAGAAAAATACCTGAATTTGAGATTGCCTTTCCCTCAGACTCTGTGCGTTGCACGCATTGCTCTTGGGTTAATGGGGTCCTGACAGGTGGTGAACGCAACATTTGTATTCAAAGCATGTGTTCCTGGAACAACCTTTACTCAGGCTATTTGCAAATGAGTGAAAAAAATATATGCATAAACCTTATGAATATTTTCCCTCGTAAAACCATCGGCAGTCTCCTCATTTCCCTCCTGGACCTAATGAGGTGATAACAAGCTTATAATCATTTCACCCCTGCCGGAGATTGATGGGATGTTTAACCCTCTCCCCACCACACTCCTCCTGACACTTGGCAGCTTGTCTCAAAATGCAGGGAGTTCACTTTAGATTTTCATCACTTTTTTGGATCGTGTTGCAGTTCCTCATGTTGTGTGTTTTTTTGGGGTGGGGGAGAAGAGCTTTGTATTATAATCACAAATTAACCATAACTAATTACTGGGTAATTCCTTTATCTGACAGCATCACTAGCAACTCGATTTGCCAGGTCAATACAGACAATGCATGTTCTGTTTGGCACAAATAATTATAACTCGGGTCGATTTAAAACTGATTTGTTTTCCTGTTTAAAGCGGCGCTATTTGCTGATTGAAGTTGTTGGGCTACTGCCACTCATGGTGTAAATCAGTGACCCACGATCTGCTCATTAAAAGCCGGGACTTGAAATTGTAAGGACACCTTATTCGAAGTAGATAAGCCTTCCTGTTATCCTGCCTGAATGGGCCGAGTGGATTGCAAGGAATGTTGCTGATGAGGGACGTGCAGGGGTAAGATAAGCACGTGCCTTACTTCTATTACTAATTGTGATTCGTATCAATTAAATTCAATTTAAAAGCTCCTGCCTCCATATGGCAAATCTGAAAATATATTAACTTTGTAGTTACATTCATTTTACAATAAACATGCTATTACACCAGGAATTATGTTTGGATCCAATCTAATAAAAAAGAAATTTAAATGAAAAGAGTTGGCAGGAAAGAAAGACTTGCATTTATATAGCGCCTTTCACCACCTCGGTACATCCCAAAGTGCTTTGCGCCCAATCAAGTACTTTTTTGAAGTGGAGTCATTGTTGTAATGTAGGAAACACAGCAGCAATAATTTGCGCACAGCAAGGTCCCCCAAACAGCAATGCGATAATGAGCAGATAATCTGTTTTTGTGATGTTGGTTGAAGGATAAATATTGGCCAGGACACCAGAGATAACTCCCCTGGTTTTCTTTAAAATAATGCCATGGGATCTTTTATGTCCACCTGAGAGGGCAGATGGGGCCTCAGTTTAATGTCTCATCTGAAAGATGGCACCTGCACTGGGAGTGTCAGCATAGACTTTGTGCTCAATCTCTGGAGGGGGACTTGAACCCACGATCTTCTGACTCAGAGGCGAGAGTGCTACCATCTGAGCCACGGCTGACACAGGTCAGTTCCTTTTTATTCAGAGCAGCTAACTGGGTCACCGGCTCGTTGCGATCGATGGAAAGTGACAGACATTCGACCATTTTACCAGAGGTGTGTAACAAAGCACTTTTTCAAAAACTCTGCACTGGTGGAACTATCACAGGAACAAACAGAACGGAGACCAACTCTTGGAGGAACTGTCAATTCTACCAATAACTGCCCACACTGCAGGCTTTCTACTGTCTCTTTACCGCAAGCACACTCAAAACTTTGTTGCCTCAGTGCACCAAAGGTGCAGTATGAAGACAGCATAAGTGACTCTGGTGCATTAGCACAAATCATTCTAGTTTCAGAGACTGCATCAAGATAATTTAGCTGGTAAGGATGGCATTTAAATTACATCAAGTCATTCTGTAGACATTAATTTTACAGTTAGACACTGTCTGTGTATATGTGGCTATTATATCTGTGATATCTTATAATTTACTACTGGATCTCCTGTGTCATGGCTCATGATGAGTCAGAGGGTAATGTGTATTAAAACAACAGGAGTATTATACGATGTAATGCAGTCCTCCCGTGGCAGTGCTCATGGATTTGGTCTGGATTGAGTCCCACCTGCAGTGGTGTACTGGTGGAGACAGGTGGTCAGTATCTGGGAATTGTGAAAAATAAATAAATATGCAAAGCTGTGGCTGGAAAATAAATAAATTAAAATATATATATATATATATGTATTGGATTGGGCCAGACTGGAAGGAATGGAATAAATAAGGGTCTTGGTTGCAAAGAGAGAAATAAATAAATGAACAAATGGGAAGGGCCCTGGGTGGAACTACAGAAGGAAATGAGCAGTGAAATAAATAAATACACCGGGACAATGATAGGAGGGGAGAACAAAATAAATAACTAGAGTGGAAAGAGTCAGAGAAATAATAAATAATTATAGGCAGCACGAGGAACCAAAAAATGGGGCATGGTGTGAAACGGGCTATGAGCGCATTTCATGCAATCGGCGAAGACCAACTTCACCCCTGCTATCTTGGAAATACTGAGGGCAGGTCAATGCACAGCAAACATCCAACAGCATTTAAACAGGGTTTGCAGATATTGTGTTTGCATGAAATCCTTCAATATAATGAAGACAGGGATCCCTTGTTAATTATATTGCACAGTGCAACCTTAACGTAATGAAGTGATACCTGACAATGATGTTCCTGAGGGGGAACAACAAATGGCTAGTTGGTGAGGAATGAAGGGTTTGTATTTAGTATGGCTTTACATCTGTTGTGAAAGCACTGAGTGACAGTAATGCAAATGGTATTTCTCCGCAATATAAATACAAGTCTTTATTTCTTTAACTCTCACTGGATGTCCAGTGAGAGTTAAAGAGAGAAAATAAAGAAAGACTTGCATTTATATAGCACCTTTTAGGACCTCAGGATTTCCCAAAGTGCTTTACAGCTTACTTTTTAAATGTCGTCACTGTTGTAAAGGAATTGCGGCAGCCAATTTGCGCACAGCAAGCTCCCACAAACAGCAATGAGATAATGGCTGGATAATCTGTTGTTTTACGTTCACCTGAGAGGGCAGACGGGGCCTCAGTTTATAGTCTCATCCAAAAGACACCACTTCTGACAATGCAGCACACCCTCAGTACTGCACTGAAGTGTCAGCCTAGATTATGTGTTTAAGTCCGCAGAACCTTCTGACTCAGGGGCGAGAGTGCTACCAACTGAGCTACAGCAGACAGCAATACATCCAGTAAAGCACAGACTGGTGGAAGGCCTGTGCTGCCTACATTTTTGGTACTTTGAATTGGTAACTGTTGAAAATGATGCATTTCATATTACCGATCTACACTTTCAGATCGCACTTGCTGAGGTCTCTTTGCAGGTTATTGACTTCTGATCCCAGAACCATCCAACGCTTCAATCAGCACAGTGACCATTAGGGATCATTAACCTCACTTGTTACTCCACTATTTCCTTTGGTTGGGCAGTCAGTGATGAAAGGTCATCACTTTAAAATTGTCACAATGAGAGTGAGGAGAGAGGTTCGGAGAAACTTCATGCAGAGTTGTTGAAGCATGGAATGGAATGTTTTGACACAGGGAGCAGTTGAGGCAGAGACTGTTGTATCTGTTAAGGGAAGAGTGGATAAACATCTGAAGCATCGGGCTATAGGGAGGGAGCAGGGCAGTGGGATTAGTTTTTGATGGCTTCAGCAATGAGCCAGCACAGACAAGAAGCACTGAATGGCCTCCTTCTGTGTTGTAAACTTCTGTGGTTCTGTGATTCAATTAGAAACCATCCCACGACCCTATCAGACAATGATACAATAGAGCAGTGCGTGGTGAGAAAAGTACATGAAGGGATTGAACCAGTAATGAACAAAAACATTATGGGTCAGAAATTCGGCTCTTGTCGGGTGAGTACGCGCTGTGTACTCACCCGTAAGGCCACCTGAAGTGCCGGTTTCCTGCATGCACTGCGCATGCGCGGGAAACCGGAACTTCTGTTCCCCTGAAGGAAGGGGTTCAGAAGTCGAACGCGTGCGCGGGAGAGGCAGCGCGCACGCAGCGAACTTCGTTTTTTTTTCAGGTTTCTCTGTGAGGGTAAGTATGGAGAAGCTGCACTTTTAAAAAGGAGGCGCAAGGCCTGTTTTTAACAAGGTAAGTGGTTAATTAATTACAATTTAAACATTTTTTCAACAGGTTTATCTTTTTTACATACTTTAAAGAAAGGTAAGTTTATTTTTAGCACCGTTAAAAAGTTTAATTAATTTTTTCAAAAATTTTGTTTAAGGTAGTTAATTTATGTAATTTATAGTTATTTTAAAAATGTGATGGTTTTTTAAAAATTTATTTGAAGTTTTAGTGTGGTTTTGGGGCCGATCTCTATTCATAGATTTGACAGGTCTTCCTGTCAAATCTGTGAATGAAAATGCCCTGCTAGGATTGGCTCTCCATGGCCCACGTGATCCCAGGGGACGCTTCGAACTAACTGCGCCCCTGGGATACGCAAGCGCTGCACACCGGCAGCTGCAGGAGGCCCAGGACCCGAATTCCTCGTCGGCCCGAAGCACAACGGCAGGCGCGGTAGGCAAGTACGCGCGCAATGCTTGCACCCGCAGGAAGCCGGAAAGCCGAATTTCTGGCCCAATTGAGTTAACATTGGGAAAGGCTTCGCTTCTTTGGACCAGTTTATGATCCAAACCATCTGAATTGCTAAGATTTAGCACTCAGAAGGTTAAACCAGGAGATGTGAATGGACAAGGTTAGCCTATTTAAAATAAGCATTTACCATTTGTAAATTCAACAATCCATTACAAGCAGTCAAGCAAAAAAGAATGCATATAGGCGCTAAGAGTTTGCCCTCACCTTCAAGGGGAATTTTATCAAGTGCCAGTGCATTACATACCATGAAATCACTCAGTACAACAATAAAACTCGATCCATATTGATAGCTTTATCATATTTTTCAACTGCCGTTAGTATAATATTCTCCTGATACTTGCAGGAGTTAATGACTCTAGGGGAATCAAGGGATACGGAGATGGGGCAGGAAGGTGGAGTTGAGGGCGATGATCAGCCATGATCTTATTGAATGGCGGAGCAGGCTCGAGGGGCCGTATGACCTACTCCTGCTCTTATTTCTTATGTTCTTATGTTCTTAAAACTCGAATGTGTAAATTCAACTACCAACCTGATTACAAATTGAGCACAATTTACAGACACAGGAGCAATATTTCAGAATTGCTACCTAACCAAGTCATCAGAAAATCTTTGGACCAAACCATTCTTTTCTACCCATTATACAAAGTTCCAGATTCAAAATGTACAACACTGCATGTAATAGCGCAGAGGGTAAAGGCACTGGTACTAAGCCGTACAGACCAGGAACGTCTCAGGTTCGCTAATCCCAGTTAGGGTAGCAGCTGAAGAGGGAACTTTTATTATCCTCAGAACCCCTGAGTTAGGGTGGGGGCAATCAGCAAGAGTGCCCACCCCTCATCACTATGCCATGATGCCTCCTCGCTTACTGCTGTGCGGATATCAGCCAAGGACAGGATCAGGCTTGAATGTGAAGCCCTACAGCATTGAATAGGCTGCCAGAACTCATTGCCCTCAGACTCACTATTGAAGATCAGCCACCGGTGTGAGCTATTTTCTGCACCCATTATACAAAGCTCCAAATTAAAAAAAAGTAAATAAGGGCAAAGGGGCAAATTCTAGGTCCACCTATAAAGCACTGATGTTGAATTTTCCACATTAACTACTGCTATAAAATACACTCTGGTTCGATCATTATTTCATAAAGTAACAGAAAGTCAATTTCTGTGGGTTTGTCGACTCCCAAGGACATCAACTGCTCTCAAGAAAGGAGGGAAGAAAAGAGAAAAAATAACTATTGAAAAAAAATTTACTCAGTTTCACAGTTCTCATCATAAAACAATCAGGAGAGCTGACCTTCAAATGTACCTGCTGAAAGCATCCCATTAAAATTCATTTTTCCTTTAAAATATATTAAATTTTAACTCCATGGTTACTCTGCCTATAACAGACTCCTATAACTAGTCATTTACCGCCCCCCCCCCCCGCCCCCCATTTTGCCATTTAATCTGACCCAAACATTTTTCCGAAAATCTATGCCTGATGTCACATTTGGGGATTTTTGACTCTTTGCCCTAGAAAGGATTTTGGACCAATTCATATTAAGATGATGCTAATGGATTAAATTCAGTTCACAAGAAATGAACTCCATAAAGCATAACTTCTGAGATTGATTCCGACAAAGCACCCGTCCAGCATGGCGCTTCCTGTAGGCTAAACGGAATCAGAGGCTCATTAAGACAGGAACTTGAGTCCAATATGTTGGAATGGCTTCATTGGTGTGAGCATAGCAGGTTGGGGGAGGTGGCTGCTTCCAGGGAAACCAACAGCAAACTCAACTGGCCAATCCCCAGACACAGATCTAGAGGAGGTCAGAGGTGAAGCCTTTGGCTTCTGATCCAGCTAAGAAAGGGTAGACAGTCTGCTGGAAAGGACAAAAATGAGAAGTCGCACAACACCAGGTTATAGTCCAACAGATTTATTTAAAATTACAAGCTTTCGGAGCTGTCGCCCCTTCCTCAGGTAAAGTTACAATGAGTGAATCTACAATATTTCACAGTATATGAACATAGAAACTGCAGAGATACAATCTTTCAGGGAAGGTGTCCTTACATCAAAGACACACCAAGAGCACAGCCAAGACAATGAGATGTGTCACAGGGGGTCCAACGTGTCAAATCCTGCTGTCTGCAGTGGTTTTTTTTAGGTTTGTTTTTTGGGTTTGTTTTTTTTGTGTTTTTTTTAAAAAACTGGAAAGACAGACAACGATGTCGAGTCACGTTCTGTAGCGTGACATGAACCCGATATCCCTATTGAGGCCGTCCTCATGAGTGCGGAACTTGGCTATCAGTTTCTGCTCGATGATTTTGCGTTGTCGTGTGTCTCGAAGGCCGCCTTGGAGAACGCTAACCCGCAGATCCGAGGCTGAATGCCCTTGACTGCTGAAGTGTTCCCCGACTGGGAGGCAACTATCCTGCCTGGCGATTGTTGTGTGGTGTCCGTTCATACGTTGTCTCAGTGTCTGCATGGTCTCGCCGATGTACCATGCTCTGGGGCATCCTTTCCTGCAACGTATCTCCGTATCATGCTGGAAAGGAAGTCAGACACAGAGTGTGAGAACTCCCTTTTAAGTTAACTAGTTTCAAAGAAATTACTGGACCAAAAAGTGTATTTAGACCACTAACAGATAGTGAGGCATGCTTTGTTACTTTCTGTGTTACAAGAAGCATTAGAAATTTTTTAAAAAATCACTGTAAACAGTACTCTGCCTGTTTACATATATGTAAAATAAATCATCTTTCTAGTTTCCAATTGGTCTCGGCTCACTGCAGCGTTTGCCTGTCCTCCCTCTGGAAGATATTAGAAATGCGCATGGGAGATGGGGGGGTTTCATTGTTACAACACCTTTGTATGACTAGCTACTGGGCAATGAAGATAAACTGAGCGTAAGGACGAGGGGTCTGCTTACAGGAGAGTGCAATAACTCTAAACCTAAGAGGACATCTAGGGTGTGCTCGTAATTTGGAACACCTCGACTCAAGCTGTCCTTCTTAGTGTCTCATTAGTAGCACTCGCCTCTGAGTCAGAAGCTTATGTGTTCAAGTCCCACTCCAGGCTGACATTCTATTGCAGTACTGAGGGAGTGCCGCACTGATGGAGGTGTTGTTTTTCGAATGAGCCCCGTCTGCTCTCTCAGGTGGATGTAAAAGATTCCATGGCGCTATTTTGAAGAAGAGCAGGAGAGTTATCCCCGGTGTCCTGGCCAATATTTATCCCTCAACCAACATCACTTAAAAAACAGATTATCTAGTCATTATCACATTGTGGGAGCTTGCTGTGCGCATTACAACAGTGACTACACTTCATATTACTTCATTGGCTGTAAAGTACTTTGGGACTTCCTGAGCTCATGAAAGGCGCTATATAAATGCAAGTCTTTCTTTTTCTCGGTTACCATACATAGCCACTCTCCCTCTCCTTTCCCCCCTTTAACATTTCAGAATAAGTTTATCCTCAATCCATATCTTTAAACCGATGAACAAGTATGCTCTCTCAGTCTAGGAATTGTGTGTAGCAGGAGAGGATGGAGCAAAAAGAGAGCAAAAAAAATGAAAATGGGCCCAGAGAAGTTTTATTGTAAATTATGTTATCCTACGATGACAATACAATACTACTTCATTATATAAAATGGGCAAAAAACTGGAGTGTGTAATTTGTGTCAGTAATTATGGATTTGCAAGGTCAGTTGCTATGATTATGGAATTGCATTGGTGTAATCATAAAAAGTAACCAGAACAGTGTTAAATCATCCAAAATGATAGGAATTAAATATTCCCATTTTCTTTTGAACATTCATATATCAGTGATAGTCCATACAGTAGCACGGTCACTACAGAATAGATGGGTGGTGCTTCAGTTCTTGCCATTGTGCAACAATGGGGGCAATCTTGCCAGCCCTGGGGAGGCGGGTTTGGAGGTGGGACTGCCGGGAAAATGACAGAATCTGGGGGCGGGTGCTCAACCCGTCCCCAACCCGCCTCCGTGCCATCTTGCCAGGAGGCGGGTAGCCGACCCGCGCAGGGTCCCGTCTCCTGGAGGCGGGAAGGGGATTACAGCCACTTAATTGCCTGTTAACAGGTAGTTAACAGTCAGTTAAGAGGATTATCCCCATTTTTCCAGCAGAGGCGCGGTCTTCCCGACGTCGGGAAACCCCGCCAGGGTCACTGAGGCGAGCAGTGGGTCTGCGAGGGTCTGCGGGATCCAAAAGTGCGTTGTGGAGGTGAGTGATGGGTGCAAGTGTGGAGAGGTAAGTATGTGAGGTGAGTGAAAAGTGATAGAAAATGTTTACTTACCTTTGTTTCTTCCTGCAGGCTTCAACAGTTGGGGATGCAGAGAGTCTCGCATCTCACCGGCAGAGATGACAGGTGGCTGCTGCATTCTCCGATGCAACAACCATCTAATTTCTGCTAAAGAAAGAGGTTTGATGAGTCTTGAATACAAGAACTCATCAAACTACAGAGAATGTCAGTGTTTGACAGCTTCACAGAGCTGTGAAACGATGACAATTCATCTGTCAAAAATTTTTGACAGATGAAACGTCATACGCTGACGTTCTCTGTAACCGGCTTTCCCTTAATTGGCCTGCTAAGCCCGCTGGGGGTGGAGGTGGGACAATGACCCGACAAGCAGCAGTCCCGCCTACAACGCGCCCCCATTGTCAAAATCACCCCCATGGTGTTTCCATGTGTTATTCTGCCTATTGGCTCAGGTGACATCAGATGAAGCTCAGCACACATCTGAAAATTAGAGCTGGGCTGTTCAGGGGTGATGTCGGGAAGTACATCTTCACACAAAGGGTAGTGGAAATCTGCAACTCTCTCCCTCAAGAGGCCGTGGACATTGGGTCAATTGAAAAATTCAAAACTGAGAGGGATAGATTTTTGTTAGGTAAGGGTATCAAGGGATATGGAGCAAAGGCGGGTAGGTGGAGTAGAGGTACAGATCAGCCATGATCTAACTGAATGGTAGAACAGGCTCGAGGGGCAGAATTCCCTACTCTTCCTAATATTCCTTCCTATGTCAGTGGATTAGAAAGGTGTTCTCCAGTAACTTGGTTTTGGGTTTGAATCGAGACCTTAAGCAGTGACCTTTAAAGGGTTAATTTTACAATGATAATACTCATGCCACTGGTGCAGAGCATTGCCTGCTGGGAGCATGTATCGCAACTTTGAGCCTGTGCTCCAGACAACATTCCATCCTTTAAAATAAGTGGGAAGCGCGCTCCCAAATTGCCGAGATACGCTCTAGCCGGACGGTTCTCCTTGCCAGCAGGGCAACTTCGCAAAGTTATCCCTTCGGCCTTTTCTCACCAACAGCCGAGAAGGTCCCCAAAGAGATATGAATGCGGACGGATCAGATCAGTTCGAACCAGCAGCTCCAGAGAAAATCCAAACTGCTCATAATGCATGACTAATTAGCTCACTCAAGTAACTGTAAAAATAAATGATGTGCAAAATGGCAATGCCACGCTTGTAAAGTGGGGGAGGAGATGTCGTGCCAAGATTACAGTTAAGCACAGGATTGGAATTCTGCACTGCATCTAACCCATGTTACCCTGACTTGGAAGGGCTGAATTCTTCCACTAGACACAAAGAAATAGGCCTGGTAATCGGATGGTGATGGCCTGCTGGCACTAACTGGGCACAAGGATCAATCCTTAAACATCCTTCCCGCGATTGCGGGAGGAGGGGTCAAGCCACGATGACAACGGCCCGTGGTTTTACTGTGGAGCTGGGAGGTGCGTTCCTGCACCTCCTGGCTCCACATTCAAGTAAGACCTTTTACAAAATGCACCTTTTTGCTGGTGGCCTGCAGAGTTCTTTTAAGAACCACAGGTTAGGCTGCATCCAGACTTAGATTTCCTGATCGCAGCCGGCCTGGTGCTGTAGCTACAATCAGGGCAAACCAATTTGGTAAAGGGGGCCTCACACATCCGTTGGGCCTCTTAATTGTGTCTACAAAGGGACTAACGCCTGTTTCAGGCTTGGGCTCTGGACGCCAGTTTTGATGCCGATACCAATATGGCGGGTGATGCACTTCCAGCTCAGAATGCATGTCGTCCGCCATATTGAACACTACGGCATCCATTTTATGCTTGTAAAACGGATGCAGCATCATCAAATTTCTAGGTCATAGAATTTTGTTTATGATCATAGGAACAAAGGAATTGCTGGATGAAAATAGACCAAGGTCTATCTAGTCCGCCTTCTACCATCCTGGCAGTCGCGTGATACAATGATAATCAAACCTTAACCATCACAAAGTTCATTCCTCATAACCAAAAAAGCAAAAACAAAAACATGAATCTTACCACACACGTGGTTGATAGACTCATGTTTGAGCTGTCATTGGGAATGAAGTGCGTGATATGACCAACTTTTGGGACACAATCTATGACCTAGCTTAATGGCCCTTAACTATGTTTCAATCCTGATAACTTTGTCAAGAAATGTTACACTTGGATGAGAAAACATATTAACACGAGCAACTTGTAGAGTGGTGAAAATAGGAGAGCGAGTAACTCAGGCAGGGTCCAGTAATCCTTCAAGTGCGGTTTTGATGGAGGCCAGATACAGTGGCCTGCCTGCCCTGTTGGTCAATGTGCAGCCGTGTGAAGGGGCTTCTGAGGCATTTATTAGATTCAGGTCTTGCCTATGTCTACGATAGCAAAATACTGCAGATGCTGGAAAATTGAAACAACAACAGAAAACGCTGGAAAAACTCAGCAGGCCAGGCAACATCGGTGGAGAGAGAAACAGAGTTAACGTTTCAGGTCGAAACCCTTCGTCAGAACTGAGAAAAAAGCAGGAAATGAAACAGATAAAAAAGCAAGGGGGAGGCTGGGGGGAGAAATAAAAGAACAAAAGGGGTGGTCTATGGTAAGTAGAGACATTAAGAGATGCTCAAGGCAAGACGAGATGGTAATAGGACAGGTTAAGAAACAAAAGGTGGCTCAGAAGTGTGAAGTGTGAAATGCTATAAGTGTGAAATATGTCTATTTGGTTTAACTGTACTAACTGACTACTCAAATATTGAGTTACCTGCTACACTCTGAGACAGAATAAGATTAAAAGTGAGATAGTGGTTCACTTTTTTTTTTGCGGTGTACAATCCAAGATGCAATATTTGTATTATCAACTTTACATCTTTAATAATTGTTAGACTCCATTGGGTGGAATTCTTTCTCTGTTCGAAGAGGTGACAATCTCCACTAAATAACCAATTTCACTGACGATAGAATCTGTGAGGTATTGAATTACAATTCAAATTCTCAAATTAAATATTGGGAAGACCGAAGCCATTGTTTTCGGTCCCCGCCGAAAACTCCGTTCCCTAGCCACTGACTCCTTCCCTCTCCTTCACATCTGTCTGAGGCTGAACCACTGTTCGCAACCTTGGTGTCATATTTGACCCTGAAATGAGCTTCCGACCACATATCCGCAGCATAACAAAGACCACCTATTTCCACCTCCATAACATCGCCCGTCTCTGCCCCTGCCTCAGCTTATCCGCTCCTGAAACCCTCATCCATGCCTTTGTTACCTCTAGACTTGACTGTTCCAACGCACTCCTGGCTGGCCTCCCACGTTCTACCCTACGTAAATCTTGAGGTCATTCAAAACTCGGCTGCCCATGTCCTAACTCGCACCAAGTCCCATTCACCCATCACCCCTGTGCTCGCTGACCTACATTGGCTCCCGGTTAAGCAACGCCTCGATTTCAAAATTCTCATCCTTGTTTTCAAATCCCTCCATGGCTTCGCCCCTCCCTATCTTTGTAATCTCCTTCAGCCCAACAATCCCCCGAGATATCTGCGTTCTTCTAATTGTGCCCTCTTGAGCATCCCTGATTATAATCGCTCAGCCATTGGTGGCTGTGCCTTCTGTTGCCTAGGCACTAAGCTCTGGAATTCCCTGCCTAAACCTCTCCAGCTCGCTACCTCTCTTTCCTCCTTTAAGACGCTCCTTAAAACCTACCTCTTTGACCAAGCTTTTGGTCATCTGTCATAATATCTCCTTATGTGGCTCAGTGTCAAATTATTTGTCTTATAATACTCCTGTGAAGCACCTTGGAACGTTTTACTACGTTAAAGGCGCTATATAAATACAAGTTGTTGTTGTTGTGGCAGTAAACGAATTCTGATTTAGAAGTTTAGTTTTGTAAATAATATATTAATACGTGTCTTTCTCATGGTATCTGGTGTTCTGGTGAGTAACCTTCACACAGGAAATATTATTCCTCATTGACATAAACCCACAATTGGGAACAAAAACTGACAACTTTAAAGACCCTGATGTGCTAATCACAAGACAAGGGGAGACAGCTGACAGGGTTCAGTCAGATGGAAAAACAATAGCCCCAGAAAAGTACAACAAAATAACTTTCCTTCGTCATTTGGTTTAGAGCTAGGTGATGTCAGGAAGCACTTTTTCACACAAAGAGTAGTGGAAATCCTGAATCCTCTTCCCCAAAAGGCTGTGGATGCTGGGTCAATTGAAATTTTCAAGACTGAGATGGATAGATTTTCTTAAGTAAGGGTTATCAAGGGATATGGAGCAAAGACGGATAAATGGAGATGATATAGATCAGCCAAGATCTAATTGAATAGTGGAACAGGCTCGAGGGGCTGAATGGTGGAAAAGACTCGAGGGGCTGAATGGCCTACTCCTGTTCCTATGTTTATAACCTCTTTAATATTCTTAAATCTGCTTCTATAGAGTTGACGTGATTTGAAAAACCCTTGCCCAATGTTTATGTAAATGCTGAATGTAGGCGAGTTGAAAGGTAACTTGCTGCTAGTTAGGGTTTCCAACTCTGGTTGGAGGCACTCCTAGAGATTTCATCAGATCAGGGGAAACTGAGGCCGGGAAAGAGGGGCAGCCGAAAGTTGGGAGGGGGGGATTCGCAGAGGGAAAACAGAGGTGGGTGGAACTTTGCTTCCATCAGTAACTAACAATAACTTACTAAAATTGCACCAATAACTAATAGTAATACTAGTAACACTCAGAATTCCCTCATAACCAATAGTAACACAATAACTTTACAGCCTTCCGGACTCAATATCGAGTTCAACAATTTCAGATCATAACCCCGGCCCCTACCACATATGTATACATTTTATCCACTCTTTTGGTCCGTGCCTTTTTCCTTTTTTTCTCTCTCTCCCCACGGCAGCTGTCTCTGATTCTGCCAGCATTTCACACCTTACCTTTTGTTTCTCAACCTGTCCCATTACCATCTCGTCTTGCCTTGAGCATCTCTCAATGTCTCTACTCACTAAAGACCATCCCTTTTGTTCTTTTATTCCTCCCCCCAGCCTCCCCCTTGCATTTTTATCTGTTTATTTCTTGCTCTCTCAGTTCCGACGAAGGGTTTCGACCTGAAACGTTAACTCTCTTTCTCTCTCCACGGATGTTGCCTGGCCTGCTGAGTTTTTCCAGCGTTTTCTGTTGTTATTTCGGATTTCCAGCATCCGCAGTATTTTGCTATCGTAACACAATAACTCACTGATAGTCTATATGTAACTGATAGTAATAGGTGAAATGCCTTGATATCCTACCTGTAACTAGTAGTAATTCTATAAACTGCTGATACTCACCCTGAAACTATCTCAAATCCCCTTGCACTGCACAAGATGCGGTCAGGCTCCCCAGTTGATGCCACTTTTAATAAGCCCCATCTCTCCCCCTATCTCGTTGGACTCTGGTTTGGTCTTAGTTTCTGTGTGAAGGTGACAATTCTGAACTGGGAACCTCAGTAGGAGCCAATCAGTACTTGGACTTCACACGTCAAAACCCGGCAGCACAGGCTGACCAGAACCAAACCAAGAGATTGCACAAAGGGCAACAGACTCAGTGTTTGGGGCACATCCTCCTAAACTCAGCTCAGCACCAATTCTAAACAAGCCCCTGGTGCTGGTGCCCGTGCTGGTGCTGGTGCCCGTGCTGGTGCTGGTGCCCATGCTGGTGCCCGTGCTGGTGCTGGTGCCCGTGCTGGTGCTGGTGCCCATGCTGGTGCCCGTGCTGATGCTGGTGCCCGTGCTGGTGCTGGTGCCCGTGCTGGTGCCCGTGCTGGTGCAGGTGCTGGTGCCCGTGCTGGTGCCCGTGCTGGTGCAGGTGCTGGTGCCTGTGCTGGCGCTCTCTCCTGTAACCCCATTCCCCTTAGATCCTTTTATATTCGTCCATTTCAAATATTTATCCCATTCCCTTTTAAATGATATTCTAGGTTCTACATCAATAATCAATAGTGGTGAAGCATCCTATGGTCTACTAACCCTCAGTTCAACAACCTTCCTTTTCCCTTACCCATGAGAATCTTCAGTCTCCATCCCCTTGTTCCCCATCAGTTCCCCTCTCTCACCCCCGCCCGAGCCTCAGATCCCCAACCCCCACTCCCCCTCATCCATCGACCCCATTCTCTCGCTCCGAGCTCCCCCGACTCCCGACCGTTGCCAACACATCAGCCGATACCGGCTCTCTATGGCAGGGGATGGGGGTGATGTCACAGAGCCGGAAGCTTCTCTGCCACGGCAGCCAGGGAGGTCACAGTGCTGTGTGGGGTGGGGGGCGCTGCTGTGGCGGGTAATTTAAAGCGCGAAGACCTCTCTGGTGTTGCTAGCAGCAGCACCTGGGAGATCCATGCCACATTCCAGTAGACTCCCGTGCAATCCAGGAGGGATTGGCAACCCTACTGCTAGGGCCAGGTTGGTTTCATTTTCGCCTTGAAATACTGCTGGCCCTAGGAACCACATGCGACTATGAGGTGATGATTATGACATGGCCAACTCTCTCATCTCCTTGACTAGTGTTGGGAGCAGGCTCCAGCTGAATTCAGTTCATTGATAACAGGTTTGTTGTAATGGGTGAACCAGCTGTGAGCAATGGTTCTTCTCTACCATGACTCTAAAGAGAACTGATAACCGGATGATGGTGAAAGCTGAGCACAAGGAACGTTAGTTTATGAACTTTGCTGGAAATTTCGCTGGGACACTCATCCCTCATTATAACAGCAACTAAGAATAGGCAGGTTGTGAGGCACATACTGGACTGAATTTCCAATTACAAAGCATATGATATAAATGTAAGAAAGTTGACAGCTAAGTATCAGCAATTTCAGAACACAGCTAGTGTTATAAGAGAGCGTCTTGTGATATTTGATGGGGGAGGAAGAGAAGGTTTAATTAGAATCTTATTTAGCAAAACTGGACAAAGCATCACATTCAAGGTGTGGAGATATAGCAATATTCAGGAAGTTTCTGTTCCAAGAACATTCTGCAATGGAAATAACAAAGAACGTGAAATATTTTAAATCATCAGACTAAATAACATTCCATTCTGTTTTTTTCATAGAAATTCAACAATTTGGACTTTGAAGGGAATAGATAAGACTTGATCCATATTGGTCGCTATGGAAAAGGGTTCAAATACCAAGGGCACACATTAGTAGTTAGGAAGTTGAAAAGGAAGTCAGGCAGATTTGTTTTCATCCAAAGGACAGAAAATGGAAAAGTGGGCTATTGAATGCACTGTCACTGAATTAAAGAGTATGGTCCTGAGAGACAATTTAAAGAAAGAAGGGAATGAGGGATATGGTGAGAAGCCTGGTAGTTGTGACTGATCTAAAATGGATGGGTTTGCTGGGCCTCATTGACTTCTTCTGTTTCTAAAATTTACATTCTTATTATGTGAAAGAAAAAATGGAAAGAATTGCATTTTATAGTGCCTTTCACGACATCAGGACGTCCCAAAGTGCTTCACAGCCGATTAAGTATTCTTGAAGTGTAGTCACTGTTGAATTGTATGTGTGGATTGACAATAGACTGTGGCTCAGTTCTACCATCTCATGGTGTCTTCTGTTATTTTCTCAGGAACCTGGTTAAGTCTGTGGACAAGTCGCTTCAGAAGTGAAAACCATCACTCGGAAATTCAGAGTCTGATTTTCAATCAACGCCAAGGATTAATGAGACTTTTAAGGGTCTGTGTTTTGATGGGCATAGTGCCCAGGTATCGACTCCCCTAAACTCATATATGTCAAAACGAGACCAGGTAAAATGGTCAGTCGTACCTCTCTGTGGCTCACGTCGGTGGCTTTGTGTGTGCTGAGTTACTGCGGGACAAATTCTACCCAGGAGAGTTTGCAAGGTCAAAAATGGAATACGGACCAATCAGAAGCAAGCTTAGTGGCTCATCGCCGTGTAAAACGTGGCTGGGTCTGGAACCAGTTCTTCATCGTGGAGGAGTACACTGGAACAGAGCCACTCTACGTCGGAAAGGTGAGCTTAACTTATGTAAGGAGAAGTTTTTCTTAGGGGGAGGAGCCACTTTACATGAAGCAGCTGAACTCTGGTTAAAGACAGGCCGACTGAGTTCTCTGAAATGTTGCACCTTCATGTAAAGTTGTACAACTGCATGCGTCAAAATAATCTCGAGACATAGTGTGCTGCAAACTGAACAGTATTCGTTTTGTAATTATCACTGAAGGACACCATTTTTTGCGGTTGCATTCTGTCATTGCAAGCTGTCCCTCAGGTAAAACTGTAAGGTTGTTTTTAAAATTATTTTTCACATCGCTCCTCTTCTGAAGGTTCTGAGATAAGGGCGTCAATTTTAACCTAACCCATCCAGCTATAAACTGACAGGATCGGGTGTGACACTGGTTTTACACCCCGTCCGATTTTAACCTCCTTTGCTGTCAGTGGAGAGTAATATTGGGCGGGGTGTAAAACCGGTTTCCACCCGATCCCGTGGGTTTGCCGCCCAGTGAGTTGGGTTAAAATGTCCCCCTCTCGCCAGGCTTCACGTGCCGTCAGGCCCCTAACTGCTCACCTGTTCTTCATGCATGAGACTCAACAAGTGTCAGCAGGCTAAATTTAGCCCTGCGAGGCATCACAACTGAGCAAAATGCTATCCTCACCTGACATACACACACACACACACACACACATTTACTCCACTGAAGGTCACGGGCTAGCAATCAGAACTGGCAGATTCTTCCCTTCCCTAGCCCAGGGTACTAGGGAAAATGAGAACCCTCCTACTGCCGCCCTGAGTGAGGCGAGTTGGCCCTACATAGACCAGGGATTGATCTACGGCGCAGTACCACACCAGATATTTACTTATAGGCAATAGGGAACCAACTGGCATTCTTCAATTAAAATCTTCATAAAGAAAAGGATTTCATCCCAACATCTTTGACCTTTCAAATAAAGGTCAGGAGTGCTTCTTCAGTGACATCAAACCAAACTTAATTGTATTGTGGAGGCTGAAGACCTTGCACAAAGTCACAGTGATTAGAGACAAGAATGGAGAAGTTAACGCAAGACAGCTCACAAGAGGAAGCTCTTTCAATTAGCAGGATGACTAGAAAAAGATGGCTAAGTGGACGAGTGTATCTAGGCATGTAAAGGCCAGAAAACTCACCCAGCTGCATTCTGATGTTTCACAGAGGATGGAAGGCAGACAATGAAGGACTTGCTGTGTTAGAGATTCCAAACATGACCTTTCACTAATAGAACTCAGCTCCCCGCAGAAACTAGAACTGTGAGGAATCAACATGATATGACACCCTGGCTACATCAATGCTCTACGCTGAAAATATTTCAAGTGATTTCCAAAGCGTACTGCTATTATGATGACATTACCTTCTTGCTGTCACCGTACCACATTCACTCTAACTCATCTTAAGTAAACCTCAATACTGTAGAGTGCTTGGGGCAGGAGGAACTAGCAAAGGAAGTTTGGTCAACTTATGTCGATCCACCACTGAAATCTGGACTGGAGTCCAGCCCTAGCCGATTGTGATCAAGGGTTTTTGGCTGTGATAGATATTGAGGTTTGCAAATGGAAATGAGTTCTGGCAGTGTTAGTGCAGCTCCCTGTAGATAGGAGCGCACAGCCTTGAGTTTGACACTTTCTGATCCTAATGGATTACTCGCATTGTCTGGAGTTGGAGAGTGTGGTGATTTGGAAATTGCACACAGTTCCAGCACTCTTTCTAAAGTGGCTTTATCCTGCACCATTTCTATAAAAGTAGACTCTTGTATTTAATTTCTGATTTATTCAGTTCGAAACGCCTTGGACTGCCCACCAGGTGGCTGATCTCTGACTGAGGCCTCCCACCCTCACACCATTTCCGAGGCCAGGCCTGAACAAATGTTGCTCTATCACTGAGCCCAGGGAAGGGAGAGGAGGGGAGGGGGAGGGGAGGGGAGAAAAATCACATCTCTCAGAGACGCTAATCAGTCCTCATCAGGACTCAGCCACCTGAGTCTCTACCACAGAAGGCAGTTGAGGCCAATTCATTAAATATATTCAAGATGGAGTTAGATATATTTCTTTAGGCTAAAGGGATCAAGGGATATGGGGAGAAAGCAGGGACAGGGTACTGAATTTGGATGATCAGCCATGATCTCATTAAATGGCGGAGCAGGCTCGAGGGGCCGAATGGCCTACTCCTGCTCCTATCTTCTATGTTTCTATGAATACATTGATCATTCTATTTTAGAAAGTTCTATTGAAGATCTCTCACTGATTATCACACTATTCTATATCATACTCTATTTAGTACAGTATTATAATTAGAATTTAGCCAATTTTATTTTTAATTTGTTTTTAACTCACATATTGCGAGAGTGAGACAAATCCCAATACTACAGCAATAACTGTACTCAAATGTAAGGAGTAGATTTATTACTGTAATATTAAGGTTATACAATTTCAATTTATGCATATCTTATTTCCCCCTTCCCCACCCTTGTTCTGCCATTCTTTAATCACTCCATTCTCTTTCTGCTCAATTATTTTATTTCTATCTATTTTCTAACTTGTGTATCCTGCCCTTTCTGCTCCCTACTCTGTCTATATTTTCTTCACTCACTTCGTAGACTGCTGGCAGGTGCATGGGGTATCAGCTCACTTTATCTTCCGTGGAGGCAGAGCTCTCATCAGTAAAACCTGCCACTCATTGGCTGAAAACTGGCTCAAGGGCCATTTCATCAGTTGTGCGAGTGCTGGAATTTGAGAGATTTACATGGTCATGTCTAACAATGTGACCAGCCCACGCCCTGTTGCATTTTTATGCAGCTGTAACGATTATAAGTATTTACCCTCCTGTTAAGTGGGTCCAGCTACCACCCGGAGGTCTCCCCTCCTACAATAGATTTACTAATTAATTGGGTCTTCTTGTATTTCCTCAGTCAGTCGGTAAGAATCTCTCTCCCTTAAGGGAAATGGATCATTTCTACAGGCGCTCGAGTAATCCTGGTTTGTTAATTACTAGACTTTATCCTTTATTGGTTCTCAAATCCTTTTTCTTTATATCACACGTCACAATTATCCTCTATTTTTATACAATTTTAGATAATCAAACAAATGTGGCGACTTGATTATTATAAGACACAGAATTACAGGCTGTACAATAATACTCACAAGTCCGTGACAATGAGTAGCTTTTTGGTCAACATGATCCCTGGGTCTTCCTTCCTCTCTTGTACTCTGCTGCTCACCACCGAGTTCCTCTCTTCTTTTACACTGCTTCACGCCACCCCGTAACGACGTGACATCAGCCGCCGCTCGTTTGCACCAAGTGACGTCAGCCCGCAACACGGCTGCTGCGCACGCGCTCCACCACATGTTGTTTGCTACACAGCGAAGCACGAAAAGCTACTGCAGCACGCGTCACCTTATTGTGATAGCAGTAGCCCATTCATAGCTACATTAGACAACTCATCTGAAATTCAGTAAGGGTTAATATTTCTTAGATTTCGACTCTATGATATTTTCTCGCCTACTTGCATAAGTGAACAGAACAATAATTCAATGAATATATTGAGAGAAAGAAATAAGCAATCGACCCACATATCCTCCTTATATCATTACACCTATAATTGTCAATGAATCCCCTTCAATTTGCGTTAGAGTTTATTTTGTTGCAGCTGTCTTTATAATAAACTTAATTTTAGGGTTTTGTATTGCACATCGGATCATGGTGAAGTGTTGCTGCTGATCGTGGCCGGAACAACATTGTGAACTTCCTCACTTTACTGACCGAGAACTTTTCATTGGATTCTTTAGATGTACTGTCCATACTCCTCTATTTCAATATTTCGGAAGTGACAAACAGCATTGTGGATTCAAACTACACTTAAAGCTGGAAAGTTGTCTGGACATGATGTCAAACCCTCTTGATGCATGTAAATCAACTTACTTTGATGGAGAGAATTGAACTCCTTCTCGCTAAGCAATATGACAGCCAAACTAATGCCAAGCAGGCTAATGCCAATGTCACTCTGAGCTGGCAGCAAAGAAGTATGTGAGAGTAGCACAAGGTCGACTCTCCCTCTGATGATCTCGTGTAGGGAAGGGCCATAATAGGCATGACTTTCTTTGCTATTGCCTCCACCACATGTTGGGAAAAGCCTAATCTCTGCTTGCAATGGCATGGTTGAGGCTATGGGATCGTTAGGACAAAGCCCCATGATCAATGGTTGAGGCTATGGGATCGTTAGGACAAAGCCCCATGATCAATGGTTGAGGCTATGGGATCGTTAGGACAAAGCCCCATGATCAATGGTTGAGACTATGGGATCGTTAGGACAAAGCCCCATGATCAATGGTTGAGACTATGGGCTTATCAGGACAAAGCCCCATGATCCATGGTTGAGGCTATGGGATCGTTAGGACAAAGCCCCATGATCAATTGTTGAGACTATGGGCTTATCAGGACAAAGCCCCATGATCCATGGTTGAGACTATGGGCTTATCAGGACAAAGCCCCATGATCCATGGTTGAGACTATGGGCTTATCAGGACAAAGCCCCATGATCCATGGTTGAGACTATGGGCTTATCAGGACAAAGCCCCATGATCCATGGTTGAGACTATGGGCTTATCAGGACAAAGCCCCATGATCCATGGTTGAGACTATGGGATCGTCAGGACAAAGCCCCATTATCTAAGGTTGAGAATATGGGATCGTCAGGACAAAGCCCCATTATCCAAGGTTGAGACCATGGGATCGTCAGGACAAAGCCCCATGATCCATGGTTGAGACCATGGGATCATCAGGACAAAGCCCCATGATCCATGGTTGAGACCATGGGATCGTCAGGACAAAGCCCCATGATCCGAGGTTGAGACTATGGGATCATCAGGACAAAGCCCCATGATCCAAGGTTGAGACTATGGGATCATCAGGACAAAGCCCCATGATTCATCAGCCCATGCTGCAACATATTGGTGCTCGAACACACTGTGCTATTGCTTTGCCACAAATCATTTAATTACGCAATAACAATCTTGAAGCAATGTGCATATGAGGGATCTTACCAGGCCAGTGACTGCTTCAGCACTTGGCTTCACACTATGTCAACATATTCACTGGAGTGGAAAATCCATGGCATTCACCTTTACGATCCTCGATTCATTTTGAATTTGAGATGGTCATGCTCACTCCTTTTGTGCCCCAGCTAAGACATCTCTGTGACCAAAATCACACCAATGATACAAAAACTCCTTCCTCAAATGTAAAAAAAAAATCCATTACCTTCCTAGAAATTCAACAGGATATATCTTAACACATTACTTGATGAAATTAAAGTTTTAGGGTAAATCACAAGATGGACCATATTTTAAACAGTTCTTCAACCTGTGATCCAACCTCATTCCCAACTTAGGTTGATATGTACCAACAAAAGCCAGTACTGGTACAAGGATTTGATGCCTGTTACATGTCTATCGAATACAGGACGAGTGCATCATTTTGTACAGAAGCTGTACATCAGATATATGGCTGCTACCTCACTGTGACATGGTCAATCAGGGATGCAATGTTTTAAAGCCCATGGACCAAATATTGTTCCCCATGATTTTACCAGGCTGGAGATCTTAAATTATTTGGAAGACCAACTCAGTCAGTGTGGCTTTCCCCCCCCACAAAAAAAATTAAAAGAGGAGAGTCTCTCATTCATTCATCACCCAATTTCCTGCTGATTTTTTTCATGGAATGATTCTGATCCTGAACATAGTAATTTACACAAGGGTACAGTCCCATAGGAGACAGAAACAGTATCGCACTCAAGTGTCCATTTTTCACACAGTGGGTACTGGTGGGCAATTCAGCTATAGCACCATCACAGGCATGTACAGATCATCTGGTAGCCGATGTCCCCATCTCCAGAAGTACAGTCCATTCCTCTTTTAAATCAAAGCTCTTGTATGCTAAAAGAAAAAGAAATTATCCAATGACGCAAATGAAGCAATTTAACGAATAACACACCAGAACTGGCAGGAACATGAAGAAATCCCATTAAACATCAAAGCAACTATTGCAACACATGCAATCAAAAGTCCAGGCATTTTACAACATGCTCTAATTGTGGTTTGCTTCCTGCTGACGACACATTCATCCACAAAAGTGTCAATTCCAATTAGTGTAGAGCACACTTCCACTGAGGCATCTGGCTTAATTGTCACCCACATCCTCAGCACAGAATTGGACACATAGCCATGGTGGTGGGGGGGAGGGGGGGGGAAGGGGAGGCGTGGAGGGTGATTCCTCTACATCTGTCCCGTCTCTAGATCAACTCAATTTTTGCATCTTGCTCCCTCTCACTCCAGCTAGCAGCAGCATCCTCTCACTCAGCATCAACAATTTCCATATCGGTCAGCGATCCAGTCGTCCTCGTGGATTCAAACCTTTTACTAAAAATGTATTCTCAGGATGTGAACGTCCCTGGCAAGGGGCCCATCCCTAGTTGCCCTGAGGAGGTGATAGTGGGCCTTCTTCTTGAACCACTGCAGTGGTTTGATAGAGCTGAGTGGCTTGCTAGGGCACTTCAGAGTCAACCACGTTGGACTGGAGTCACATATAGGCCAGACCAGGTAAAGACAGCATTTTTCCTTCCTTAAGTGAACTGGTTGGCATTTTATAACAATCCGACATGGTCACTTTTACTGATATCCGCATTTTATTTCCAGGCCTTTTTTTAAGTTGAATTCAGATTCTCAAACTGGCATGGTGGGATTTGAACTCAGGCTCTCTTGATGGTTAGACCAGGCCTCTGGATTACTAGCCCGGTAACATAACTCATGTGATATGGTAGGTCCGCTGGCGTTCATGACAAAGAACTCACATACTCAAAGATGTTGGCTGCTTCCTCTGCTGGCGTAATGGATTTACAGCACTAAACACTTTTGGAATGGATTCTGCTTTTCGATGCAGGCACTTCGTGAGTCCGACAGCTCTCAACAATCAAGGCAACTCATCTGTCTTGTGATGTCGTGCTTCAGTCAAAGTGACACAAGTACTCATCAAAAAGGTCATCAGTCACCATACCCTTTGGCTCTTTTTACAGGTTACGGGCAGAGTAACAACACAACTAAAACACTTGGTGGGGCGGGGGGAGTGGAATTCCCAATCACAGTGGGGGGAGTTTTCCCAGCCCCTGGAGAGGCGGGTATGGAGGCGGGACTGCCGGGAAAATGGCAGAAACTGGAAGCGGGTACTGAACTATCCGGGGGTGAGAGGGATCGAAAAGTCCGCTGTAGAGGTGAGTGATGGGTGCAAGTGTGGTGAATATTCATTAAATATGTTCAAGAAGGAGTTAGATATATTTCTTAAGGCTAAGGGGATCAAGGGATATGGGGAGAAAGCAGGGACAGGGTACTGAATTTGGATGATTAGCCATGATCGCATTGAATGGCGGAGCAGGCTCGAGGGGCCGAATGGCCTACTCCTGCTCCTATCTTCTATGTTTCTATGAGGTAAGTATGGGAAGTGAGTGTAAAGTGTTAGAAAAAGTTTCCTTACCTTTGCTTCTTCCTGTAGGCTTCAACCCTTGGGGATCCGGAGGTGCCTCAACACAACGGAAGAGATGACTGAATGGCTGCGGCATTCTCAGATGCAGCAGCCATCTGATTTCTGCTGAGGAAATAGGTTTTGGTGAGCCATCAGTACAAGGGCTCTCCATAGAACAGAGATTGTCAGTGTTTGACAGCTTCTCTAAGCTGTCAAACACTGACAATTCGTCTGTCAAAAAATGTTTGACAGATGAAACGTCATACGCTGACGTCCTCTGTCACCGGCTTTCCCTTAATTGGTCTGCTAAGCCTGCAGGGCGAGCTTAACAAGGTCAATCAAGGGAAAATAGCGTGGGTTGGCTGGACGTCATTGGGGGCGGGACTGAAACCTGACAACCAGCAATCCCGCCCCCAACGCACCCCCATTGACAAAATCCAGCCCACTCTTTTATTCTCCAGTTATGCTCACACAATCAGTGATAGTAATTCGTCGCTTTGATTTATTTTAAACCACCTGAGTACTTATTTTGTTGATGAAAACCAGGCTTCTGCCTGGGTGTACCTTGTAAGGCCAATTTCATCAGCACTGAAGATGCCTTTGGGCTTGTGGAGAGAAGAAATGTCACAAATGTCAAGATGCACCCAGTTATCAATGGTTTCTAAGGGACTGCCACTACCTTCCATACATATGAAGGTGTAATTGATTGCCTGGTGGTTTCTGAAGCGGCTGATCCATGATACAAAAACAGGGTTGCTTCCAAGTTCTTCAGTGAATTTGTTTGCCTCTTCCAGCAAAACGAGGCCAGATTCCCCAGGAGGGCTAGTTGCACTATTGACCTCAGGGCTGAATTAGAATTAAGCAATGGATTTCACTGGTCATAGTCCATTTGTGGTGGGGATTCCAATTAACCAAAAATGTGAATTGAGGTTCAAATTAAGCACCAAATTTTCAGTGCTTTTCAATGGTAGACATTTTTCTTTTTGTTTGAAATGAACAAATAATTTGAGTAAAGCAGCTTTGAATTAAGAGAAGTAGACTATACACACGAGTATCCAGCCAATACCAACATTTTCAAGCTGTGACACTTCCCGCTTCGCAGCCTAGCTAGTTATAGGAATAATCTCGAACTAATGCCTGACGTGGCCTTAAAGGAAGCAACCTCTTATTAGTAAGTCTGGTGGGGGCTTGGATGGAACTGAAAATAAAAGAAATTTGTGACTAACTAGCAAATTTTCAACACTCAATAGTTTTTTTTCCGATGGCAGGGAGTTCTTTCTCCACCTTCACCTTAACTTCCAATGTACAGCATCCTCTCCCGTGAACACGTGAAGCTTTCACTTCCACAGCTGCCATCTTGGTGGCCAAAGTGGTCCCAATAAATGCCAAGTCTTCTGTGGACCCCCACTCACCAGGTAACGCCTGTCCGAAGCTCATTTCACTCCGGGCTCTGACAGTTGTTAAGAGAGTTAACATTCAGTCAGTTTGGTTTTGGCTGCATGGTATTCAAGATAAGGTTACAGAGCTCTCAAAACCACTGTACCATCCAGCACCCTACTTTGAGTTTTGTCAGAGATATCAAATAACTTGAGATATTACCCAGTATGTAAATATTAGATTTACAATCCTTAGATATTTAGCCTCCCTTTGTCAGCAAGCACTTCTGGAAATTTGTGACGACTCTTGACATAATTAGATGCTGTCACATGTAGAACCTGGTTACATATGAATCATTTTGTTGTGGAACCAAAACAGAAAGCTTTTAATCAGCCAGAAATACAGATTTTAATTGTCAGAACAAGCAAGCCACTACTCATTTGATCAATCATACCACACTATTGATGATACCTTAAGTGAAACTTGAAAGGACTCATTACTAAAATGCCAGGGTCTGTCTGTTCCATCACCGGTTGAGATTTCCTTGTGATTTGTAACAAGAGCTTTACTGTCAGTGGTAAGGCAATTTTTCAGCTTCCTTAGCAGGAACATGAGAAATGGAGTAGGCCATTCAGTCCCTCGAGCCTGCTCTGCCATTCAATTAGATCCTGGCTGATCTGTACCTCCAATCCGCTTACCTGCCTTCGCTCCATATCCCTTGATATCCATGCGTAACAAAAATCTATTTATCTCAGTCTTGTCACATCCCGCCAATCTGAGTACATACCCTTCATCCCGACTCTCTGTCTCCGACCTCCCAACCAATGTTTTACTCAAGTCAGAAGGCTACCTCCAGTTCTCATCTTTGCTAATTATCTTTTGTGTGAAACCTTACAGAATGCCTTCTGGGAGTCCATCTAGATAACTTCCACAGACACTCCCTCGTCTACCTTATTAGTGACCTCCTCAAAGTGGCAATAGTAAAGCTGTGCTAAAAGCCCAGCCTCTGATTTTTCTCCGAAGAAAAAAAAGAAGACTTAAAAAAAAAATGGAAAATGCTGGAAATTAGAAATAAAAACAGAAAATGCTAGAAATATACTGCAGACCAGTGGATATCTGAAAAGAGAAAAGACGGTTAATATTTCAGATATAAATCCTCAGTTGCCTCTGATTTTAGACCCTTGCTATTGTTAATGATTTGATGTTAATATTGGGGCTGAAAGTAGTGTTAGTTTTCGCAGCCTGACACTTAATTTTCTCCATGATATGGCAGTGCAACCAGCATCAGTAATAAGATTGCTCAGAACCTCTCTTCTAGTAAAGGCTCTGAGCCATTAGGACAATGGTGGTTGCCAGTTCAGCTTCAATCCCCAGTCTGTGCTGAGTTAGCTGATTTCTATTGGGGTAGTGATGGGGCAGAGCAATTGGCCTCTGTTATGAAGGGGAAAAAATGCCCTTCAGCAACACCTCCATTCAAGTTGCTAACCAGCAACTCCAATGGAAAGTGTGCATCATGGGTGAGGAAATGACTAAGCAGTGATCCTCTCCCAAGGTCAAAGAGCTCGTCAACATCCACTGTCTAGAGACACAGATAAAGAATGGCCATTGGCATGTTACCCCCAGTAATGAGGAGGGAAGAAAACAGGAGGGAAACATGAGATTATTTAGAAAGTTAGCCTGCTGTATTTGTATTAAATACTGTGTGTATCCTGTCCATTTGAGTGCTATGTAATAATTAAGTTCAGCAGTTGCTTTACTCCTCAGCCAAATACAGTAGCCAATTAACTGTGCTACCAGCTACCACAATCTAAGACATTTTTAACTGGGTGACAGTCTTGAGGGAAAACAAGAACATTGGCCTGTAATAGTTTTAATTTAATACCACTAGACCTAAACGTGTTGCTGCCTTCCAGTAAAAATGTAGCTGCTCCACAACAACTTGCATTTATGTAGACCCTTCAACATAGCAGAATCTCCCAAAGTGCTTTAGAACAGGGACACTGAATAATAGGTAGAAGTCTGGGGAGAAGGGTTAAGGAAGGGAGCAAAGATGTGGTTAAAGAGTTAGGTTTTGAGGAGGCTTTTGAAAGTTGGGAGGTACAGGAAACTTTCGTTTATCCGGCATCGACGGGACCGGCGTGGTGCCGGTTTATCGAAAGTACCGGATAACAGAGAGTTATATCTACCGAGGCTATTTTTAACAAAGAGACTCCAAGCAGCACGGGAGAATCTACTCATGCTACTGCAATGTTTCGGACTTGCGACAGCGCCAGGAGGCCGAGTAGTGGCACTTTTGAAAAGTACCCCTACTGACTAAATCGGCGTTCGCGGACTCAGACTCGGACTCGGGATCGGCAACATTGCCGGTTATTTGAGAGGATTTTTCGGAGCACTCGGCGTTCGCGGAGACTCGACTGCGACTCGGCAACATTGCCGATTATTTGAGAGGAGTTTTCGGAGGATGATTTTTGCCGGTTAAGCGAGAATTCCGGATATTTGGGTGCCGGATAAACGAAAGTTTCCTGTATGTAGCAAGGTGGAAGGGTTTTGGAAAGGAATGCCAAAGTGCATGGACCTGATGATGAGGGTTTACCACAGATGGTGGAAGGAGAGGAGGGGGATTCATACTCCTCTTGCAAGTGCGATCAATGGAAGACTTTAACAGGCTAATGAGGAGAGGACCTTGTGGTAGACATATCAATCTCAGTTAAGTTCGCTGGGAGGATAGTATGCAGCTCCTTTATGATCACACAGTTGTGGTATGTGGTGTGCAAGTCAAAATAGCTTAGCTGTTACCCATGGTTTATAAGCATAGGTAAAACCCCATAGCTTTGTAGTGTTTTTCTTATGCTGATAAGCATGGGTAGGAATCTCCACCTTGTTCTGTTCTACACAATGTTCCCTCTAAATGTTATTTGTTGTGTGCGTCCTGTTTATTTCAATGCGGGGTACCTTTAAATTTGCTGTACGCAGCTTAGAGGGAACATTGGTTCCATGGTGAAGTTTTAACATTAACATGAATATCAGACTAGGACTTGGTTTTGTGAATGCCTGAATTTCAGATTCTCCCAAGACGATGACACATTAAATTGTAATAAAAACAGAAAATGCTGGAAACACTCAGCAGGTCAGGCAGCATTTGTGGAGAAAGGAAGGTAGGGTTAACGTTTCAGATTGATGACCTTCGCTAATGGGATGATGCTAGGAACTAGGAAGTATACTATCATTGGAGACAAGCTCCTCACTGAGGACTGAGGAATGGATGATTGAATGGTGGTATGAGCTCAAGGGGCTGAATGGCCTACTCCTGTTCCCATGTTCCTAATTTTTTGTTTACATAGTTTCTGCCTCAACCACTAACCCGGGATGTGAATTCCACAGCCTCACAACTTTCTATGTGAAGAAGTTTCTCCTGCCCTCTGTTCCAAATTTCTTCCATTTAATCATGTATCCATGGCCCCTTGATGTGTCATCCGGTACAACACTAATCATGGGGATGAGAGAATCAAACTCCAATGGGCAAGATGTTGGAGAGCTGCATGATACTTTGCCCTTGAATTTAGACCATCTTCCTCCTCCCCCGGCCCCCCCCCACCCCCGCTCTCTTTTGCCAGTCACTATGGCAATAGACTTTGGGCAAGAATCCATACAGGAGGAAGTCACCTTTGATGGGGACATTCTGAGTAAATTTGGCAACTTTCAAGCTAGCCTAATGTGATTAGACTGGATTTCGATACATTCTTTTTTGGTCACCTCTCCTCATATCTCCTTCTTTGGTTACTTGTCCATTTTTAGGTCCTTATGCCTCTGTGAAGCACTTTGGGACATGTTTTTTCTACATTAAAGGCATTATATAAATGCAGTTGTTGTTGCTGTCATCTTCTCTGGTCCAATAAAGAACCAGAGTAGTTTGGCTGGGTTACCTCTGCGAATTCTTCAGCTCCAGGGTACAAGGGCAAGTCCTGAATTGAAATGGATTAAACTATTATAGAATAAGTGCAGCGAGTGAATTATTTATTCACACAGTATTTAGAGTAAATTTCAGTTTGACAGTAAGTTTTGTAGCGTTACTCAAGAAGTCACACAATACTCTGGAGGACTGTTGCATCAATAACAACTTGCAAGCGGTGGAATGTTGGAAATTTTGTCAAGCACTGACAAGCTCCCGAAGGAAACAATAAAGATGCCATGTAGCTGTACCTCTATCTAACATCGTGATACAATGGGGCAAACAGTGAACTAGCTCTGAAATGCTGGAGCCCATTTTGATGTGAGCAGAGTGAGCCCACTGCCTGCACGATGAAAGCAGTCAGAGGCCCAAACCATTTTGATGGTTGGGCTTCATTATCATATTGCGGTGAGCTGCCTGTGACTCTGGAGCAGTTTGTTGGGTGGGTGGGAGAGGGGAGGGGGAAACAGTTAAATCCAGTGGCTCCTCTGTGAAGCCGAGCCTTAAATTAAGGGGGAATGATGGAGGATTGGGCATCAGGCAGGTCGATTTTTGTGAGGCTGGGAGGAGAGAATAAAACTTGGCTCTATGTCCAGTAGCACTGGCAGAGCCAATTGGTACTCCTATTGACGTTATAGGACTCTGGTTTGCATTGTATGGTGAGGTTCCTGCCTGTTTCTGGCAGGAACCTTGGCAACTATCTGAAGGCCCCAATCAAAATGGCAGCAGGCAGAACGACAGCGGAAGCAGGGCGGTAAATTCTGCACTGTAATTTTGAGCACAATACCACCTCATTCCAGCCCGAAAATGGGGATTAAAATGGTTGGCACTCTTTCTTTAAGGTTCAGTCTTACCACAGGGAAAAATTTTCCTCAGTATACATGCTCACTGACGTAAGAAAACTACTAGGCACTTGGTCTAAGCGTTAAACAAAGCTTTAATCAACTGTTTTACAACATGGAGGTCTAGTTGTGTCCTTCACTGGTTCCTGTTAAGAATGTCCTGCGCAAGCTGGGCCCGTGCCCGAGTATTTATACTCTCCCTGGACAGCGCCACCCGCAGGCCACTCAGTATTATTTCATAAGTCTTTCTTTCATGAATGACAGATTCATGTCACTCACTAATAGGTGTTTAGTGAACACTTACTACTGAAGACTAGCTAAACTGTTACTGCAGATTAGGCACTTGAGCCGCAAGGAGAGACTAAGGATAAAGGGAATGTTTACACTGGAAAAAAGGCTTATTGAAGTTTTCAAGATTATAAGGGCGAAAGATAAATTGAACCCTAAAATATTGCTTGACATGACTGCAACCAAACCTTATGGACTTGAGCTCAGCAGGTGAATGGTAAACAGCTAATTTAGACATAACTGTTTCACACCAAAGGTGGAGCAGACTACGCAGCAGGACAGTGGAGGTGGACAGTGTTAGCAAAAGTCAAGGGAGAATTAGATAGATTTTTTTTTGGTGTAATAAGCTATTGAGGGACGTAAGAGAAGAGCGGCTGAAGCTGGAGCTCCAGCACAGTGGCAGTGGAAGCACTGTTCCTGGCTCATTGCACGAGCCCACGGGGCTTTGATCTAGTGCTATAAGGAGAGGCCAGCTCACCTATATGGCAATAGTGACACTCCTGACACAGCACACAAAATGTTGGCAGGATGCTAGGGTCAGGAGCCAAGCTGACCAATGCCAGCAGCCCCTGCTGGTGGCTCTTAAAGCACCTAAAAAGTGGGAGAAATGGTTGTATCAAGGCAACCATGCAGAACAGATTCATCCCAGGGTGTATCTTTTCTCCCCTTGTCCAGTCTCTTCCCACCTACATCCACGACTCTTCCAACGCCCTCCGCCATTTTAACAGTTTCCAGTTTCCTGGCCCCAACCGCTTCCTCTTCACTATGGACGTACAATCCCTCTACACCTCCATTCCCCACCAGGATGGCCTGAGGGCGCTCCGCTTCTTCCTTAAACAGAGGCCCAACCAGTCCCCATCCACCACCACCCTCCTCCGCCTGGCTGAACTTGTTCTCACATTGAACAACTTCTCCTTTGACTCTACCCATTTCCTCCAAATTAAAGGTGTTGCTATGGGTACCCGCATGGGTCCTAGCTATGCCTGCCTTTTCGTGGGAGATGTGGAACACTCTTTGTTCCAGTCCTACTCGGGTCCCCTCCCTCACCTCTTTTTCCGGTACATTGATGACTGTAGCGGTGCCGTCTCCTGCTCTCGCCCTGAACTAGAACATTTCATTCACTATGCTTCCAATTTCCACCCTTCCCTCACCTTCACATGGTCCATCTCCGACTCTTCCCTTCCCTTCCTCGACTTCTCCATCTCCATCTCTGGGGATAGGTTATTGACTAACATTCACTACAAGCCCACCAACTCCCACAGCTACCTGGACTACACTTCCTCCCACCCCGCCTCCTGTAAGGACTCTATTCCATTCTCCCAGTTTCTCCGTCTCCGCCGCATCTGCTCTGATGATGCCACCTTCCATACCAGTGCTTCCGACATGTCTTCCTTTTTCCTCAACCGAGGATTCCCCTCTACCGTGGTCGACACGGCCCTCGACCGTGTCCGTTCTATCTCCCGCACATCTGCCCTCACCCCTGCCCCTCCCTCCCGGAACCACGATAGGGTTCCCCTTGTCCTCACCTTTCACCCCACCAGCCTCCACATTCAACGGATCATCCTCTGCCATTTCCGCCACCTCCAGCGTGATCCCACCACCAAACACATCTTCCCCTCACCTCCCCTTTCAGCATTCCGTAGGGACCGCTCCCTCCGCGACACCCTAGTCCACTCCCCTACCACCCCCAGCACCCTTTCCCCTTCGCCCGGCACCTTCCCGTGCAAGCGCAGGAGATGCAACACATCCCCTTATACCTCCCCTCTTCCCAGTGCCCAGGGCCCCAAACACCCCTTCCAGGTGAAACAGCGATTTACTTGTACTTCCTGCAATTTAGTATACTGTATTCGCTGCTCACGATGTGGTCTCCTCTACATTGGGGAGACCAAACGCAGATTGGGTGACCGCTTTGCGGAACACCTCCGTTCAGTCCGTAAGGGGGACCCCGAGCTCCCGGTGGCCTGTCACTTTAATTCACCGCTTCACTCCCACTCTGACCTCACCGTCCTCGGCCTATTACACTGTTCCACGGAAGCGCAGCGTAAGCTCGAGGAACAGCACCTCATCTTTCGTTTAGGCACGCTACAGCCCTGTGGACTCAATATCGAGTTCAACAATTTTAGATCATAACCTTAGCCCCAATCACATTTATATTTTATTTTTTCATCCACCCTTTTATTTGCCCCCCCCCCCCTTTTTTTCCCTCCTAGAAGCTGGCAGCTGTCCTTCATTCTGCCAGTGGATTTCACACTTCTTTTAGCCTCAACCTGTCACATTAACACCACCTCTAGCCTTGCATATCACTTAATGTCTCTTAATCTCTCCTTTTGTTCTTTCATCCCCTCCCCCTTTTCCCAGCTTTATCCTGGCCTTAAATCTATTTGTTTCCAGTTCTGACGAAAGGTCATCGACCTGAAACGTTAACTCTGTTTCTCTCTCCACGGATGCTGCCTCGCCTGCTGAGTTTTTCCAGCGTTTTCTGTTGTTATTTCGGATTTCCAGCATCTGCAGTATTTTGCTATTGTATCTTTGGAGTACCTGCCGTGGTGGGTCTGCTGAGAAGGTTAGGCCTTTTTGGAGCAGCACAAGAGCAGAGCGAAGAGAGGTGGCAGAGAGAGTAAATTCTCAATTGCACACCGTCCCTGGGAGCGGGTGGCATTGAAATTTGCTAGGCAGTCACCCCTAAAGGTTGACACGCTCACACTTGGTATAATTTCCCAACCTCACCGTACATGGCATCTTAACGACACTTCACTCTAAGCTTGGCGGAGCATCACAGATGGAGAATGCACAATAATCAACCAACTGTTCATCTACTTTCCAAAGGCGCAGGCATGCCCATGATTTATTGAAGCACTCTGTATTGCTGCCATGCCAGTGGATTTGCCCTGTGACCAATTAAATGTGCAAGGAGTAAACGTCAAGCACACTGTCAACACAAAGTAACTATAATGCAAGCCGCAGATTTACAGATGGCTTAAGGTGCTGCTGAGCTGGGCACTTGGGCAATACACATCTTCTTCCACGTTCCTCATTCCAGCCTTTTTTTGACATGGTTGTAGGATGGAGTAATTTTACTCAATGGAAGGCATATCACAAAACACAAGTGAGGAGCCTATCAGAATGCATCTGCAATAATGTTGTTGAATCACTCAGATAGGCATGTTACTGCTACCAAATAAGCCACAGTTCCTCAAACCAGCTGTGACCTGCGCTAATTTGAGTGCTCAGGGAGCAAAGAGGGAGAGTTCAAAGAGCGCAGTTCACTGATGAGGCCCTGTTGGTTGTTGTGGATGGCATGAGAGAATGGCAGCAGATGTTCCCATTTCAGCACAGGGCAGCAGCAGGAAAGGGAGAAGCAAAGCACAATTTAACAAGTTGTCGTGCCTTCAGGATGCACAGCATTGTTGCAGATGTATTCAAGTGCTCGTTCAGGGATCTGTACACAAGAGGAGCACTTTAGGATTGTGTCTGTTTTCTTTACTGCTGCCGTATACAGTGCTGAAGGTTTCAGTGAGCTATCCCAGATCCCTACCTTATATTGTATCTTATGGACCAATACTGTTCAGCTTATATTCCAGTTTATATTATTGACTTGGTTAGGAAATTGGCTGAGCGTAAGGAGACAGAGAGTAGGGATAATGGGTAGGTACTCTAATTGGCAGGATGTGACTAGTGGAGTCCCGCAGGGATCTGTGTTGGGGCCTCAAATATTCACCGTATTTATTAACGATTTAGATGATGGCATAGAAAGTCATATATCCAAATTTTCTGATGACACAAAGATAGGTGACATTATAGGCAGTGTAGATGAAAGCATAAAATTACAAAGGGAATTGATAGATTAAATGAATGGGCAAAACTGTGGCAAATGGATTTCAATATAAGCAAATGTGAGGTCATCCACTTTCAACCTAAAAAGGATAGAACAGGGTACTTTCTAAATGGTGAAATGCTAAAAACAGTAGCTGTCCAAAGAGACTTGGGGGTCCAGGTACATAGATCATTAAAATGCCATGAACATAATCAAAAAGGGTAATGGAATGCTGGCCTTTATATCTAGAGGACTAGATTACAAGGGGGCAGAAGTTATGCTGCAGCTATACAAAACTCTGGTTAGACCACACCTGGAGTACTGTGTGCAGTTCTGGGCACCACATTTTAGGAAGGATATATTGGCCTTGGAGGGAGTGCAGCGTAGGTTTACCAGAATGATACCCGGACTCCAAGGGTTAAGTAACGAGGGGAGATTACACAAATTAGGGTTGTATTCCCTAGAATTTAGAAGGTTAAGGGGTGACCTGATCGAAGTTTTCAGGATATTAAGGGGAACAGATAGAGAGAAACTATTTCCACTGGTTGGGGATTCTAGGACTAGGGGCTAGGGGGCAGAATCTAAAAATTAGAATCAGACCTTTCAGGAGTGAAATTAGGAAATATTTCTACACCCTATTCCAGTTTAGAAGTTCCACTCTAGATTGTTCCTTGCTCCTCTCCATTGCTAATCTAAATCTTATGATGCGATGATCACTCGTACCCAAGTGTTCTCCCACAGACACTTGATCGACCTGGCCCACCTCAATCCCCAGCACCAGATCCAGCAATGCCTTCTTCCTAGTTGGGTCAAGAACATATTGGTCAAGGAAATTCTCCTGAACACACTTCAGAAATTCCTCCCCCTCCTTTCCCTTTACCCTAGCATTATCCCAATCGATATTTGGGCAATTAAAGTCCCCCAATATCACCACTTTATAGCTCTTGCATATCTCTGTGATTTCCCTACAGATTTGCTCCTCTACCTACTTCTCACTATTTGGAGGCCTATAGAATACCCCCAATAGCGTGATCATACCCTTTTTGCTCCTCAACTCTAACCAAATGGATTTTGTCCTTGTCCCCTCAAGAACATCCTCCCTTTCCAACACTACAATGTCTTCCTTAATCAGCACTGCCACCCCACCTCCCTTTTTTCCTTCCCTATCTTTTCTGAACACCTTGTACCCTTGAATAGTAAGTGCCCATTCCTCACCGTTTTTAAGCCATGTTTCCGTTATTGCCACAACATCATATTGCCACGCGGCTAATTGTGCTTGTAGCTCACCAACCTTATTCACCACACTTTGTGTGTTTATGCACATGCATTCTAAACCCATTTTTGAATTTTTCGTAGTCTTTCTTAGTCTGCTCCTATCTAATATGGTTCTACTACCGCCTCTAGTACTATCTTCCCTAGTACTATCCAACACACACACACTTTTATGCACCTTATTCTTCTTTTCTACTCCTATATGCTGATGCCCATCCCCCTGTCAAGCTAGTTTAAATCCTCCCCAACAGCACTAACAAACCTCCCCGTGAGAATATTGGTCGCGGCTCTGTTGAGGTATAACCCGTCCGGCTTGTACAGGTCCCACCTTCCCCAGAAACGGTCCCAATGCCTCAGGAATCTAAAGCCCTCCCTCCTGCACCATCTCTTCAGCCACGCATTCATCTATCCTCCTATTCCTGTACTCACTAGCACGTGGCATCGGGAGTAATCCGGAGATTACTACCTTTGAGGTCTTGCTTTTTAATCTCTCTCCTAGCTCCCTAAACTCTGCCTGAAGGACCTCATCCCTCTTTTTGCCTATGTCGTTGGTACCAATATGGACAATGACCTCTGGCTGTTCATCCTCCCCCCTCAGAGTGTCCTGCAGCCGCTCAATGACATCCTTGACCCTGGCACCAGGGAGGCAACATACCATCCTGGAGTCACGTCTACGGCCGCAGAAACGCCTGTCTGCTCCCCTAACTATCGAATCCCCTACCACTATTGCTCTTCCACTCTTTTGCCTCCCCACCCTGTGCAGCTGAAAAACCCATGGTGCCGTGGACTTAACTCTGGCTGCACTCCCCCGAGGAACCATCGCCCTCACTCAGAACAGAATATTGGTTGGAGAGCGCGATGCACTCCGGGGACTCCTGCACTAACTGCCTGGTCCTCCTCTTCTGTCTGGTGGTCACCCATTCCCTCTCCGCCTGCATACTCGTAAGCTGTGGGGTTACCACCTCTACAAACGTGCTATCCACGTAACTCTCAGCCTCGGGGATGCACTGCAGTGACTCCAGCCGCCGCTCAAGCTCTGAAAACCGGAGCTCGAGTTGCTGTAGCTGGCGACACGTCCCACATATGTGGTCGTCCAGGCTACACGCTGTGTCCAGGACTTCCCACATGGCATAGATGTGCAATTCATGGGACTGAGCTACCCTGTCATGCCTCTATTTGATAGACTAAGAACTAACCCAGCAGAAATAAACTTAAAACTTAACAAAAAACACTCACCAGCTACTCACCAATCAGCCCTTTCCCTCTATTTAATAGGTTACTAACTAACTTAGCAGAAATAAACTTATAAACTTAAAATAAAATACACTCATCAGCTACTCACCAATCAGCTCCTTCCCTTGTGCCGACGTCACTTTTTTTTACTCTGACGTCACTTTTTCAAAAACTGCCTCTGTTGAGTTGTTGCCGCTTGGGACTGCTCCTTTTATCTGCTCCGCTCTCGCTGTGCTCCCTCCAGGTCCACTCCTTCCGGTCTCAGGCACACACAAATCTGTCCAAGAAGGCAAAGTGTTCAAAATAAAGATTTCAATGTTTGACAACACATTAGCAGAAACTCTACATGAACATTGGCTAAAAGACCCAAGTGCCTACCCTTGTGTGTTGTTAGTTGGTATGATTGGACAAGGATGAGGATGAATGTGAGGGGTGGCTAGTGAGATGGGGATGTGATTATGTAGATAGAAAGAGAGGGATGGGTGGAGGTAAAAGGTAAGTTTGTGTGAGTAAGGATGTGCAGGAGTAGGGTAGGGAAGGCAGAGTGCTGGAGATGTGATGAATGGCACAGCAGGATGAGGTTGAGTGTGGCTTTGCAGTAACTTTTCATGATCTGCTGAGATCATTGAAAGGTTTGTGCCACGGCAGCCTGGTCCTCCTGACCACATCCCTGCTTGTGTCCTCCTGTACAATGTGTAACCAGGCTGCGTTGGTGTCCTGGGGAGTTGTCTTCTGCCCTTTGGAAGGGAAGAGAACCTCCCTGCATGCTGTGACTCCCTCCTAAGCATATGGAGGGTGTCATGGGAGAGCCTGTGCAGCCCTGTGCCTTTGTGCAGTGCTTGTCAGTGTTTGCAGCACCTCAATGCTGTAGAACACTGACAGCACAACTGTAAAAATGTATGTGCACATGGTCCCTTTTACGAAACCGGCTGATGACACGTCATCAAATGACGTCATCAGACCCGTTTCCTTTTAATTGGCCGGGAACCTTGCAGGGTGGGCTTAACAAGCCCCATCATCCTAAAATCACTTCAACAGAGCAGGCTGGAAGTGGGAGCGGGGTTGCAGTCCGCCACCTACCTCGGCTGCACTTAGCCCGCCTCGGTGGGCAAAATCGCGGCCTAAATGTCTGCAACTTCCTAATCTATCTCTCTAGTTGGTCCACTTCCCCATGGTTATTTGTAGTCACCAATCCCTGTTTGGTATCATGAAATTTAGACAAGTTTGTTTCTGTTTTTAACTCTAAATCATTTGAATACAGTGCAAACAATAATATCCTGTGCATTGCCTCCCCCTGCCCGCACCACTACCCCCAGCACCTTGCTAGTCAATCTCCTTTCTTACCAGTGTAATGCACAGTTACCCATTTCCTTCCTGCAATTCGCCCAATTTCAAAGCCATTTCAGAAGCTCCCCCCACCCGCCTTTGCAAAATGGAAACCGATAGATCTTTGAAAGCTAAGGGTATCAAGAGATATGGGGCTAAAAATTCAGTTGGTTGCGCCTCCCGTTAGCGCCTTAAGAGGGCGCTAATGGGGCGCAAAGCAGCTAGCGCCCGGGCGCAGCGATGTTTGCACCGCTCGCGAACTTCACTAGACATTTTGCGGCGACGCTAAACTTTATCGCCGCGGTCCCCTGCGCCCGCGGATTGTGACGTCATACGAGAGTGCAACGCCCTTGTGGCGCACTGGAGCAGAAATTCAGTGGCGCCCCCATCCTTACCGCCTGGTGCATCCAACGACCGGTAGAGTGGAACGCTAACAATCGCTGTGGGGCTCGGGGGGGCGCTATTTAAAGGGGGCCTCTTCCTGTCTTTCTCTGTGGTTGACATTTTTGCACCACTCGTTCTGAGAGAGAGAGAGAGATTTGGAGAGAGAGAGAGAGAGACTTGTGCATTGAGTCAACGCTGTGTGAGGTAGTTTTGGCTACTGATTCTAACTTCGCTGGTACTTTGGTTTCTGGCCTTCATAACTTTGCTTGCTAAGAGACGATGGGGGCTGCACTGATGGGGGGCGTCGTCCTGCGCCAGCTGAATCGGAGGAGACGGAGACGCAGAGAGAGAGTGGCAATGATGGCCAGACGGAGGAGGGCCAACAGGCGTCTGTACAGGAGAGCTTACCCTCCCAGGGTATATCGTGAACAGCTCTCCGACATTCATATGTCTGATGAGCAGTGTCTGCGAAGGCTGCGCTTCAGCAAGGAGGTGGTCACTGAGCTCTGCCACCTGCTGCAGCCAGATCTGCAGCCTCAACTGAGGTCCAGGACGTCTCTGTCGGTGGCAGTGAAGGTCACAGTGGCTCTGAACTTTTATGCTACTGGCTCATTTCAATCTGCTGCTGGGGACATCGCCAATCTCTCCCAGTTGGCGGTGCATTGCTGCATCCAGCAGGTCACAAATGCCCTCTTTAAAAGGAGACGAGAGTTCATCTCTTTCCCCATGACCCCAGACAAGCAGCAAGAATGCGCTCTGGGCTTTGCAAGGATAGCGGGCTTCCCCATGGTGCAGGGCGCCATTGACTGCACGCATGTGGCTTTGCGTGCTCCGCATGAGAATGCCGAGGATTTCCGGAACAGAAAGGGGTTCCATTCCTTGAATGTTCAGTTGGTCTGTGACCACAGACAGCTGATACTCGCTGTCAATGCCCACTATCCTGGCAGCTGCCACGATGCTTTCATCCTGCGCCAGACTACTGTGGCAGAACTTTTCGAGGCACCGCATCAGCCAGTTGGTTGGCTTCTCGGGGACAAGGGGTATCCACTGAGCACCTGGCTGATGACACCGCTCTGTACGCCCAACACCCCTGCTGAGCTGCGGTACAACGAGAGCCATCAAGCTACCAGGAACATCGTGGAGCACACAATCGGCGTGCTCAAGCAACGGTTCCGCTGTCTCGACCATTCTGGAGGAGCCCTGCAGTACTCGCCTGAGCGAGTTTCCAACCTCGTAGTTGTGTGCTGCATGCTGCATAACATGGCAATCCTCAGGACCCAGCCAATGCCACCAGGCCTTGGAGCACCACCAGAGGAGGAGGAGGAAGAGGAGGAAGAGGAGGAGGAGGATGATCAGCAGCAGCACCAAGGCGTGAGGGCGGCCCACAATGGTGAAACTGCAAGGGCCGTCCGTCTGCGGCTGATAGCAAGCCGCTTCTAGGCCCCTGCTGTGGAAATGGCTTCTGCCATTGAGAACAGCATGAATGAACCCAACACGCAACCCCTAAGCCGGCCAAGGCACCAATGATTCCAAACACCAAACATGTATATTTTGAGTACCAAAACTTATTTATTTTACAAACTCTGTGTGTGTCATTTCTTCATGACAAACTCATACAAATAAACACAAAAAAACAGTCATTACCATAACTGGTTCTCACAACCTGGAGATCATGTGCAAAACACTCAACAAAAGTTTGACCACGAACCTCGGCCTTTAATAAAAAAATGACCAGCATTTTGTCACACCTCCTACATCGAGGGTGAACTCCTTCCCGTGCGCCCTTCCCCCCTTCTTACCCTACTGCTCCTCCGCAATGGGACCTCAGTGGCTGCAGCAAGGCTGGTGGAAGGCTGCTGACTGTCAGGCCCTGACAATGCAGATGCCCTTGAGGGACGGCCTAGACCAGTTCTGGGCCTGGAGGGCCCGGCTGCAGACTGCACCAACTCTGCATGGGCGGCAGCAGTCTGTCCTACAGGCGGTGGCAACTGCAGTGGAGAAGTGACAGTGGTGGCAGCAGGAATGCTGTCATCTTGAGCGAGGACAGCAACTCCCTGCTCGACCGGCACACTGGCACTCCCACGGGGCAGCACCTCAGCATCCGGAGCAATCTGCTGGAGCACAGATTGCTGGCCTGCTGCGGCGCGGTGAGAGCCCCGGGGAAATGTGTCCGAACCAGCGAGGATGGCAGCAGACAGTGCTCGCGTGGCCTCAATCTGAGTCTGCATGAGAGCAGTCTGAGATTGAATTGCAGCACTGAGCTTCAGTGTCGCATCCGCCTGCGCTGCAGCGAAGTGCTCCACACTCCTTGCCAGTGCTTCAATGCATTCGGGCACCCTACCCACTGCAGCCATGAGCTCAGTGTGCATGGCCACCGCCTGGGTGTTCATTTCCGCGATCAGCCGCTCCTCCTCTGCGTCCAGTGCAGCAGGACTCGCTGGCCTACTCTCCCTCCGGGGAGAAGGCCCCCGTGCTTCCCTACCCCCATGGCGTTGCTGCAGCCCGCTGGGTCCTGGAGCTTCACCCTCATCAGACCCTTCCCCCCTGCTCCCCTCCAGGGAAGGCGTGTCCTCAGTGTCGGCATGGGCTTCCTCGGGAGAGGGTGGCTCTGATGCTCCGGCTTCCTCTTCCTCCTTGGCTGCAGCCTCACTCCCACTGGCAGCTTCAGGGCCCGTCTCCTCAGCTGGTGAATCACCATCTGAAAGCAGGGAGGTACAAGAGTGGCTTTAGCGTGAGGACAGGGTGGCAGTAAGGGAGGAATAAGTGCAGCGAGTTAGCAAGTTGGATTGAAAGTGTCAAAGGCTGGTATTGTGAGGGACAAGTGGAAGGACAGAGGACAAAAAGGTGATGACCTTACCATTGCTGTCCACAACGGGGTCGGCGTCTCCAGTGGCGACGGGACCGATCACCCGGCTTGCCACAATCCTGTGGACGCGCTCCTCAAGATCGCTGAGGGGTTGCAGCTGAGGCGGCCCTCCACCCGTCCGTTGCTGCTGTCTCCTATTATGCGCCAGCTTGGCCTGCAAGAAAAAGGACGGCGTCTGAGTAAATATACAGCCATGGTCTTGCCTGATGTGCCTCCCATAGGTGAATAGCCCTTACTGTATGCAGCCATGGTCTTGCCTGATGTGCCTCCCATAGGTGAATAGCCCTTACTGTATGCAAAGTGTGGAATGTGTGTGTGTGCTTCATGAAAGGGCCATAGGTGTTGGATGAGTGCTGTTAATTGTGGTTTTAAGACCCTCTGGCCATAGAGTGAGGCTGAGATGGAGGGATGGAGAGGTATTGCAAAAAAGCCACTCACCCTGACGACCCGAGTGAGGTCGTTGAACTTTTTCCGGAATTGGACATGGGTCCTGGGCACCATGCTCCTGGAGGAGACGTGCTGAGCCACCTCCCTCCACACCCTTCTGTAGTCGCGCGGCAAAGGCCTCCTGCCACTCTCTGGGTACAGTGTTGATCCTCGGCGCTCCACCGCGCCAACCAGAGCATCCAAGGCCCGCTCGCTGAAGCGCTGAGCTCGTTCTCTCGCCCTCTCCATCCTTGGCTGGAAAATGGAAGCTCAGGTCTCTCCAGGTCGAGATTCAAGGCTGCAATGAGCAGGGTGTGGCTGGGGAGCAAGATCGCCCCCCCCCCTTTAAGAACTGGCCGGCGCCAGTGTGTCTGTGTTCCCTCGCTAACTGGCAGCACCTGCGCTGCGCTCGCGCTCTGAGTTAGCGCCTCACTCCTCGGCCTTTGCGCCTTAAGACAGGTGTGCAGCGCCTGATTTAGCGCTCCAATCACCTCCCGTTAAAAGTGAAGTTTCCAGTCAGTGGCGATAATTAGCGCCAGGTGCTAATCTTTGCGCCCGGCCGATAATTGCGCCCCAAATGGGGCAATACTGAATTTTTCCCCCATGGAGTAAAGGTGGGAAGATGGAGTTGAGGTGTACATCAGCCATTATCTAGCTGAACGGCGGAGCAGGAACAAGGGCTGAATGGCCTACTCCTGTTTCTATGTTCTGTCACATACAATCTTTGGACCAATAACTGTGGGATGATGCTAAAGTACAGTGCAGATTGTCTGGTATAATTTCAGCCATCACTTTAAGAACTTGGAAAAAGATTCATCAGGAATTTAAATAATAGAAAACACTTAAAAATTCCTTGTATTGAGGACTAATGTTGCCACTTTTTGTAATGTGGTTGCTAAAAATATTTTATTTTATTTTTAATATAATTGGATACTGGAATATGTTCTCTTAAAAAGCCCCAATTATTTTGACGTTACTCTTCATTAGAGTGTAAAATCTCATGGTTCAGTCTCACTACATAAAATTCAATGATTGAATTATCAAGTTGTTGTGTTTGGTTATTTTCAATCTGTGAAAATTTTAAATTCCCATCCATGTTTTCAAATCGCTCCATGAGAGCACCCCTCCCAATCTCTGTAACCTCCTCCAGCCCTACAAACCTCCAAGATATCTGCACTCCTTCAATTGTGGCCTCTTGCGCGTCCCCAATTTTAATCGCTCCACCATTGCTGGCCGCGCCTTCAGCTGAGAGGCCCTAAGCTCTGGAATCCTCTCCCTAAATCTCGCCACCTCACTACCTCTCGTTCCTCCTTTAAGACGCTCCTTAAAAACCCACCTCATCTGCCCTAATATCTCCTTACGTAGCTCGGTGTCAAATTTTGTTTGATAACGCTGCTGTAAAGCGCCTGGGGACATTTTACTATGTTAAAGGCGCTAAATAAATGCAAGTTGTTATTGTTGTTGTGAAACGCCCATTATTTAGTTCTACACTAAAGCTCGTGTTAAGAGATGAGGTAGGACTGCTGATTCCCTCAAGTTGTTTAAGTTGTTTTAGGGCACGTTCACTCACCATTCGCATCGCTGCACTGTCGAGACACTATGGGGGAAAAATGTGGCTAATTACCGCCACGAGTTACCGCCGGTTTCCTGGGGATAAAAAGGTAGCCACCGCTCTAACGCCCTTCTCTGGCACGGGACTTGGTGGCCGCCATTTTGGTGACGGCCATAGCGCTGCTGGTCACAGCGCTGGCCCTGGACATGCAAATATGGAGAGCGTGATGTTAACACCATGCTTTGCAAACTTGGACCTATGTGCTGAGTTTAGCGCTGGGTCCTTAGCTCGCTCTGAAAAGCGAGCATGCAGCAGACTGACAGAAACGCAGCCAGCACTTCTTAAAGGGACACACACATCTTTCAGGTAAGTTTGCATTTAAGTTTTTGGACTGGATTTTTAAATATTTTATTGAATTAGTGGCTTGGTGCAATAATGTTAAAAGTTTCTAAGGTGTGTAGGGGGTGCTGCTGGACACTTGCAATGCCTCAGCTGGTAAAGGAAGGCCTCTGAGAAGACAGAAAATGCTGGAAATACTCAGCAGGTCAGGCAGCATCTGTGGAGAGAGATACAGAGTTCACGTCTCAGGTCGAGATGCTGCCTGACCTGCTGAGTATTTCCTGCATTTTCTGCTTTTATTTCAGATTTTCAGAATCTGCTCGCAGAGGGAAGAGGAAGAGGCAGGAGAGGAAGAGGCTGGAGAGGAAGAGGCGGGAGAGGAAGAGGCAGGAGAGGAAGAGGCAGGAGAGGAAGAGGCAGGAGAGGAAGAGGTGGGAGATAAGGAGGAAGAAGAGGGGGAAGCAAAAGAGGAGGAAGTAGAAGGAAGGATGCAACCCAGACAGCCCCTTTCTAGCCAGGATATCCGGATGGAATCATCCGCCTACAGTAACAGTGACCACACTCCCAATTCCCTTTCAACATTTGTCCCAAACCTTCCCTTCCCTCTGTTACTGACCATCATAGCGTCCTCTTGGCCACAATGCTGAAATAAAAGGCACCACAAAGCAAACTTTCCAATCCTACTTTATACATCTATCCATCCAATATGACGTCAAGAAATCAACTCATCACACTTGTGCATTCCCTTAGTGACTGTCGTGTGTGTGCCTTTGCCTATCCTACTGATGTCACTCAGTGCTACCCCAGTGGCTGGAGCATGGTGGACGTAACGCTGCTGACTTTCAAAGGAAGACTGCAGAGACCCTTGCAGGTCGACCTTGAGGAGCTGGTGGCTGGGAGTGTGAAATCAAGTGACAGTGTTTCTTCTTCTTCTTCTTTTTCCTCTTCTTCTTCACTCTCCTCTCCCTCTTCTTGGTCAACCACTGGCTGGGCAGGCTGCATTTCTTGGGTGTGAGAAATGATGAAGGCATAAGAGTGGAGTTGTGGTGAGGGGAGGGCGGGAAAGCAAGAGGTGCATGTCAGAAGGAGGATAACGTATGATGAATCCAAGCATCTTGTATCCTTTCAGCCCCGCCGCTGGCCAAGGGCTCAGCCATGCCCCTGCCAAGAATGGCCAGCACCGTCTCTCCAAGGGGGTGAGGTGAAGCTAGGAATGGGTGGTGTGCCTCGTGTTTGGTACAGATTGTTGGTAGGTGAATGATGGGGGGGGGGGGCGGTGCAGGTGGGGGACGTGCATTGAGCAGTGGGCGAGGCTGGTGATGTAGTTGGTAGGAGACGGCTTTTGAAGATGCATTCACTGACCTTGATCACTGGTCTGAGGTCGAGAAGCTTCTTTGGGCACTGGAGCCAGGTGGTGGGGTGACACTGCTGGCAGTGACGGCCTTGGTGATGTAGTCCCACATCATTCTTTCTGGAGGGCCTCCTGCCCCCTGTGGGTAGAGGGCCTCTCTTGCAGTGTACAAAGCTGGAGTGCTGCATGCGAGACGCTGGGTGCTCTTCCCTGGCTTGCTGAGCTATTTGTGTTAGTGCTGAGGCACTTTTCCCATATCTTTAGGTGCAGAAGGCAATTCAGCTTTAAGAGCTGAAGACTGCCATTTCGGAATTCTTTTTAATGTTATTTTTGTTCAGAAGGCAGTTTGAGCTCTCAGGGCTAAAAACTGTCTATTTTTAAATGATTGTTTTCATTTTAGAAGGGGAACTGCATTCTAAAATGACAGCCTTGCTTTCAGAGAAGGCTGTTCTTGCTGCAATGACGCCACGGCCACGCTGCATTGGGTCTCCTGCTGGGACGACGGCCAGAAGAACTGGCTTTGCACAGTGAGTTTAGCGCTGGGCTTATGTGTGGAAACATGGGGAGTCAAAATCAGTAATCTGACTGAACCCTCCACTGAACTCAAATATGAAGCCACAGACATGGAGTTTAACTGCAGGTCATCTTCTGCAGTGTAAACACGAACCTGCGAGAAAGTTACCCTCATTCACTGTGCACGGTATAAATGCAACCCGAGTCACTCAAACTTAGCTTCCACTCGCGTGTTGGCTGGGCAGAGGAAGTGTTTCTGTTGTTGGTCTGCACTAGGGTGTCACTGCACTGAGGAAGAGGAGGAGAGAATGCCTCACTTCTGTGGTCAGTGTAGCCACAGTTGCCTGTAACCTCATCAAAGTTCGGTGCTTCTGATTTGTTGGCAGCACTTGCCACTTGCACAATTCGAGCCCCAATTCTTTTATTTGACCGATTAGAGACGAGCAACGCAGTGGATGAAATGATAGGATCATTATTCTGTTTTTTTTCCTATTTTCATTCCAACGTCCATTGATTCGTTATACGGAAACTGTTCAAGGGTGTCTGCTGGACGCATTGATAGACCTGCACAGGGAACGCAGCACCCTAACTATAATGCATCAAGCCGCAGACAATTTTTAATAATGCAGTGTCTATTATAAATCGTTGCATTTCATTAGGTGGTTAATGTACAGCAACATTGCAGCGCATTGTTTTGCTGACAGAAATATGGCAGCAATATACTTTCTTCGGGAGCAGAATGAACATCGGAGAACGGCATGAACAAGACTGTACTGGGACACGCCTGCATTGTAAAGCTCTGTTATGAGGCTAGCGGAGCTTGGCGCCCAACTCTATCACATCGTTTTTTGATTAAGTCTCCGTGAAACCCTTTGGGACATTTTTCTACGTTAAGGACACTACATATGATTCAAGCTCTTGTTTCCTATACATTTTCTACTGTGCTATCCGACAGTCCCTATAATGGATACCGTGTTATAATGCAAAACAGCATCTGTAGGAGCAGAAAGGTGCAAAGTGATTTGACACTTTGGGGAATTGCCTTATTTTATCTCCCATTGATTTAATTTTATTTAACTTAATGGGCTCTTTTTCATAAAAAGACCTCAGGCACAAACCATGGCTTTGCAAAGAGAACAATCATTTATTATTAACACATTAGAAAATTTTCATTAGAAGCTAAACAATATCTTGGGTTTAGGCACAAATTAGAATTGCCTTAACAATACACCACCTTCTGAATTTCCAAAATGCATAATCTTTAGAAATCAAGGCCGCGATTTTATGAACCTCGGTGGGTCCGTGGCTGGCGATGTCGGTGGCGAGTCTCGACCCCGCTGCTGGCTCCATCCCGGCCTCTGAAATTACTTTCCGATGATTGGGCTTGTTAAGCCCGCCCAGCGCGTTTCCCGGCCAATTGAAGGAAGCGGGTCTGATGACGTCATTTATGACTCGTCATCAGCCAGTTTCCTTAAAGGGACCATGCCCAAATTTAGTTTGACATTTGTGCTGTCAGTGTTTAACAGCATTGAGGTGCTTAAACACTGCACAGAGGTGCATGGTTGCACCCAGGCTCTCCCATGTCTCCCTCCATATGCTTATGGAGGGAGTCACAGCATGCAGGGAGGTTCTCTTCCCTTCCAATGGGTGGAAGAGACCTCCCCAGGACAACAACGCAGCCTGGTTACACATTGCAGAGGAGGGCACAAGCAGGAATGTCGTCAGGAGGACCAGGCTGCAGTGGCGCAAACCTTTCAATAATCTCAGTAGATCAAAAACATTACTGCAAAGCCACACTCAACCTCATCCTGCTGTGCCACTCATCACATCCCCATCACTCTGCCTTCCCTACCCTACTCCTGCACATCCTTACTCACAACTTACCTTGCACCTCCACCCATCCCTCTCTAACTACATTATCACATTACCATCTCACAAGCCACCCCTCACATTCACCCTCATCCTCGTGCAATCATACCAACTAACAACACCCAAGGGTAGACACTTGGGTGTTTTATGCAATGTTCATGTAAAGTTTCTGTTAATGTGCTGTCAAACATTGAAATCTTTATTTTGAACACTTTGCGTTCTTTGACAGATTTGTGTACACCTTTGAAAGTGGCTTAGTGAGTTGCAGTGAATGGTGAGACATAACGGTACCCCCCACAATGGTGATGAGTGTGAAAGGAATGGCTTGGGCATTGTAGGGATGCTTTATGTTGTTGGTGTGGGGTGGTGCCAACCTGGTGCATCATGTGGCAGCCAGGGTGTACAGCATCAAGTGAAGTAAATGTGGCCATGGTGAGGCCGTCCCTGGCCTCCTAGGTAGCAATGTGGTCGGGTGCTGATGCCCTGTGTCCTGGGCAGCCTCAAGTGATTGCGGAGAAGGTTGGTGATGTTGTTGGTGCTGCTGGTGTGCCTGGTGATGCTGGTATTGGGGCTGATCGTGGTGTGATTCTGAGGACCAAGGTGAGAGAGTTTCAAGGGCACCCATGCTGATTGAATAGATGGCAGGTGAAATAGAGATGACAGAAGCGATGTGTCAATGGTGGGAGAGGTAATGAGGTCAGACTAGATGGAGACTTGTGTAAAGACTTGCAGCATAGTGAATCTGTTGTGGAATGCACTTTAGAGAAGTTGGTGGTTAATGGAACATGTCTCAATCAGCTGGGAGCTTTGACTTGACATTTGAAGCTGTCAACTCATCAGCTGATTCAATGGCCACTGACCTCCCGCCTCAGCTTCACAGATGAGGTCTAGGCACAGCGGGAAACCGATGGGTGACCTGTCAAAACCAAAAAGCTGGGGGGACAAAAGCATTGTTAAGTGGCTGTAAACAATCCACTAATGATTTGAATTGGGTCCCCCACCGCTGCCTGTCGGGTCTGCTCAGCGCTGACAGACCCGACATCGGGAAAGTCCAGTGTGCACATTTTGACAGCGGGTTCCTGACCCGCTGTCAATCATTTTAAATTTAACAACTGACCTGCCGCCCATCCTGTCCGCTGAGCGCCAGCAAAATTCCGGCCCAAATGTCTATCTTAGACTAACCCCATAACAAAAGTCATATACTCATGGTTGGCTCAAGCTTGTTGGGAAGATTAATAGAGAGCAGTCAAGAAGATACCAGGTGAGTTGCCACTGCCAGAAACTGAATGGCGAGGTTGGAGCAGTTGCGGTGGAGCTGTGTCTCATTGCACTCTGAAATTTCCAGCTTTTTAAAAGCCCTTTTTTAATCTCGAACCACACTCCGAGCAGGTAGCTGGTCAACAATAGGTCCCTACAAATACCACCCACGATTGATTGACACACTTGTTTTCTCTGTGTCCACAACTTAACATATGCAGGCGTTCAAAGTGATCTCCAGCCGGCCCAGTCGCGTTCTCGTTACTATGGTGATCTATCCTCTGCTGTGCGGTCTTTCACAAACGTAACCAAGTTAAGTCGGCAGGTGTTCAAACAAGCTTTGAAGAGTCCTTTCCTTCCGACAAGCTGGAGCCGATTTAGTATCACTTTCGTCACTACGCACCTAAGGATTGTTTTGCCATGAGGTCAACACAATTCTTCTCAAATTTGAATTTGTTTGAAGCATGTTCTTTTATTCATGCCTGTGCTGATCAAGTGCTGGAAAGGTGGGCAGTACCATGTCCTTTCTGGATTGACCATGGCATTGGGTCAGGTCCAGACTACATTATCAGGACAATATGGTCCACTCCCATAATCTAACTGAACCCCCCAGCAATGCAGGGAGATGAGCAGGATTATCAGGAAGGACAAAATGTGGCGTATTATCCCTCTGTATTTTCAGAACATACAGTGGGGTTGAGTTTTCGCTTTGGGCGCAAACTGGGAATTGCGCCCAAAATGCGTTGGAGATTGCGTGGAATTATGCTTAAATTCATTTGCATAATTACAGGCGTCAAGTTTTCAATGAACCAGTGCAATTGGGCAGCGTCATAGAACGTAATTTTTTCTTTTTTTATCTTTCCATTAAAAAATTATTCATCGATGCATTTAAGAGCGGTAACCTGGAGCAATTTTATTAATACCGCTGAAAATGGGTTTATCACCAAAAATAAGCATTTTTAATCAGGGTGTCCAGTCGTCACTGAAAATTACTTTAAAAAGCTGTACTGAACCATCTAATATTTTCATTGGTGTACTCTAGTCAGTTTCTTAGTAAGTTAAATATTTTTTGATATGCAAAACTTTTTAAATGTGCCTACTAGGGCCTGTGCACCTAAGAAAATGAGGACAATCAGAAGAGCCTCCCCGAACCAGCGCAATCGACGGAATCTTGCAATTTCCACCTGGGGGCGTGGCCAGATTTGTGGGCGGGGCCTGACACAGGGGACTTGAATCTTGAACCAGCACAAAAGATCGTGGAAAACACCAACCCGAGGGCTGGATTTTGCCGGCGCTCAGAGGGCGGGTTTGGAGGCGGGTGAAAGGTTAAAATCGTTTTGATTGATGGCGGGTTGTGATTCCGTCGTCAACCCGCCTCCAAACAATTTTCCCAAGTGTCGGGTCCCCGATTTGCGAATGGACCCGACACCTAGCGGCGGGAAGAGGATTAAAGGCAATTACCTGCCTATTAACAGGTAGTTGCCAGTAGTTGACAGTCCTATTTTTGAATGTTGCCACTTCTGGCTCGGGTTTCCCGATGTCTGGACACCACGCCAGGTAAATGTGGCGTGTTGTGAGTCTGCTGCAATGTTTCTGGATTGATGACAGCTGCAGAAGTGTTGTGAAGGATCCAATGTTGCACATGGTGAGTCTCAGAGGAAAGAAAATGTTGGGAACTGCATTTTTAATACATTTACACTTTTCTTTAGGTTACAAGTTTTTAAATCCATGCCCAGTGCCACCTCATTGGGAGAACCTCTCTCACCAGTGACAGATCGCTTCTGCCACCTCACCTGCAGCTGCCATCTATTTCAGCCTATGGAGGGAGTCATTGGAGAGCCTGGGTGCAAGAGGTCACCTTTGTGCAGTGATTGTCAGTGTTTGCAGCACCTCAATGCTGTCAAACACTGAGAAATCAACTGTCAAAATAAAATTGTACGTGGTCCCTTTAAGGAAACCGGCAGATGATGCATCATCAAATGATGTCATCTGACCCACTTCCTCTTAATTGGCCAGCAAGCCCACAGGGCGGGCTTAACAAGGTCAATCAAGGCAAAATCAAAAAAGGACTGGAAGCCGGAAAACACCTGACCCACACCCAACCCGCCTCCATTAATAAAATCACGGCCTGAGTGTTTATGGGCGTAACTCACTTACGTTTAAAATTTCCCGATCTTTTGTGCTGGTTCAGATGATTCCACCCGGATTGCATTGATATAACTAGTGTAAAGGAGCAGAAACTCTACCCTGGTGTGTTTTGTTGAAATTTGGGCACTGTTATGTTGTGAGATTAGGTTTCTTTGACCTCCTCTTCTGGACATTCAGCCCACTGACAAAATGCCAGCCATTTTTTTTATGAATGTAAGTGGGGAAACGTGTGTACGTTATGAAATGATGAGTGGCCTGGATCCAAGTGGGAGCCTTTTAGGGTTTTATGCTTGAATATGTACTCGAGGCTTCACTTTCATACATGTTCTGATCCAAATTCTATTGTACATCTTTGTGGCTCATCCACTGACTGGCTCTTCTTTTTATTCATTCATGGGATGTGGGCGTCGCTGGCAAGGCCAGCATTTATTGTCCATCCCTAATTGCCCTCGAGAAGGTGGTGGTGAGCCGTCGCCTTGAATGCAACTGAGTGGCTTGCTGGGCCATTTCAGAGGGCAGTTAAGAGTCAACCACATTGCTGTGGGCCTGGAGTCACATACAGGCCAGACCGGGTAAGGACAACAGACTTCCTTCCCTAAAGGACATTAGTGAACCAGATGGGCTTTTGTGACAATCTGGTAGTTTCATGGTCACCATTACTGATACTTGCTTTTTATTCCAGATTTATTTAATTGATTAACTGAATTTAAATTCCCCAGCTGCCGTGGTGGGATTTGAACTCATGTCCCAGGATCTTTAAACCCGGATCCAGGCCTTTGGATTACTAGTCCAGTAACATAACCACTATGTTACCGTACCCAGAACTATATGGGCTGGATTTTGAATGACCCATGGAGTCGGGTTTGGAGGCGTGTGGGGGGTTAAATTTGCGGGGTCGGGGGTCCCGACTCCATCCCGCCTTCACGCAATTTTGACAAAATCATTCGCGGGGTTCCCGACTCCATGAGGCGGGAGAGGCCATTAAAGCCCTTAACAAGCCCTAAATTGGCTCTGTAATGCCATTTTGAAACGTTTTTGCTAGTTTAACCCTTTTCTGACGTGAAGTACGCCTGATGTGAAACACGCCAGTGAAACCTGGCGGGAGCACAAGTGGATAGCTGACTATCAGCTGCAGGTCCACTATTACAACGGAGATGTGATGAAGGTAGTAGTAGTATTAGGTGTGAAAGTCGCCTCTGATGCTGCTGCATTGAATGTCTTCAGAGACTGCATGGCCTTTGCTGTGAGAGGACTTGGATGGAAAAAAAATCTCTCTCTCTCTCTCTCTCCTCTCTCTCTCTCAAAAGCCAGGCAGGTCCTCTCTCACCAACAGCCAAACCATCTCTCAGACCAGGCAGTCAGCAATGATGACATCATCGGAGGCGACTTGCAGACTGAAACCACTTATTAGTTCATGGGTTCCCACATGCTGGAACTCAATTGCCCAATTAAGTGAAAATTGCATCATTCATCCACATTAATCTGGAGTCGCGGGGGGAACACGAAATGCGGATGACACGACCCCAAGACAAAATCCAGCCCATGTGTTTTGGGAAAGAGGACAGATACAGGCTTGTGTGTTGCATATTCAGCCATCATTATATAGCACATTACATTTCTGCCTTTTTTCACCTTCAGTGTAATATGTTCATTATCCTGCATGTTCAACATCATATGCTATTCCTCCTTTGCAAACCACTCCATGGTCTCACTTCCCTCAACCTCAGCATCCCTACATCCTAGCCTGCATCCTCTGCTCTACCAACTCTGTGCTACTGAGTGATAGATTTTCCATCCATCGTCTAAGAATGGGTGAAATATCTACTCCAGCATGTGTCACCTTCCTCCCCTTCCTGCTGTACCATCAGCGACACAGCCTTCAGGCACTACTACCTGAGCTGCGGAATGCTCTTCCCTCTATCTGGCTCCCGATATTCTCACTTTCAAAAGCTTCCTCAAAACCTGCTCCTTTGACCTCGCTTTCCAGTTGCCTGCTCAATCTCTCCTCCCAACTTCTTACTCAATGTCCGATTTGTGAATCACTTTGGAACATTTGCTGCATTAAAGCAACTACTCAAGTGCAAGTTGCTATTGTCTTTGTTTTTTGTGAAAATCAGCCTTCTCATACTTAATATGAAATGGCACCCAACTTCATTCAACAACAACAACAACTTGTATTTATATAGCGCCTTTAACATAGTAAAACGTCCCAAGGCTCTGCACAGGAGTATTGTAAGACAAAAAATTTGACACCGAGCCACATAAGGATAAATTAGGGCAGGTGACCAAAAGCTTGGTCAAAGAGGTAGGTTTTAAGGAGCGTCTTAAAGGAGGAAAGAGAGGTAGTGAGGCGGACAGGTTTAGGCAGGGAATCCTAGAGCTTAGGGCCTAGGCAACAGAAGGCACGGCCACCAAAGGTTGAGCGATTATAATCAGGGATCCTAAACAGGGCAGAATTAGAGGAGCGCAGATATCTTGGGGGGGGTTGTGGGGCTGAAGGAGATTAGAGAGATAGGAAGGGGCGAGGCCATGGAGGGATTTGAAACAAAAGGATGATAATTTTGAAATCGAGGCGCTGCTTAAGCGGAAGCCACTGTAGGTCAGCGAGCACAGGGGTGATGGGTGAACGGGACTTTGTGCGAGTTAGGACACGGGCAGCCGAGTTTTGGATGACCTCAAGTTTACATAGGGTAGAATGTGGGAGGCCAGCCCGGAATGCGTTGGAATAGTCAAGTCTGGAAGTAACAAAGGCATGGATGAGGGTTTCAGCAGCGGATTAGCTGAGGCAAGGGCGGAGACAGGCGATGTTACGGAGGTGGAAGTATTCAGAATGAAGAGCACTGGACAGCGCGTCAGGTTACATCACAATGCTTTCCGCTCAGGGGCTAGGTTTGCATCCATGGCTGACAGTGTGTCGTGGTGGAATGAAAGTCTCCTCAAATTGAAATGGGTTTCGGCGGTCTTCAACCCAGTTCCTAGCAGGTACTGTCCACAGTGGGTGTAACAAATTGACGTATACACTGTACAGTATAGCATACTCTTCTAAGGCTTGTGTTGAGGCACTTTATGGAGATGGTGTGGAGGCAGCTTCACCTTGCATCTAACCCATGTTCTACCTCACCTTGGAGAACTTGGACCTCACCCAACCATGTCTAACCCGAGACCACTTTCTGCTGACAAAAGATCTAATTCAGATCACAGACACCCTCCACCCTGATAAGCACAGAAATTGAAATAAAAAGTACAAAAATTAAACTATATATAATAAAATAAAACAAGGAAAAGCTGGAAATCTGAGGCAATCTGACGGAGAGTACACACCCGAGATACCATAACCTGCCTTTTCTTTTTATAGATACTGACTAATCTGCTGTCTATTTCTAGCATTTTGTGTTTTTATTTCTATATATAATACAGAATGATTAACATGTTAAGGGATGGATGACAGATATGTACCATGCCCAGCAAATGGTTGTACTGCTCTATCCTGACCCAGTTTATATCTGGTGGACGTCCCACCAGACATTGGACATTACAGATGTCCACCCTAATATGGGTAGGCATATTCAACTGGCCCATTGATGACAGGAAAGTGTCAAACAACTTATTAACACCATAGAAGCATTGCTATAACAGATGGAGGGGGGGGGGGGGGTTAAAATATGATAACTCCTCCCCCCAAGGGATGTAATCAAACATTCTGCCTGGGAAATTAAGAAAAACAATTTCTTACTCAACTGCTGAAGGTCTTCCCCCTCCTCTCCTGAAATGGGATCTCCACAGCTGGTGAGAACCCTGCCAAAAAAGATTCAAAATTCATCCAGGGTCAACGTCAAGACAAATGGCTGGGTGCAAAGGCCGCTTCTCCTCCGACTTGACACTGAGTTTGAAGCAGAAACTCCCAGCTGGCATGTCTACAGTTTGCCATCCATTATTCTATATTTATACAGTTGATGTGAAGCATAATTTTACTGAATGATCAGGTGAGTCATGACCAGATCATACACAGCAGTGGGACTTCAAACAGGAATTGAATTTCGAGTCAACGAATACAGAATAATGGATACCTGTGAAAGACTGTGTAACTTTAAATTACATCATAGAACTCCCACTGACTTTGGCTCTTCTGGAAGCTGATAATTCTCTGGCATAGACAGTCAGGTTAGGTGCCATAAAGCAGCTATTTTCTCAGAGAGGATTATTACCCATCTGAAAGAGGTTAATGGTGGATGGATACACGATACATGATAAGAAATCACTTGACCAGTTCCTGAGAGAGGGGGTCATTCAGGTGCATTGAGAGTGTGCGAACTAGATCGCCAACTCATGGACAACTACAAAGGGTACTGGATCTGGAACTCGCTCCCCCAAAAAACTGTTGAGGCTAGGCCAATTGAAAATTTCAAAACTGAGATTGATAGTTTTTTGTTAGACAAGGGTATTAAGGGTTACAGAATCAAGGCAGGTAGATAGAGTTAAGATACAGATCAGCCATGATCTAACTGAATGGCAGAACAGGCTCGAGGGGCTGAATGGCCTCCTCCTGTTCCTATGTTCCTACAGATACCAGAAGCTCGTTTGATTGTCCTATGTAGAGAAGAGTTTTTTAAAAAGAAACAATTGGTCACAATTCTTTTGTTTGTCTCCCCAGGAGTTAGCATTACTAGTGGTTGGGGAGGACAATGAAAGGCATTGCACCAACTAGTGCAATAGGATTAGAATTGATGGGTCTGATTGCATTTTCTCATCCTTCTTTTTATATGTTTGTATGATTCAAGTCTTTGATGAAAGGAATAGAAGAAATAATGCAAGTAGTTTTTTTCTTAATCTTCAATTGTGTTTGTGAGACTAAAGAACTCTGTTTCAAAATAGTCAAACCTCAAGTGAGATTGTGATTTGTGTGTGGAATGGATGTCCATCAGTCTAAGTGCAAATTCACCGAACTCCTTTAAAATGTCGGATGACTGTCTGACAGAATGTGCAATTGTAGGTTGTAGGGATAGATTTAGGCCAAAATGATTGAATAGTTTATGTAACATAGTATCGTAAGTTATTCAGTACATGGCAAGAATATCTGGAGTATGTTCATTATTTTAGCTTTTTGGAAGCTTTACCTGGTTTAAAATCAAGCTCTTCTGGGAATTTCAAGATTGGGTTATGTGAACACTTCGATAATGTAGCTGTACACGGAGGTGGATAGTCTCAATAAGTTGAATGTCTCTTTCCATTCCATGATTTCTTCCTTATGTCTTATTTATGAACCACAAATTGAAAGTTATACAGCAGAAGTGATTTATAAACATTTGATTACTGTTTGAACTCACCCTCTGTATGCTTGCTCACTCACCCATCACCCCAGCCTCACTGGCCTACATTGGCTGCCGGCTCCCCAAAGTCTCAAATTTAAAATTCTCATCCTCCTGAATAAACCCTCGTGGCCTCGTCCCCTCCCCATCTGTGTAACCTCCTCCAAAAGTACAAGCCTCTCCCCACACTCACCATTCCTCTTACTCTGGCCTCTTGCACCTCCCTTCATCTCACCATCAGCTGCCTTGGCCCCAAATTCTGGAATTCCCTCCCTAAACCCCTCTGCCTTTCTCTTGCTTTAAAAACCCACATCTTTGACTCCTTCCATATCGTCTTCTTTGGATTGGTGCCCGTAATCTTTTGATCTTTGATTGCGCCCCTGTGAAATGACTTGCAATGTTTTTCCACATTAAAAGGTGCTATATAAATGAAAGTTGTTGTTGTTTGCAATCCTAAAATAACCATTCACACCTGGGTTTCCCTCGCGGTAACAAGTAGTAGAGTTAGTGCTAGATTGTTGGTCAAGGTTTCAGATTTGACTCCTCTGTAATGGCATCACAACTACGGCAGCTCAGTTACGTTGGGTTGATTGAGAGGGTCGACAGATGCTTCATTTAGGTAAGAGAAGAAGTCTGGAGGTTGGCCTTAGTTTAAAGGAGGTGGTTCTCTGAGCAGACGTGGTTTGAATCCTGTCGTCTGTGGGGCAGGACTCGAGTCGTGTGTAGGGGAAAGAGAACGTCAAACATTGAAAACCAATCCCCACTCACCATTTAAGCATACCGTTCCCCTTACGGACTTCCAAAGATCATGGGCAGGATACACCAGCTGGTCCGCCAAGCTTGCCCCACACCATGATGGCTGGACCATCACGGCAAAACACTTGTTCCAGCCAAAGAAAGATAAGGGGAAAAAAATACTCTGCGAAATGACTCTCCAATCCTTCTCTGCACTGTTGGGTGACAGACAAGAAAACAACAGCAGGAGCATTTTCACATTGCGATACGGCCGTTTCTGCCACAGGTGGAAGACTTCCAGCACCTGCCAGCATGGTAGAGCAGACGGTGATCATTTTTTGCAAGTAGCAGTGTTTCTGGCCCATTCCTGCAGTCTCAGTAAAAGGCTGAATGACCTTTACAGATGGATTTCATGGTCTTTTGTAACATTATTACTGTGGAGTTCTAATTTGTATTAGATCAAGGGAAATCTCAAATGCCACATATATTATAAAACAAGGCCTTTCTGCACGAGTTTTAAGTTAATGATCCAACACGTAAAATTATTTCAAGGTGCTTTCCTCTTTAAATCCAGTCGTTAGTGGTCGAAATCACTAATATAATTTGGGACCAGCTGGATTTACTGCAATGGTCATTACCGGTACTGCCAATTCCTAAAAAGTCACAGAAGAAAATAATCTCTCTCTCCTTGCTCAACAGCTCCCCCTCCCCCTCCCCCAAAATAAGTTGGGGTGCTTCTCAATCCATTTCCTAGTGTCTAATTATTGATCAGCAGCAGCTGAGAGCTGACCAACAGCACACTGCTCACATTCCTAACTGTGTGTGGTGCAGGCCGTGTTAGCTTAAAAGGAGCGTCTATCACTATGCCTGATTCATTGGCCCGGATTTTATTGCGGAGTGAGATCCTTCCATGCGAGGGGCCAGGGCGAGCAACAAGCTTGAATGGTGAGGCCAAGAGAGATTTTGGCCACCATCTTACCTGAGGAGGCGCGTTGGGGGTGGGACTGTTGGTTTCCGGGTTCTAGTCCCGCCCCCAGCGACGTCTGACGACCTGATGCTATTTTCCCTTGATTGGCCTTGTTAAACCCGCCCTGCGGGCTTGCTGGCCAATTAAGGGAAAGCCAGTGTCAGATGACGTCAGTGCATGATGCTTCATCTGCCGGTTTTGTTAAAGTGACAGGCACCATAATTTTTTGACAGATGAATTGTCAGTGTTTGACAGCATTGAGGTGCTGTCAAACATTGACAATCACTGTCTAAAGGTGAGCCCTTGCTCCCAGGCTCACCAATGACTCTCTCCTTAGAAGAAAATAGATGGCAGCTGCATGTGAAATTGCAGAAGCCATCTGTCAATTCTCCCGATCAGATGAGGCTTCATTGAAACAAAAAATCTTGTCACCTGCAGAAACATATAAAGAGAATAAAAATATTTCTCACTACATTCTCTCACCTGTCATAATTACCTGTGCACCATTGCACCCATCACACTACCTCTGCAGCTGTCATTTGCACACTTACACTGCAGCAGACCCACAGCTCGCCTCGCTGACCCTGGCGGGGTTTCCCGCCGTCGGGAAACCCGCATCAGCAGGCGTAAAATGGTGAAAAGCCTCTTAACTACCTGTTAACAGGCAGTTAATTGGCTCTAATCCCCTTCCCGCCGCTGGGAGACGGGTCCCTGTGCGAGTCAGGGACCTGCCTCCCGGGAAGATGGTTCGGAGGCGGGTTGGGACCCACTCCCAATTTTCCCCATTTTCCCACCTCCAAACCCACCTCCTCAGGGCTGGTAAAATCCAGCCCTTTAACTCCCGGGCCTCATTTCCATATCCAGGCCCAAACACCCGCCTGAACCCGACAGAAATCACTGCCTGGCCGGCGGGCAAAAGTAAAATTTGGGTGGCAGGAGACCGGTGGGAACAGTCCCCAGCAGTCGGGTAAGTGGTGAGGGGGGGGGGGGGGGCGGGTGGGGGTGTCAGGTAAGTGGTGAAGGGGACTTTTGGGGGGCAATTGGGGAGGGAGGGGGAAGCCAGGGACAAGGGAGGCCTTGTCCCCCACTCCATTTTAACTCCCCCTTGGCCTGGTTTCCACCAGGTGGGGGAAGTTAAAATGAGGGCCACTCAGGTCATCAGTACAGAATTACATTTGAAATTTAAAGAAATAGGAAATTAATTAAATAAATTCCAACAATTTCAAGCAGGAAACCAGGATATAACAATACTAAACATTATTCCGGTCACTACCTTATTTGGCAGAGTCTGCCCCTCTGGAGTTATCTCATCCCCAAATGTTGCTACTTTCAAGTATCTGAGGAGTATTGAGTATAGCCAGAGAGGGAGAAAGTTTCCTCTGTGCACTAGATTTAGTGAAATTGTAAACACATTTAGAAAAGAATCATTTAACTTTCTGTCCCACAGTGAAACGAGGAAATTCGCCCCCCCAGTGGTTACTTATGCCTCACTCATCCACAGAATGAGCATCAATGTGAGTGCACCCACTTCATCTTCGTCAGCCGGAATATACTTAAACATTATCAATAAAAGACCAGGCCAATTTCCAGCTCATGGGAAAAGCAGCTGCTTTGGAATCCAATATTGGATTGTGCCGAGTCACAAGCCCTTCAACACCATCAGTTCTCCATTTATAAATGTAACTCAAAAGAAAGGTCATCATACTCAGGAATCACTCTGATGTAAAAGGTCACCACATCTCCAGACACAGGCTGCACACCAGTAGAACTCAGCGACACCCTGTAAACGCACATCAACAATGAAGCCAGGCTCATCTCTGATCTCTGCTGTTAGTCTCCAGGCAACAGAACTGACCGTGTGATGTTGCGATATCTTCATGTTCCTATCTCTCCTTTGATACCCATGTACTGGCTTAGGAACATGAGGAACAAGAGTATGCCATTCAGGTCCCTCGAGCCTGTTATATAAAATTACATAGAATCTACAGCATAGAAACAGTCCATTCGGCCAACTGGTTTATACTCCACATGAACCTCCTCCTACCCTCTTCATCTCACCCTATTAGCAGATCCTTCTATTCCTTTCTCTCTCATGTGTTTAACTATCTTCCCCTTAAATACATCTATGCTATTCGCCTCAACTACTGCTTGTGGCCCCGATTCAATTAGCTCACGGCTGATCTGTACCTCAACTCCAGTTACTCACCTTTGCTTCATAACCCTCGATACCCTTAGCGAATAAAAATCTATCGACCTCAGACTGGAAAGCTTGCTCATGCTAAAGTTTGCAACAGCAATTCTGAATCTGCCTCTCAGTAGTGCCTGAGTTGAGCTATTTCTGTGCAGCCAATGGGGTTTATATATTCACAAACAGCTCTCAAATGACTAACTAACCAGATCATCTACAATTGTTTCTTTTTCTTTTCTAGATTCACTCCGATTCAGACAAGGGAGATGGCTCCATAAAATACACCATATCAGGGGAAGGCGCTGGAACGGTTTTCATTATTGATGAGATTACTGGGGATATCCATGCTACGGAGCGATTGGATCGTGAAGAAAAAACCTACTACACGCTTCGCGCTCAGGCACGGGACAGACTGACCGATAGACCACTGGAGCCTGAATCGGAATTTATTATCAAAGTCCAGGATATTAATGACAGTGAACCCAAGTTTCTAGATGGACCCTATGTTGGTAGCGTGCCTGAATTATCACCTGTAGGTAAGGAGACACAAGTTGTTTTGTGTGTGTAACCTCTGCATTGATTGCTCTAGAAGTGACACTGGCATTCACAAAGATCCCAAATGCAAAAGCATGCTTCATTTTTATTCTGAAATTGGAACCTATAAATCCTATCTTAGTTGCAAGCATGTCTTTGCACAGTATGACCTTTTTCAACAATGAGCATTCACTTTCATGGACTGCCACTTCAAAAGTCTATGGCCGTGATTTTGCCAACTGTGGGGAGTCCGGTGCGGCTTCAAACCCCGCTCCCGTCTTTATCTCGCCTCCTCCAAGTGATTTTGCCCTGATTGGGCTTGTTAAGCCCGCCCTGCGAGGTTCCTGGCCAATTAAAAGGAAGCGGGTCTGATTATGTCATTTGATGACGCATCATCAGCCAGTTTCCTTAAAGGGGCCATTTCCACATTCATTTTGACAGTTGTGCTGTCAGTGTTCTACAGCATTGAGGTGCTACAAACACTGACAAGCACTGCACAGAGGTGCACAGCTTATAGAGGGAGTCACAGCACGCAGGGAGGTCCTCTTCCCTTCCCATGGGCGGAAGAGATCTCCCCAGGAGACCAACGCAGCCTGGTTACACATTGCACAGGAGGACACAAGCAGGGATGTGGTCAGGAGGACCAGGCTGCAGTGGCACAAACCTTTCACTAATCACAGTAGATCACGAAACGTTGCTGCAAAGCCACACTCAACCTCATCCTGCTGTGACATTCATCACATCCCCATCACTCTGCCTTCCCTACCCTACTCCTGCACATCCTTACTCACACCAACTTACCTTACACCTCCACCCATCCCTCTCTATCTACATTATCACTTCCCCATCTCACTAGCCATTCCTCACAATCATCCTTGTCCAATCATTCAAACTAACACACAAGGGTAGGCACTTGTGTGCCAAAGCCAATGTTCGTGTAAAGTGTCTGTTAATGTGTTGTCAAGCATTGAAATCTTTATCTTGAACACTTTGCCTTCTTGGACAGATTTGTGTGCACCTTTGTAAGTGTCTTAGTGAGTTGCAGTGATGGTGAGACATAACTCCACCCCCCCCCCCATGGTGATGAGTGTGAAAGGAATGGCTTGGGCATTGTAGGGATGTTTTATGGTGTTGGTGTGGGGTGGTGCCAACCTGGCGTATCATGTGGCAGCCAGGGTGTATAGCGTCAGGTGAAGTAAATCTGGCCATGGTGAGGCTATCACTGGCCTCCCGGGTAGCAATGTGGTCAGGTGCTGATGCCCTGTGTCCTGGGCAGCATCAGGTGATTGCGGAGAAGGATGGTGTTGTTGTTGGTACTGCTTGTGTGCCTGGTGCTGCTGGTGTGCCCGGTGCTGCTGGTGTTGGGGCTAATCGTGAGATTGTTGAGGACCAAGGTGAGATTTTTTCAAGGGCACCGATGCTGCTGGAATAGACGGCAGCTGAAGTTGAGATGACAGAAGCGATCTGTCAATGGTGAGAGAGGTTGCTCCAAGGAGGTGACACTGGATAGAGTTTTTACTCCAAACACTTCCAAACTGCATACAGCTCAAAAGTGTCTTCCAAATCCTGAAGGTTCAATCTTCTGACATTGGAAAGTGAACAGCTGTGAAATGGTAGCTTTTATACCACTTTTTCAGTTATCACCTATTCACAGCAATGGAGAGTCATAAAGAACCCAACACACTGACGGGACCCCCGAGCGACGGAAACCTTGTGGAAAAGTTGGAAAAATGGCTAGAAGGTGGTAAAATGCTGTTCAACTACCTTTAAAGACCCTCTTAACTATCTCAATTGGCTAACCTGCCGCTTAGTGCCGGGTCTGCAAAGCACAGGCAGACCCCACACTTGGGAAACTGAAACAGGCGGGTTCAGAGCGGGATTTGGACCCACTGTTAATCTTTTAGATTTTGACAGCAGATCTGCCTCCGAACCCGCCCTCTGAGCACCGGCAAAATTCCGGCCTATATATGTGTGTTTTAGATAAAAGGAAATCTATTAACTCAACCTTTGGAGAAGGCTTAAGTCAACTACCTTAATAAAAAGTGTTATTGAATTGAACAAGCTGAAAGAATAATTGAATTTCAATGAGGTTTGGGTTTACGTTGCACTATTGTGAAGTGCAAAATGGCCAACTTTTGCAAAAGCAAAGTCCTGCGGATGCTGGAAATCTGAAATAAAAACAGAAAATGCTGGAAACACTCAGCAGGTCAGGCAGCATCTGTGGAGAGAGAAACAGAGTTAACGATTCAGGTCAATGACCCTTCATCAGAACATTTGGTTTGGCTTACACTATGGCTGAATTACATGCACATCCTTTCTTTTAGTTGGTTTGAGCTTCAGTGACTTATAAAGTTGACACGAGATGTGCTTTCATCGCATGTAACAAAACCCCTTTCTCTTCGGGATGAAACGCCAACCATTGCAAAATATTCCACCCTCAAAGATAGGCGTCAGGAGAGTCAACAAAATTAGCACCATTTGGAAAACTCCCACATTATTTTGTTTAACAGTAATCAGAGTAAACAAAGTTTGTGCTCAGGTGTTACAGCTATTTGGAGGAGCCAGGTGACAATGTCTAAGGCTCCAGACTGACTTGGGGCTAGATATGTGTGCAACATGAAAATACTCAACTGGAGGAGGGCTCATTTCAGTGAATCGAAAAGGGATCTGGCCCAGGTGGATTGAAATCAAAGCTTGGCAGGTAAAACAGTAAAGTGCAATGGGAGCCTTCTTAGACATTTAGATGAGGAAAGATGGGAGGAGGCTCGAGTAGAGCATAAACGCCGGCACGGACTGATTGGGCTGAATCGCCTGTTTCTGTGCCGTATATCCTATGTAATCCTATATAAACTTAATCCTGGTTAGTCAAGCATGATTTGCCTTTAAAGGAGACAGCTTGATTACAGACGAGACACATTCCCACGAGGGGGAAAGGAAGGACATCCAAAGCTAAGAGATCTTCCTGTGGAGGCAGAGGGCATGGCTGAGGTACTAAATGAGAACTTTGTCCTTGTCTTCACTAAAAAAGAGGATGCTGCCAGTGTCACAGTAAAGGAGGAGGTAGTAGAGAAATCGGATAGGATAAAAATAGATAATAGATAAAAGGTTGGCAACGCTCAAAGTAGAAAAGTCACCCGGTCCAGATGGGATGCATCCTAGGTTGCTGAGGGAAGTAAGGGTGAAAAATGTGGAGGCTCTGGCCAAAATCTTCCAATCCTCCTTAGATATGGGAGTGGTGCCAGAGGATTGGAGCAAATATTACACCCCTGTACAAAAAAAGGGAGAGGGATAAACTCAGCAACTACAGTCTAATGTCGGTGGTGGGCAAACTTATATAGATAATAATCAAGGACAAAATTAATTGCCACTTGAAAAATTATGTGTTAATAAGTGAAAGCCAGCATGGAATTTTAAATGCAAATCATGCTTGACTAACTAGATTAAGTTTACATAGGATTACATAGGATATACGGCACAGAAACAAGTGATTCGGCCCAATCAGTCCGTGCTGGCGTTTATGCTGTACTCGAGCCTCCTCCCATCTTTCCTCATCTAAATCTATCAGCGTAACCCTCTATTCCCTTCTCCCTCATATGCATGTCCAGCTTCCCCTTAAATGCATCAACTATTTGCTTCAACCACTCCCTGTGGTAGCGAGTTCCACATTCTTACCACTCTTTGGGTAAAGAAGTTCTTTGATGAAACAGAGAGGGTTGATGAAGGTACTGCGGTTGATGTCGTGCATATGGACTTTCAAAAGGTGTTTGATAAAGTACCACATAATAGACTTGTTAGCAAAACTGAAGCCCATGGGATTAAAGGGACAGTGGCTGCATGGATACAAAATTGACTAAGGGACAGAAAGCAGAGAGTAGTGGTGAACGGTTGTTTTTCAGACTGGAGGGAAGTATACAGTGGTGACCCCCCAAGGGTTGGTATTAGGACCACTGTTCTGGACTTGGGTATACAGGGCATAATTTCAAAGAATGCAGATGACACAAAACTCGGAAATGTATTAAACAGTGAGGAGGATAGTAACAGACTTCAGGAGGACATAGACAGACTGGTGAAATGGGCAGACATATGGCAGATTAAATTTAATGCAGAGAAGTGTGAAGTGATGCATTTTGGTAGGAAGAATGAGGAGAGGCAATATAAACTAAATGGTACAGTTTTAAAGGGGCGGCAGGAACAGAGAGACCTGGGGGTGTATGTACACAAATCTTTGAAGGTGGCAGGACAAGTTGAGAAGGCTGTTAAAAAGCATATGGGATCCTTAGCTTTATAAATAGAGGTTTAGAATACAAAGCAAGGAAGTTATGCTAAACCTTTATTAAAACACTGGTTAGGCCCCAGCTGGAGTACTGTGTCCAAATATGGGCACCAGACTTTAGGAAGGATGTCAAGGCCTTAGAGAGGGTGCAGAGGAGGTTTACTGGAATGGTACCAAGGATGAGGGACTTCATTTACGTGGAGAGACTGGAGAAGCAGGGATTGTTCTTCTTAGAGCAGAGAACATTAAGGGTTTATTTAATAGAGGTTTAAAAAATTATGAAGGGTATTGGTAGAGTAAATAAGGAGAAATTATTTCCAGTGGCAGAGGATCAGTAACCAGATGACACAGATTTAAGGTAATTGGGAAAGAACCTGAGGCAAGATGAGAATTTTTTTTAACGCAGTGAATTGTTATGATCTGGACTGCACTGCCTGAAATGGTGGTGGAAGCAGAGTCAATGGTAAATTTTAAATGGGAGTCAGATAAATACCGGAGTGGGAAAAATTTGCAAAGCTATGGGGAAAGACCAGGGGAGTGGGACTAATTGTATAGCTCTTTCAAAGAGCCAATAGAGGCACAATGGGCCGAATGCCCTCCTTCTGTACTGTATCTTTTGATTCTATGGGCTGGATTTTCTGAATGGGAAGTTTTTGGAGGCGGGACTGCTGCTTGCCGGGTTTCAGTCCCGCCTCCATCAGCTTCTGGCCAACCAGTGGGAATTTCCCCTGATTGACCTTGTTAAGCCCGCCCGGCGGGCTCAGCAGGCCAATTAGGGGGAAGTCAGTGACAGAGCACGTTAACGTATGACGTGTCATCTGTCAAGAACTTTTGAAAGAAAAATGTCATCGTTTGACAGCTCTGTGAAGCTGTGAAACACTGACATTCTGTGTAGTTTGATGAGACCTTGTGTTCAGGACTCATCAAACCTTTCTACTTTGCAGAAATCAGCTGGCTGTTGGATCGGAGGATGCAACAGCCAGTCTGTGATCTCTACAATGGAGATGTCGGGGACTCCGGCTCCACAGCGACTGAAGGCTGTAGGTAGAAACAAAAGTAAGTTAACATTTTCTACCACTTTACACTCACCTCGCATACTTACCACTCCATCACTCACCCCTCCGACCCCCGCAGACCTCCTACTCACCTCTTACACCCCGGCAGGGTTCCCCCAGGTCAGGAAGCCCGCACTTCAGGACGAAAAATGGGGATAATCCTATTTTCTGCCTGTTGACTACCTGTTAACAGGCAGTTAATAGGTTTTAATCCCTTCCTGCCTCCAAGGAGACGGGACCCGGGGCAGGACGGCTTCCCGCCTCCTGGCAAGAGGGCATGGAGGTGGGTTTGCCACCCGCCCCCAAATTCTGCAACTTTCCTGGCAGTCCCATCTGCATACCCGCCTCCTCCAGCCCTATGATTCTAACAGTTCCTCTGGGTTGGTGACACTCGAAACATTAACCTCACATCACAAAGGCTGCAGTATGTGTTATTATAGCCCAGAGGTTGTCCTAAGTGAGAAGAGGAATGCCGCAGATGTGGTTTGGTAGGAGGTAGCCTTGCTGAAACTATCCTAAAGCAGCCTCTTCTTGGGGTGGGGAGAACATTTTTGTTGATGACAATGCTGTTGGATTGTTTCTCCGTGTTCTTCCACTTTGTATATTAAGCAATCTATTTTTAGCGTATGTGTCAGAAAAGAAACATGTAATGACCCTCTTGGGTTTGGAAGATGGAGGATAATTCTCTGGTCTGGAGAAGACACAGGCCTTCAGATAATAATATCAGCATCAGCAACTTCGAAGCTTAACCCCTTCGTATGACTTCCCTTTGCCCATTTTTTTTAGTGGAGGCATTAACCCATTTAAAATAAGCAGGCTTAACTCCTGCATTAAAACAGTGGAAATGTCATACGAATGCATTGTGTGTTCACGAATATCGCCAACAGTGATTTCTGGGCTGTATCAGTGCTTGGCCGTCTACCTGGTTGACAAAAAGTATAGAGAAATTTGATCTTGAAAATATTGTATTCAGCACCCAAGGCTTAAGTTGAAACGAGTTGGGAAATGTTTACCCATGTTTTGAAAAGGAATTTCAGTTTGGATAGATGTTGAGTTCGGTATCTAAATGGTAACATGCCATCGAGAAGCTTGGGGTCGCTGATCTGATTATAATACTACATTTGACTTTAGATATTAAGCTTATTCCCCCATCACAGCCACTCTAGAACCTCTGGGCCTTAATAGCTTGCTCCTCCTCTATTGTACTACTATTTAAATTACATAACGCAGTGTTCTTTTTCAATTTGTTTAAGGGTTCGTTATAATCCAAAATTAAGGGATAAAAATACTTGTTACGATTTTCAAATAACCATATTTAGAAGATCACCTGCTCTGCTTACAATCTTCATCTTGCAGCCTTGTGCAATCTGGATCAAATCGATTGCATAATTAGTCATATTGTCAGATACTGAGTAAGGGAATGTCTCCAAATTGCACATATTGATACATAGATACATAGAACAGTACAGCACAGTACAGGCCCTTCGGCCCTCGATGTTGTGCCGAACATTGTCCGAGACCAAGATCAAGCTATCACACTCCCTATCACTCTGGTGTGCTCCATGTGCTTATCCAATAACCGCTTGAAAGTTCCTAAAGTGTCCGACTCCACTATCACAGCAGGCAGTCCATTCCACACCCCAACCACTCTCTGAGTAAAGAATCTACCTCGGACATCCCTTCTATATCTCCCCCCATGCACCTTATAGTTATGCCCCCTTGTAACAGCTGCCTCTACCCGAGGAAATAGTCTCTGAACATCCACTCTATCTATCCCCCTCATCATCTTATAAACCTCTATTAAGTCGCCTCTCATCCTCCTCCGCTCTAAAGAGAAAAGCCCCAACTCCCTCAATCTTTCCTCATAAGACCTCCCCCCCAAACCAGGCAGCATCCTGGTAAATCTCCTTTGCACTCTTTCCAATGCTTCCACGTCCTTCCTATAGTGAGGTGACCAGAACTGCACACAATATTCCAAATGTGGTCTCACCAAGGTCCTGTACAGTTGCAGCATAACCTCACGGTTCTTAAACTCAAACCCTCTGTTAATAAACGCCAACACACCATAGGCCTTCTTTACTGCTCTATCCACTTGAGTGGCAACCTTCAGAGATCTGTGGATATGAACCCCCAGATCCCTCTGCTCCTCCACGTTCCTCAGAACCCTGCCGTTGACCCTGTAATCCTTATTCAAATTTGCCCTACCAAAATGAATCACCTCGCACTTATCAGGGTTAAATTCCATCTGCCATTTTTCGGCCCAGCTCTGCATCCTATCAATGTCTCTTTGCAGCCTACAACTGCCCTCCACCTCATCCACTACTCCACCAATCTTGGTGTCATCAGCAAATTTACTGATCCACCCTTCAGTCCCCTCCTCCAAGTCATTGATAAAAATCACAAACAGCAGAGGACCCAGCACCGACCCCTGTGGCACACCGCTGGTAACTGGTCTCCAGTCCGAAAATGTTCCATCCACCACCACCCTCTGCCTTCTATGAGATAGCCAGTTACTTATCCAATCGGCCAAATTTCCCTCTATCCCACAACTCCTTACTTTCTTCATGAGACGACCATGGGGAACCTTATCAAACGCCTTACTAAAATCCATGTATACGACATCAACTGCTCTACCTTCATCTACACACTTAGTTACCTCCTCAAAGAATTCAATCAAATTTGTTAGGCAAGACTTACCCTTCACGAATCCGTGTTGACTATCCCTGATTAAGTTGCCCCTTTCCAAATGGTCATAAATCCTATCCCTCAGGACCTTTTCCATTATCTTACCAACCACCGAAGTAAGACTAACCGGCCTATAATTACCAGGGTCATTCCTATTTCCTTTCTTGAAGAGAGGAACAACATTTGCCACTCTCCAGTCCTCTGGCACCATCCCCGTGGACAGTGAGGACCCAAAGATCAAAGCCAGAGGCTCTGCAATCTCCTCCCTTGCCTCCCAAAGAATCCTAGGATATATCCCATCTGGCCCAGGGGACTTATCGACCCTCAGGTTCTTCAAAATTGCTAAAACATCTTCCCTCAGAACATCTACCACCTCCAGCCTATCCACCTTTATCACACTCTCATCCTCAAGAACATGGCCCCTCTCCTCGGTGAACACTGACGAAAAGTATTCATTCATCACCTCTCCTATCTCTTCTGACTCCATGCACAAGTTCCCACTACTGTCCTTGACCGGCCCTACCCTCACCCTGGTCATTCTTTTATTTCTCACATAAGAGTAAAAAGCCTTGGGGTTTTTCTTGATCCGACCCGCCAAGGACTTCTCATGCCCCCTCCTAGCTCTCCTAAGCTCTTTTTTTAGCTCATTCCTTGCTACCTTGTACCCCTCAATCGACCCAACTGAACCTTGTTTTCTCATCCTTACATACGCTTCCTTTTTCCTCTTGACTAGACATTCAACCTCTTTTGTGAACCATGGTTCTCTCACTCGGCCATTTCCTCCCTGCCTGACAGGGACATACCTATCAAGGACACGCAGTAATTGCTCCATGAAAAAGCTCCACTTTTCGTTTGTGCCTTTCCCTGATAGTTTCTGTTCCCATCTTATACTCCCTAATTCTTGCCTAATCGCATCATAATTACCCCTCCCCCAATTATAAACCCTGCCCTGCCGTATGGCCCTATCCCTCTCCATTGCAATAGTGAAAGTTACCGAATTGTGGTCACTATCTCCAAAGTGCTCTCCCACATACAAATCAAACACTTGGCCCGGTTCATTACCCAGTACCAAATCCAACGTGGCCCCACCTCTTGTCGGCCTATCCACATATTGTGTCAGGAAACCCTCCTGCACACACTGTGCAAAAACTATCCCATCCGAACTGTTTGACCTATAAAGGTTCCAATCAATATTTGGAAAGTTGAAGTCACCCATGACAACTACTCTGTGACCTCCACACCTATTCATAATCTGCTTTGCAATTTCTTCCTCCACATCTTTATTACTATTTGGGGGCCTGTAGAAAACTCCTAACAACGTGACCGCTCCTTTCCTATTTCTAACTTCAGCCCATATTACCTCAGACGGCAGATCCCCCTCGAACTGCCTTTCTGCCGCTGTTAAACTATCCTTGATTAACAATGCTACTCCTCCACCTTTCTTACCAACTTCCCTACTCTTACTGAAACATCTATACCCCGGAACTTCCAACAACCATTCCTGTCCCTGTTCTAACCATGTCTCCATAATGGCCACCACATCGTAGTCCCAAGTACCAATCCACGCTCCAAGTTCTCCTACCTTATTCCGGATGCTCCTTGATATAAAATATTGATATTTACTGAGTAAGGAAACATCTATAAATGCCTAGATTATATAATTACATCTTTGTATGTAATCACATATCTCTCAATCCCATAGCTATTTTTGTACTTCATGGAATCCCAGTTCTAAATATGAATGTAAACATGACTTCTCACAATCTAGTTTCCATGGGATGTTTAAACTATTCAGCACATTAAAAAAAACTTGCATCTAGTGAGCATCTGTCAATCTTAAGACATCATACTCCAGATGTAAAACAATCTTTGAAGAGAACATAAGCCAGGCATTTCATTCAGAGGTCTTCTGACATGCAGCCTAAAATTCATAATAAATCTCTAATCTGCAAAATTCTCTAACCAAACAGCAATTAAATTCTTATTGACCTCACCCCATGTCTGCCAGACAGCAATTAGACTCTGTGCCATTAAAGGCGCACAGCTGCACCTCAACAACACAATGAGACATAATACTACTGTCGTTATAAAACTGTGCATCACCTAACTTATTCAATACCACAGCAGATCTGCAGTATTTTAAAAATAATGTGCCATTTTAAAACAGTAGGCAGCTGGCAAATGAAATCATGTGCTCTAAATGGTATCTCAAAGCAGAGAAGTATGTTAAACTTGTATAGAAGCTTGGTTAGACCACACTTAGAGTACTGTGCACAGTCTGGCCTCCATATTTTAAAAAACGATAGAGGCACCGGAGAAAGTGCAAAAAAGATTTACAAGGATGATACCAGAGCTGAGAGTGGGAGGGGCACCAGGACATAAAGAATAGTGCAGAAAGAACAGGAATTAGATGGATGAAGAAAGCAAAGCTGACTAGCGTGGTGTTGGAATGCAAGTGTGTTAATGCGAGGAGTGTTACAAATAAGGTTGACGAGTTATAGGTGCAAGTTGCCACATGGGATTATGATATAGTGGCTATAATGGTGACCTGGCTTAAACATGAGCAGGAATGGGATCTAAACGTTACTGGCTATAATGTATTCAGGAGGGATAGGGAAGGAAAAATATAAATGACCTGGGCTTAGATATAGGGAGCACAATTTTGAAGTTGGCGGATAATACAAACTTTGGCAATGCAGTAAGTAGTGAGCATGATAGTAGCAGACTTCAGTAGGACATAGACAGACTGGGGAAATGGGCAGGCACATGGCAGATGCAATTTAATTTGGATAAATATGAAGTGATGCGCTTTGGGAGAAGCGACATGGAGAGGCAGTATAATCTAAATGGTGCCAATATTGAGGAGTGACCTGGGGATGCATATTCACAAATCCTTGAAGGTGGCAGGGCAAGTTGATAAGGCAGTTAAGAAAGCATATGGGATACTTGTCTTTGTAAGTAGGAGCATTGAATACAAAAACAAGGAAGTCATACTAAACCTTTACAAATCACTAGTTAGGCCTCAACTAGAATATTCTGTACAATTATGGGCACCACACTTTAGGAAGGATGTTAAGGCCCCGGAGAGGGTACAGAGGGATGATACCAGGGATGAGGGACTTCAGTTTTATGGAGAGATTATCGGAGCTGGAATTGTTCTCCTTAGAGCAGAGAAGGTTAAGGGGAGACCTAATAGAGGTATTCAAAATTAGGAGGATTTTTGAAAGAGCAAGTAGGGAGAAACAGTTTCCTCTGGCAAGCAGATCGATAATCAGAGGTCATAGATTTAAAATATTTGGCAAAAGAACTAGAGGGAAATGAGGAGAAATTATTTCACACAGAGGGTTTTTATGATCTGGAATGCAGTACCTGAAAGGGTGGTGGAATCAGATTCCATAAAAATATTCAAAAGGCAACTGGACATGTATTTGAAGAGAACTAATTTGCAGGGTTATGGGGAAAAAGCTGGGGCGTGGGACTAAATTGGAGAGCTCTTTCAAAGAGCCGGCACAGGCACAACGGGCCAAATGACCTCCTTCTGTGCTGTAGGATGCTATGATTCTAAGATATTTACGGGGCTATGCGTTTGGAGCAGGAGGAGGAGTTATGGATGGGAAACCTGGAAGTATGGATGTTAAATCTTTGCTCCAGGTTTCCCACTCGACAGCCAGGGTGATAGGCTGGCTGCCTGTCAGACAGGAAAGCCTGCAGCAGGAGGATGCAGCGGAGGAGCAGGTAGGGAGAGATCGCAGAGTGGGGGGAAACGGGGAGTGAACATGGTGGTCGGGGAGAACATTTTTGTTGTCTGCTCCCCCCTGCAACTACCATCTCCACACCACCCCCGCAATCGTAACCTCGCTCGATCTCCACCCCCCCCCGACCACTATCTCCCATCCCCCACTCTGCCCGCGATCAAACCCACCTGACCACCATCTCCTCTCCCACCGTGATCGAAACCCCCCCCTCAGCCCCCGCCTCCCAGAGCACCATCTCCACTCCCGCCCCCCCCCCCCCCCCCCCCACCCCACTAAAACCCCCGACAGCAATCTCTCTCTACCTGGTCCTCCGCTGCATCCCAACAGGCAACCAGTATGTCAGTCAGGCTAGCTGTCTGGTGGGAAAGCTGGAGAAAATATTTAAAAGGCGTCCTGCAGTTAAATTCCGGGTTTCCCGTCCATAACTCCTCCGCACCCCCGATCGGAAAGCACAGACCTGTAAATATCGGGGTTTCCACTTGCGGACCAGACCAGAACTAGGGGACATAAGTATGAGATAGTCACCAATAGGGAATTCAGGAGAAACCTCTTTATCCAGAGATTGGCTACAATGTGGAACTCACTACCACAATGTGTAGTTGAGGCAACTAGCATAGATGCATTTAAGGGGAAACTAAATAAGTACATGAGGAAGAAAGAAATAGAAGGTTATGCTGCTAGGGATAGATAAAGAGGGGCGAGAGGAGGCTTGTATGGAGCATAAACGCCTGCGTAGACCAGTTGGGCTGAATTTTGTTTCTGTTCTGTAACTTCTACGTAATTCATAGTAAATCTAGAAAGCTTTTTGATGCAGCAGATGCTGAGAGAGTCTGGCTAGCTTTCTGAGTCCAGTAATAGAGAATGGTGGAGAGAAAGAGAGAGAGAGAGAGAGAGGAGAGAAAAGCAGCAAGGGGAGAAACAGAACAGAGACTGATTTTTGAGTTGAGCACGAGTAAATGAATTGGGAAAAAGCCTGAACTGAAACAACATCCATGTCAGCTTTCAACATTTCCAAATATCCTAAAAACAGAACCCAAGAATACATTTGAAGACTATAATCTATTCTCAAAGGATCCATGAGTTAAAAGTAATCCAGGGAATGATGCTGTGGTTTGTTGGACCCCATTTATTGTAATGTTGTCTCTAACAATAAAAGCGCCACTGAAGAGAACCCTATAATTCAAATGACTGGGCCCTGGGGCCATCAGCGACATTAAACTCTCCTCAGGTAAGAGTTTCGCTGGGTCCCTCCTGCAAACTTTTGGATCCGATGTCTGCTTTCAGGCTTCAAGAGTCAGTACAGAGTCTGAACTTCCCCCATTCAAATTTAGAATGATTAGAATGTGGAACTTGCTACCAAATGGAGTAGATGAGACAAATCGCATAGCTGCATTCAAGGGGAGGCTAGATAAGTACATGAGGGAGAAAGGAATAGAAGGATATGTTGATGGGGTTAGTTGAAGTAGTGTGAGAGGAGGCTTAGGTGGAGCATAAACACCGGCAGAGAAATAGAACAGAAATAAGGAGATATTAGACAGGAGTGAGGCGGAAAATAAAAGTGAACATAGAAACATGGAGAACAAAGATAAATAGAGAAAAAGGAGAAAAAAAGAAGTTGCATTTATAGCGCATTTCAGGACCTCAGAAAGCACTTTACAGCCAATGAAGTACTTTTGAGGACATAATTGGGTCGGATGGCCTGTTTCTGTGCTGTAAATTCTATGGGAACACACCTCAGCTCAGCTGTTAACGTGTACGCACTGCCACATCGCTTGGTTCTCCTGCTAACTGGGACAGAAGGGCTCCTCATGGCTCTGTGAACACTTTGAAAGAATTGCAACCTCACAAAGCCTGTACTTTAGCAGGACTTGTCCAGAAGGGTGTGGGGAATCTGATTTTCCTGTTCAATATGGAAATTCATGCAGATGTGGGAGCACAAGACAAGCGCGTTGTTCAGATACACAAAGTAGATGTTGGAATAATACCTTTCCAACACCAATTGGTCATTCTTATCCCTCTTAGAGCTTCCCAACGCAATTCACTTCCATAAAGAAATAACTGTTAAATGAGAAGTTGATCACACTCCCCAAAACTGGAAATGGCTGACCCATTATTGAGCGATCGCCTCTGTAAAGACGGATAGTTAGTAATATCCAACTCTTCCCTTTCTTTCCTCCATTTCTGGGGAGAAGTTGTCGACCAATATCTACTATAAGCCCACCGACTCCCACAGCTACCTTGACTACACTTCCTCCCAACTCGCTTCCTGTAAGGGCTCTATTCCATTCTCCCAGTTTCTCCTTCTCCATCACATCTGTTCTGACGATGCCACCTTCCATACCAGTGCTTCCGGTGTGTCTTCTCTGTTTTTTTTATTTCAGATGGTTAGTAATATATTCAGGATTTTTGTTGATTGTCTGGCTATTAATTTGAATTGGTTGGTAAACTGTGGGCAGGGTGCGTCTGAATTTCGAATGTACACTCCCAATGGGTGAGACTCCCTGCTGGAAGCGTGAAGTTGGAAAGTTACTCTTAATCTGAATCGGGAACATCGTGTTTGAACTATTGATTTGTGTTAATATGAACTTACAGGACGTGATTGCCCCCTCAGGACTTACATAACTACATCTTTCCTTAAAGTTGCAGTTGCCATGGAAATATATCTTTTTTGCAAACATGAAAGAGTAAATTTTACAAATTAGCACTCCCCGCACAGTGTTGCTCGCTGGGACGCATATTGGATAATCACGCATGGAGGTCATCGCATCCTCCAGGGGTTTTACTCAATTTACTCCAAAGTGCTTACTGTTGAACACCTCCGTTCAGTCCGTAAGGGTGACCCCGAGCTTCCGGTCGCTTGTCACTTTAATTCTCTGCTCCACTCTGACCTCTCTGTCCTCGGCCTCTTACACTGTTCCAACAAAGCTCAACGTAAGCTCGAGGAACAGCACCTCATCTTTCGATTAGGCACTTCACAGCCTGCTGGACTCAACATTGAGTTCAACAATTTCAGACCATAACCTCTGCCCCTATTTTTTCAGGCGGCAGCTGTTGATGATTCTGCCACCCCCATTTGCAACATTTAACCACTTCTGCCTTCCACCCTAGCACAGACTGTTCCTTTTGTTCTTTCCTCCCCTCCCCCTTTCCCTGCCTCTGTTTAAAATATGTTACATCTCTAACTTTTTCCAGTTCTGACGAAGGGTCACAGACCTGAAACGTTAACTCTGTTTTTCTCTCTCCACGGATGCTGCCTGACCTGCTTACCTGCTGAGTATTGCTTACTGTAGAAGTTGATCTGCATGATCTACAGTTGGCAACAAAGCAATTCTGCTGCAAAATAATTATTTTACACCAATCATTTCATTTGTTTGGACTTATAAATGTGCAATCTCCAAATTATCATCAGTGGTTGAGGGTGGGAAGTGGCAATAGCTAGTCTGCATTAGACCGATGGTAACTGGGAGTTAACAACTGTCTCATTATCATCTCATTGATAGTCAATCATACGAGAAAAATTGGATGTGTGCACTTTATTTATCCTATTTAATTATCAACTCACTGGTGCTTAAACTCAGTCATGCTTTGCTGCTTCTGAAACAGTCATAACTTGTTCCATTCAGTAATTGGAATGCCAACGTACAGAAAGATAAACTTGCATTTATATAGCACCTCATTATGTTGCTCTGAAAAGACTTCAAATGTGTTTCACAATGAGAATTACAGTCTGCACCGTGTATCGTGGGTGCGTTGGTGTTAACGTGATTCGCCCAACATTCGTGTTGGATCAAACCATCCTCGCCCCAGATGCCCTCCAGAGGATTCGAAACATGTCGTTAAACGTTACAAGGTAAATCCGAGTGTGTTTAAGGTAGCAGCTTGTGACAGATGCTGGAGGCGGAATCAAATAAACTACACAAAACAGTGCTGACACTTCAGTTGATTTTAATGCATTCGCTTCACCGCCTTATTAAATGGGGCTTGAAACATCTGTGTTTGGCAACAGGTTCAAGAACTTTGAAACTAACCAGCTGACAGTTCGTGGGCAGCAAGCACCGCTGGCACACACCCTGGAACACTGGCAACTTCCACCGTTCACCCTGCGGCACTGCTAGTTTTGACCATTCACCCTGCGGCACTGGCGGGTTGCACCCATTAGTTTTGGTCACCGTACCTCAGGAAAGATATATTGGCCTTGGGGGGTGGGGGGCAGGGTGGAGTGCAGATTCACCAGAATGACACCAGGGCTTAAAGCATTAAATTATGAGGACAGGTTGCATAAAATTTCCAGCATCTGCAGTATTTTGCCTTTGCATAAACTTGGCTTGCATTGCCTTGAGTATAGAAGATTTGAGTAGTGATCTGATGAAGGTGTTGATAGGGTAGATACAGAGAAACAATTTCCTCTAGTGGGGGAATCCAGAACAAGGGAACATAATCTTAAAATTAGAGCTAGGCCGGTCATGAGCGAAATCAGGAAACAAGTTTTCCACACTAAAGGTAGTAGAAATCTGGAATTCTCTCCCCCAAAAGGCTGTGGATGCTGGGGGTCAATTAGAGCTTTCAAGACTGAGATTGATAGTTTTTTGTAAGGTAAGGGTATCAAGGGATATGGAGCAAAGGCAAGAAAATGGAGTTAAGATGCAGATCAGTTATGTTCTGATTGATTGATTGGTGGAGCAGGCTCAAGGTGCTGAATGGCCTCCTCCTGTTCCTGTGTTATTCATTAGAATTGCCAATACATGGCAAATCAAAATAACACCTCAAATACTCAAACGTGGCCAAACATAAACATCCTCAATACACAACTGCACAATGTTGCATCACTCCAGGATCAGTTCGTCCCAGGTAATGAATTACAAGTGAATTTGCTACCCTGGATATTATGTTCAGCAATAATCACTGACCTGAAAATGTTGTATACAGCTTCTAGGTTGCCTGGAGGACTGTAATGTCATTGTTGATGGCTTCAACCAGTGTGCTTTTCAACTCAGCTTTGTAAAGAGATGCAGCAACAATGTTAGGTCAAACCCTGTGGGTATAATTGATATTCACAAAATTAATCAGATGTTCCCAGCCCCTGTGAGCACTACTTTCTACTCGAGGTGAACTCAAGCTGATTGAGATGATTTCGCTGGGCTGTTTTCCTCTGTGGAGTAATTAAAAGAACATAACCCAGATTAGAACAGCTGTAATGAAGCCATCCATAAAACAAACACATCTGGCACATAGAAAACAAATGCAAGAGGCCGGCTCCAAACCCCCTCTATGGTTTGCCGCTATTGGAGCTGAAAGATCAAAATTAATTCAGAGAATAGTCTTTTGTTTAAAAATGAATTGTATAATTTGATTTTTTTTAAAAGACAGAATTCCCTATTCATTTTTTCTTTATTGAATACAAACTGTGCACATTTTTCCCATTTTATGTTCACATCTTTCTCATTTTATGGCAGAGAAACACAGGACGTTACAGGCCACACAGAACATGCACATACACACGTTAACGGTCCGCCATAGTTCAGCTCAATTGAGAGCTATCATTCACTGATCTAACTACAACCCCCAAAAGCACATGGACAAAACGACAGCAAGGCATTTGAGAATCAGACCAACCACTGCACAGGTTCTGTCTGGGTGGGGTAGGGGAGTGTGAGGTTGGGCACCATTCCTGCTAGTTCAGTCCACAAATTCCCCACCAAACAATTGCCCCCTGAGCCCCACGATTATGGGGAGTCAAGAGCCTCCTGTCAAAAGAGGGGCTCCTCAGCCCTCCACTACGCTCAAACTCCCTCTCAGCTCAACCAGTCCTTTCCCCCGATGGCCTGGACATCCTACCCAAACTCAGTCTCAAAACAGGAATAACACCAGCCCCATCAGTAATCATTCATTTATTTTACCATTGCTTTATCTTTAGAACTTATTTCCTCTCTCTATTTTCTGGAGCCATTTCCTGACTATGGGTAAGGGGGGAAATGGAAGTGCTCTGCTAACAGTCCCATGCCCATCATGACCTTGAACCACTCACCTAGAGATATCAGTGAACAGCAGGGGACCCACAACAGATTGTGGAACTCCACTCATCCATATCCCAGAGAAAGATTTTTCCATTTAGAATCATAGAATGATACAGCACAGAAGGAGGCTGTACGGCCCATCGTGCCTGTGCAGCCTCCCCTGCTCTTTCCGATAGCCCTGTAAATTTTTCCCTTCAAGTATATATCCAGTTATCTTTTGAATGTTACTATTGAATCTGTCTTTCAGACAGCGCATTCCAGATCATAATAACTCACTGTGTAAAGAAATGTTTCTTCATGTCACCTCTGATTCTTTTGCCAATCACCTTAAATACGTGTCCTCTGGTTACCGACTCTTCCACTGAAAACAGCTTCTCCTTATTTACTCTATCAAAACCGTTCATAATTTTTAACATCTCTATCAAATGTCTTCTTAACCTTCGCTGCTCCAAGGAGAACAGCCCCAGCTTCTCCAGTCTCTCCACATAAATGTAGTCCCTCGTCCCATTTTGGTAAATCTCTTCAGCACCCTCTCCAAGGCCTTGACGTCCTTCCTAAAGTGTGGTGCCCAAAATTGAACACAATACTCCAGCTGAGGCCTAACCAGTGTTTTATAAAGGTTTAGCATAACTTCCTGGCTTTTGTACTCTATGCATCTGTTAATAAAGTCAAAGATCCTATCTGCTTTTTTAACAGCCTTCTCAACTTGTCCTGCCACCTTCAAAGGTTTGTGTGCATACTCCCCCAGGGGTCTCTGTTTCTGCACCCCCTTTAAAATTGTACCATTTAGCACCACCTTCTTCTTGCCAAGTTAGTTTTCAATTAATTTAGATAATTTGCCATGAATTCTAGGAACCTCAAATTTTATTTATAAAGCTTTTTATATCCAAATAGATTGTCTTCGGCAGTCCGTTTGGTTCTGGCCGGGATTGGGAGCTCACTGTGCGGAGGAAGGAAATAACAGACATGAACTCCATGCCACAGCATATTGGTATGTCCTGTTACAGGGTCCTACTGTCTGAGAGCCTCCTTTTCCTTTACAAACTAGTCCTTGAACAATCCAAGTTCCAAACACCTTTTAATGCACTTAACACAGAGACCACACACAGTACATCTTTTAGCTCTCCAACACCCAGCCTCTTTCAGCACCGTGCTGCTCCTGAACCTCCCCTTTTATGCTCAGCTGGCTGGAGCCAGTCTCCTCCTACTCTAGATGCAATTATCTTCAAAGGGGAGGTTCTTAAAGGGGCCCTATCCTTCCTCTGGGTTCAGGGCCCTCATCAGCCTGTGGCTGGCATACCAGCCCTGTTACAGTTCAGATTGCCTTCCCCTTCCCCTCCCCCACTCCTCTCGGCGGACCTATTCTGTAAAGTGCATCATAAATCAAAGTAAGGTGTTTCTGCAGTGTGCCCTTTGCCCTAATTCTACCCTTTTCCTATCTGATAGTCAAGCCAGTGTAAATTTTGGTCCAAGCTCTTCAAGCAGTCTGAAGCTGCCCAACTAAATATAAAATTGCATTTTAGAAAAACAAAAAATGTCATTAATCTTTGTACCACAGGATTTCTGCTTCTTTTAAAGTGTATACTGAACATGGCGCACGCTGAGTGCCAAGCAACAACCACTTGTATTTATATAGCACCTTTAACATAGTAAAACATCCCAAGGCACTTCACAGGAGCGTTATCAGACAAAATTTGACACCGAGCTAAAGAAGGAGACATGAGGACAGGTGAGCAAACGCTTGGTCAAAGAGGTAGGTTTTAAGAAGGGTCTTAAAGGAGGAGAGAGAGGTGGCGAGGTTGAGGGAGGGAATTCCAGAGCTTAGGGTCTAGATGGCTGAAGGCACAGTCCTAAGCAGCTGGACTCTGCTTTTGCCACATGCATCTCGGTGACTGGCCATGAGCAACATGAATAGCAGTCCTACATTTTTTGGGAGGAGCTGCATGTCCCATGGTAAGGAAAGAGAAGTGGAGCAAAGAAAAACAGAGGAAAGAGTACGCGCCATTTCCAGAGGCAAAAACCCTAATTTTATCACAAAACAAAGCTCACATTCAATGATTTGTTAAGTGAAGAAGCATTTCTGAAGCACCAAATACAACTCTATGGTCCCAGGTAAAATTCTACTATCAAGTAGAAGTGGATCGTGTTAAGCAAATGACCATTCCCACCCCCACAATAAATTATCCTGGTTATGAATTGACAGTGAAATGAGAGCAATAATTCTCTAGCGTAGAGTTTCCTGTCATATTGGTTACCTATAACGTGACGGTTTTGACATTATATCGCGCTGTGCTTGCTTTACAGACGTAAAACAGGCACCTAATGGTCCAATATGGTGGGTGGCGTGTGCACGCTGATCATGTGCTGGAGGTGCACTACCTGCCATATTGGTAAAGGCTCCTCCATAGCCGTCCTGGGCACTTGCCTGAAACAGGCATTAGGCCCTTTGCACATGCAAGGAGGGGGCCTACTTGTTCGAGGGCCCCTTTGCAAAATTCGATTGCGCATGACCGCAGCTTGCACAGCACACGTTTCTTCAGGCACTTGGCAGCCAATTTCTAGGCCAAAGTGTCCTGCACGATGACTGCAACCGCCAGCAATAAATTGGATCACTGATACATTGGGAGTCATGCCACGAACAATCGTCTGCAAAGAAACCTCAACAGCAGAAAGGGTGGGCCAAAATGCACTCCGTCACCAGGAGCAAACAGCTGAAACTGAACTTTCAGAGGTGAAAGCCACGGAACGGAGACAGAGGGCAGTCTGGACAGAGTTAAATATCCGTTCGCTTATCATCAGTGCTTTCTTACCAAGTGTTCAGTGTAGTGGGCTCATCTGAGTTCAAAAAATGAAGATTTGTATTGCCCTTGCACTACCCCCCCTTCACCTGCCGCACACCCTGCAACGTGTGAAAGAAATGTGCAAGCATTTTATAAAGGTGTAACCTTCAGCACCCGTAACATTGGGGTATATTTCCAACTGGCTGTCTGAGTGTGAAACTGACATTGCCGCCCCGTTATAGAAACCACCAGACAAACAGACAGAATTTGAATTTGTATAGCGCCTTTCATGATCTCAGGACCTTCTCAAAGTGTTTTACAGCCACTGAATTACTTTTGAAGTGTAGTCAATGTAGAAAAAACGGAACCCAATTTGCACACAGCGAGGTCCTACAAACAGCAATGTGATAACGAGCAGATAGTCTGTTTTTACTAATTGTTGGTTGAGAGATAAATATCGGTCAGGACACCGGGGAGAACTCCCCAGCTCTTCTTCGATCAGTGCCATGGGATCTTTTGCATCCACCTTAGGAGGGCTGACGGAGCCTCGGTTTATCATCTCATCCAAAAGACAGCCTGTGCCACCTTTAGTCGGTTGTACAGCATTTACATGGTGTTTTGAGTCACGGTGCAGCACAGGGCATGGTATGTTATGGATTCACAGAATCCCCACAGTGCAGATAGAGGCCATTTCGGCCCATCGAGCCTGCACCGACACATATCCCACCCTATCCCCATAACCCCACGTATTTAATCCCCCCTAACACTAAGGGTCAATTTATCATAGCCAAATCAACCTAACCCGCACATCTTTGGACTGTGGGAGGAAACCGGAGCACCCGGAGGAAACCCACGCAGACACGGGGAGAATGTGCAAACTCCACACAGACAGTCACCCGAGCCTGGATTCGAACCCGGGTCCCTGGCGCTGTGAGATAACAGTGCTAACCACTATGCCACCGATTGCATGGCACCTTTGGTAATATACATTGAGGGTCTAACAAATTCCAGGGACATTTTATTATTCCTAGAGAATTACATCACCGACAGGGCTGGGGTTATTTCTGGCTGGGATCTTAGGTAAGACAGAGGGCTTACTGGGCACTGAGCTTGGATGGTGCATGGTCACAAGTGGGAGTTCAGGAGGGTGGAGGGGTGAGATTGTTTTCTAGTGGTTTCCAGTCCCCCCTCAATCAGGAGGGCTCAGGGAAGAGAGCGTTCGTGGAGGTGGGAAAACTTTGCCATCAGGGAGAGGGCCCAAACCTCCTAGTGCTTTCCAGTTCCGGGCACAGCCTCGGTATCACTAGCTCTGATTGGTCAATGTTCACAGGTGTTGGTGCTCAATGATGTTTGCACCTCAAGTTAGTGCCTTTTCCCAAAGTTAACAGATTATGGTAGAGTGAGTTTCAGAATTGAGTCATTCAGGACAGACAGGATGTGAATCTAGGCTGCCATTCACTGTACCCTTTCCAATACCATGGCTTTCCCATTGTAGTATATTCCCAGGATAGGACTCAATACTTCAACTCGGACTGACCTGGGCTGAGATCAACAGGGAGGAGACTGTTCATCATCAACAACAATAACTTACATTTATTTAGCTTCTTTAATGTAGTAACATTTTCCAAGGCACTTCACAGAGGTGTGCTCAGAACAAAAGGGACATTGAGTCAAAGGAGAGATTAGGTGGGGTGACCAAATGATTGATCCAAGAGGTCAGTTTTAAGGAGGGTCTCAGAGAGGTGAAAAGGCGGAGGGGGTTATGAGTTGGAATTCCAGAATGTGAGATTTAGATGGTTGACGGCACGGCCACCAATAGTGGGGTGAAGGGAGTGGGGGTGCACAAGAGGCTAGAGTTGGAGTCCTTGGATTGGAATCATGTGCACCAGAAATTCAAAGTATCCAAATATTCTGCTAAAAATTGCCGTTTGTGGCAGAATCTTGCCCATGCATCAGGAACATTCATACAGGTCACTTGCTTTACGAGCAATCTAACCACTGAAATAAAATCCAACTGTAAGGGAAACAGGCGGGGGGTGTCCCTCAGGCCGTGTCACATTCGTGGGAGGCTTAGCTGGAAGATGGCAGATTTCAATCTGCGCCAGACAGCAGCCCACATCTCAGACACTCAGGAGACTGCGGGGGATTCGGTCGGAGTGGGTTAGCGTGTGTCAGTCTCCGCAAAACTGTCAGAGAGACACAAAGCACCCGGCTGAGCTCCGCAGCCAAGGTGTCTGACGAGCTCGGAGTTGAATAATAAATAGATGTCGCTTACAAAAAGTAGCTGTCACCCTTTCAACTTAAGCTGGCACCTCATTATGAAAAGACACGTCCACTTGATCAGTGCAGCAGGAGCTGTCATTTTGGCTCATTCAATAAGCCATCAAGATTTGGGGAGGAGCCACTTGGACAGTGTATATTCCGTGTGCATAATGGTTCTTCAGTGGGACTGGCAGAGCAGGATATTAGGAAGGCATCTTACCCTTCTGTATTTTAAAAATATAGAAACATACCAGGCAAGGAATGTCAACACTTAGGAAATAGAATGCTTTTCTATTGCAACTACCTCAGTGTTGGCATCAAATGCTCCCAGGTAGGTACAGCATGGGCTAGATGCACTCTCCCCATTGCCTCAACATGCATCAGTCTTGACCTCAGATGAATCGCCTACTGAATCAGTATTAATTCCTTTCTCCCCTAACTAGCTATCGCTGAGGGTCAAGAGAGATTGCCAGTTTAATGGTATTTGCATTATTGGCCCAAAATCCCAACAAACTGGGTTGAGGCATAACTCACTGCGCCACTCAGTACCCCAAAACATGTTGTTAGAGAGCAGCTTTCGCCCCCCCCGGCCCCGTCTCCTCTTCTCCCTGTGCCGTACACCATTTCTTACCCAAGTAGTTACCCTGCCCCCGGCCCCTCCCCATGCTGCTGTATAAATGGTCGAAGTGCACAATCATGCCCCAGGGTTACATTCCCTTTGGCTTATCGTCCTTCACCACAGAGCAGTGGCCATTCCTGCTCGCTGCCTCACCGATGGTGAACCCAAGATGATGAACTCACTGACCTTCTAGCATTCAGCACATTAGAGCATCAACATCTGAGCCACTGTCCTACCCAATAGATAGAGGCCGATAAATTCGGCCACACAGCGCCTGTTTTACGGGCACTAACTAGACTATGAAGCCCCCAACATGGCAGACAGGAAGCACGTGCACATTTCCAGCTGAAAATGCGCCACCCGCCATATTGGGAAAGGAAATCAAAAGGCATCCTTTGCCCATGCCTGACGCAGGCGTTAGGCCCTTTGCATATGCAGGCCCAATGCCTGTTTGAGAATCCCCTCTACAAGTTTGGTACTGTTATCCAGCCAGGTGGGGGCAGCATTTGAGGTAGGACCAGTTACACCCGCTTTTCCTGCCCGCTGTAATTTCCACCAGAAGCCACTAAAAGAGGCAGGGCGACATTGTCTGTCAAAACTCGCTCCCGTTCAGTCTCATTTGCCCCGACCGCAGTGTAGGCCCACATAAAACAAGGCACGTTAGCATTTCTGGCGGAGGTACGACCCTTATAACCTAAAAGGCCGGCTGCCCTACTCAAATACAAAACTAGCCAGCAGCGCAGCAGCCCGGGGAGCTACCGGCGGGGGCTCAGCGCTATCGGGTGGCGCCTCAGCAACGCCGAGGGGCACTTTTGTCGCTCCCCCCCGGGCAAGAGAAGCTCTTTGCGCCCCGTTAGTGCCCCCCGGAGACGCTAACGGCAAGCGCAAAGGAGCCGAATTTCTAGCCCAGAGAGCTTTAAAAATTGCATGGAGCACCATGGTTCCCAAGCTGATGAGACTATGGGACCTTCATATCATAGAAAGAAACTGGTCAAAAGTATATATCGTAGGTTGCAAGGTTAGACAGATAGTTAAGGGTTTTTCCTGGTTAGGTTGAAACGATAGGTTAACCTTTGCAAAATCTTCCCTCAGCAGATGGCTTAAATTGGGTAGAACCCACATTGGGTATTAGCATGAGGAACAAATAGGCCCAGTGTGTCAATCAGTTTTCTTTGATTTTGCGGTCAACACAACTGTTCCTATTAAAAGTGCAACATAGTTGAGAAATATAGGAGTTACAGAAATAGGAGTACAGTCAGTAGCTGTAAAGTGAATTACCCGTTTTCTGCAAGAATGGGGGGGGAAGGGGGTCACTTTCAATGTCAAGTGAGTTTTTTAATGTTAGCACACAGCACTCAACTGGCGAGAAGGAAAAGGATTAACTTCGCCAGGTGGCCTCACACTGCTTGCCAAAATGTCACGTGTCATCACTTTGCCCCCTAGTTTTACAACTGTTTTTTTTTCCATTACTGTGACATCAATACCAAAGCTGCAGTATCACTGGGTCATAAAATCTACTCAGTTAATACAATGGATGTGAATAGAAAATGGTTCCAAATTTTCAGTTTATAGCCACTGGCCACCCAAATTGAACTTGAAGTATTCAATGAAGTGCAGTCAATTGAATAATGCACTACCCTATTCATAGACTAACATTTACTGTTTGCTGTGACTCATTCACTTTGCAGTCACAAAATCAACCTTCGTTAAGGTAACTTAACATACAATGCACATAAATCTTGATTATTCTCATAACCTTGGCTCAACAGGTACTCGTTACTCTGCCAGTCAAGAGACTGCAAATGGTTTTTGATTTTGGCTACGGCAAGCACGGAACTCCAAATAACTGGGGAGCTGCCAGTGACCCATTTCTCCAGTGAAATTGTGTGAATGTGGCCAAGGGCCTGGTGTTGGAGCAGATACATTCTATTCTGGTTTCTCCCTGCCCCAAAGCTGTGCCAATCATCAAGCAGTTAATGGGGATAGGGTGGGAAAGTGGGATTGGTGTGGAAGTTCAGCCATTATCTAATGGCACGGCGGAGCAGGCTCGAGGGGCCGCATGGCCTACTGCTGCTCCTATTTCTTATGTTCTTATTATGTGTGTTTCAGCTATTTTAATTTCCATTGCCGGGTACTTCATTTGGATGCTTTGCTCCTGGGCAACTTGTAGCAAACTTCCTCCTTGGTCTCTTTCACCAGCCGAGAAGTCACCTTAAGCAGGGCTTCACCCTCACGTCTGTCTGTGAGGCAATAGCCACATCAGCATTTCTATCATTGAAATGTACCTTATACAGCAGCTAAATCTGATAGCACAGCACAGCCTCTGTAAATGTGGTTACTCTGGGAGATTATCCACCTTTAATATTACTTCCATATAGTTTTATTTAATCTTTACTTAAAGAGTTAACCAACCTGTGCAATAGAGAGTTGTACTACAGTTTTTACTGTGCATGCACAAGTGGTTAGTAGTTAGTAATCATACACTGCTAAAGCAGGCACTTTTAACTTCATTTAGCATTCCCATCAACACGTTGCAACTCTTACTGCCAAGCCCATCTGTCCCAATCTCTCATACTGCCAGGCACAGGAGCAATATATTCACTGAAAGATGTACATCATTCATCCCTTTTCCAACAATAGATTTGAACAGCATGCATTAAATGGAGTGGACAGCACTGCTTCAACTTGTATCTGCATCCTAAAAGCAACGCGGCTTAATAGTTTAGTGTTCTTAATCTCCCTTCTCCCTCCACCACCACCACCCCCCCCCCCTCCCCACTAACCCGTCACTATATAAGCATGACTACAAGTGATTGCAAACTTCTCCCTCTCCCTATCCATTGAGGTTTACACCTTGCTGAATCCTCCATGGCTCCTCATTCAGTCATTGTTACAGAATCGTCCCTACTCACAAAGGGAACCAAATAAATTTGAACTGGCTGCAGGAAGCTTGATAATGCTGTCCATATACAACAGCTCAAAAGGGGGAGAAATTCGGTTGGTTAGCGCCGCCCGTTAGCGCCTGGCGGGGGCGCTAATTGGGTGCTGATGAAGTAGCGCCGGGGCAAGGCGAATCCAACGCCGCACGCCAAATCCAGTCGCCCCTTAGCGCCGCCGCTAACAGTTAGCGCCTGGGGCTTTAGCGGCAGGCAGATCATGACGTCGGTGAGTGTGCAACACTCATTCAGCGCCTGATCTGCCAAATTGATTATCGCCCCCTGCCTTAGCGCCTCGCCCCGACAACGACAGGAAGAGGAGGCGTGAATCAGGCGGATGGCGGCTCCAGGGGCGATATTTAAAGGGATCAGTCACAGCGGTCAGCTTAGTGCTGTTTCACTGCTTCCTTGTCAGTTTGACATCGTGCAAGAGTTTAATTCAGTCATTTAAAGGTTCTTTAGTATCAGGAGCGCTGTGGTTACTAAAAATTTGTTACATTTAATTTGACAAAATTTCAAAGTGCTGCACATCGTTACATTAATGGGGGCTGTACTGGCAGTCGACCTCGCCCTCCAGGATCTACTGCGGAGGGAGCGGAGGCAGCGAGAAAGATCGCAAGACGTGGCCAGAGGGAGGAGGAGGGCCATCAGGGCTCTGAACAGGAGGCCTTACCCGCTGAGGGTATTCTGAGAGCACTTCTCCTACCTCCAATTAAGTGAGGAGCAGTGCATTAGAAGGCTCCGCTTCAGCAAGGATGTCGTCGTCGAACTCTGCCACCTCCTGCAACGAGACCTCGAGCCTCAGATCAGGTCAACCACGACTCTCTCAGTGGCAGTCCCCTCCAATTCACGCACCATCCTGACTTAGAAGTATATCACCGATCCTTCATCGTCGCTGGGTCAAAATCCTGGAACTCCCTCCGTAACAACACTGTGGGAGTACCTTCACCACACGGACTGCAGCGGTTCAAGAAGGCAGCTCACCGCCACCTTCTCAAGGGCAATTAGGGATGGGCAATAAATGCTGGCCTTGCCAGTGACGCCCACACCTCATAAACGAATAAAAAAAAAAGTCAAGGTCACCGTCGCCCTCAATTTCTTCGCCAGCGGTTCCTTCCAGTCTGCAACAGGAGATATAGCGAAAGTGTCGCAGTTTGCTGTCCATCACTGCAGGTCACAGAGGCTCTCTACAGTTGGGGAAGCTATTATATTTCCTTCCCATCACCAGAGAGAACCAGGGAGAATGTGCATGTGGCTTTGCCAGGATAGCGGCTTCCCCATGGTACAGGGCGCCATTGACTGCAGCCACGTGGCTTTGCGGGCACCCCATAACAATCCTGAGGTCTTCCGTAGCCGCAAAGGCTACCACTCACTTAATGTGCAGTTGGTGTGCGACCACAGACAGCGAATCCTCACCGTCAATGCCCGCTATCCTGGCAGCAGCCACGATGCCTTCATCCTGCGTCAGACTGGTGTGCCAGCATTCTTCCAGTTGCCACATCAAGCTCGCGGCTGGCTGGTCGGAGACGAGGGCTATCCGCTCTCCACCTGGCTGATGACTCCCCTCCGCAACCCCAACACTCCTGCCCAGCACTCATATAATGACAGCCATGCTGCCACCAGAAACATCATCGAGCAGACCATCGGCCTGCTGAAGCAACGGTTCCGCTGCCTTGACCACTCGGGAGGAGCCCTCCAGTTCTCGGCTGAGCGGGTGTCCCATTTCGTGGTGGTCTGCTGCATGCTCCACAACTTGCCCATCATGAGGGCCCAGCCCTTGCCACCAGGGATTGCGGGACCACCTCAAGAGGAGGAAGAGGGAGAGGAGAAGGAACAGGAGCGAGGGAGGAGGCAGCCAATCAATCGGCCTTCTGGAAAGGCAGTCCGTGACCGCCTCAACAGACCGCGGTTCCAATAAATTAAACCCCAGATCCCCGTTGCTCACCACATCCCCATCATTCCATCCCTGTCGCAGGCCATATCACAGCGCAAAGCTGAAGTGAGACACCACAAAATCATTCAAAGCCAATTCATAAATTTATCAATAATCAGTGAACACATATTTACAACAACAATATTAACTATTCACCCTTGTGCAATCCCTTAGTGCCCCTTGTTACTGTGCCTTTGCCTACTCTAGTGCTCCTATGAAGTGTTGGCCCAGTCGCTGCTGCACGGTGGGTGAAAGGCTGCTGAGTGTCCGTGCGGGAGACTTCAGATGGCCTTGCAGGACTCCTTCGACCAGCTCTGAGCCTGGAAGGCCCGGCTGTAGACTTCACCACCTCGGCATGGGCGGCAGCAATCTGGGCTGGCTGGATAACAGGCAGCGACAAGGGCAATGGCGGAGTGCCAATGGTGGGAGCAGGAATGCTGTCATCCTGAGAGAGGACAGCAGGTTCCTGCTCCACTGACCCACTGCCACTCCCCCGGGGCAGCACCTCAGCATCACTACCAATCTGTTGGAGCACAGATTGCTGACCTGCTATGAAACCATGAAAGCCTTGGTCGACAGTGGTAGACACAGCCACGATGGCAGCAGTCAGTGCTTGCGTTGCATCAAGCTGAAACTGCATGAGAGCAGTCTGAGATTGAATGCCACCAAGCATAGACTCCATTACAGCACTAAGACGTTGCGTGGCTTCCGCCTGTGCTGCAATGGAAGCTGACAGATCGCCCATCACACGCAGCATCAGGTGTGGTTCGCCACGGTCTCTCTGGGAGTCTACCATCCTTTGTAGACTGGAAATGATGGGCTCCATGGTGTGCGCAAAGCTCTGTTCAATGTTGGAGGCGGACTCCTCCATGCTCTTTACCATTGCTGAGAGGCTCTCAGGCACCCTTGCCATTGCACCTATCATCTCCGTGTGCATGGCCATCACCCTTCTTGTAAAGGCCGCCCCATCGAGGTCTTCATCTGAGTCCTGTGCAGCAGAACTCGCACGGGAACTCGCCCTCCAGGGAGCTGACACCCGATCTACCCTTTCCCCCTGGCCTAGCTGCAGCCCACTCATCCCCGGTGCCTCACCCTGTGCAGAACATGCTAATATACTAGCCTCAAAAGAACGCGTAGTGCCAATATCTGAGCTGGTGTCTGCGGGTGAGACATGCAGTGACGTGGTGTGTTCTTCATCCTCCTCTTCCTCCGCCTCGCTCTCTATGGTACCCTCAGGGACAGGCTGCTCAGCTGCTTGCTCATTATCTGAAAGCATAAAGGCACAAGAATCGGGTTAATGTGAGGGGAGGGGGGCAGGAAGGGAGAAAGACATGCATACAGCATTAGCTGGAAAGTGGGAAAGGCTTGTGGGGTGAGGGGGAAGTGGGATGTGAGAAGAAGGAGTAGGGATGAACATACCATTGTTGTCCCCAATGGGGTTAACGTCACCAGTGGCCACAGCGCCCACCACCTGGCGCCCAATGATTTGCAGCACTCTTTCCTCCAGCTCAGACAGTGGTTGGGTGTCAGGTTGTCCCCTGCCTGTGCGCTCCTGCTCCCTCCTGTTATGAGTGACCTTGGCCTGCAAGAGAAAGGAAAGTGTGTGAGTGAGTGTGGAGCTATGTGTTTGGGTGATGTGCCTGCCATGGTTGAATAGCTGTCATTTTGTGGAAGGTGTGAGATGTGAGTGTTGGTAGGTAGAGATTGTTGGTGGGTGAGTACTGGGGGTTTGGTGCTTTGGGCAGTGTGTGCAGACTGTGGTTCAGACGGTGGTATGCAGCATTTGTTGAAGCATTGACTCACCCTGACCACCTGAGTGAGGATGTTAAATTTCTTCCTGCACTGTGTGTGGGTCCTGGGGACCACAGTGCTGCCCGAGACCTGCTGGGCTACCTCCCTCCACATGGCGCGGAAGACTTGTGGTGAGGGCCTCCTGCCACTTGCCGGGTAGAGCACCACCCTCCGTCTCTCCACAGCGAAGACCAAGCCTCCAATGTTTGGTTGCAGAATCTGCGGGCGCTCTTCCTGGGCCGTTGATTTGCCATAATGACACCTCCTTCAGTGGTCCAGTTCCTTCTCCTTGGCCTTCTGCTGCTTGCTGAGACAGCTGCAGAACCAGCAATGCTGAGAATGAGGTTCTGCAGCATGATTGAACCTCCCCTTTAAGAACGGGAAAGAGCCTGTGGCGATGATGACTAGCGATTGGACTGCACCTGAAATTGCTTAGCGCTTTGAGTCTAACGCCACTGAGCTAGGTCATTAGCGCTTGATTTAGCGCTCCCATCCTTTCTTTGAGTGATGACACCGAATTTTGCGTGCAGCTAGATTTCATTAGCGCCTGGCACTAAATCTCAAACTTTTCGGAAGTTAGCGCCCATTCCTGGGCGATAATGAATTTCGCCACCAAACCACTTTGATTACTGGGATCATGGCAGTATTTATATCTGATGGCGAGAAGGCAGATCCTCCACAGTAAGGATGACTCCAGGTGCATAGGAACATAGGAATTGCTAAATCAAGGTTCATCTAGTTTGCTTTCTACCATCTCGGTAGTCGCATGATACAACGATAATGGAGTTGTTGTCTAATCATAGCAAGCAATCTCCATCAATTAGTCTGCAACAGACCCAGTTACGATACGAGGAAAATGGCCAGAATTTACCAGGAAGATTTTACACTCCCATTTACTTTCTATTTGCAAACTGTAGAAGGAGAACAATGCAATGTCTTGCTGATTCTCTGTCAAAGCAGTTGGCTGAGCTTCTCATCTTGAAGGAAGACGTGGATTGTTACTGGGGTTGTCACACCTGCCAATTTATTACAGTGGCCGAGTCAAACCATTGCAAGGAAATGTCTATTATTTGTCTCATGAACTAATGGAGTGTTTTAAATGCAGGTTGAGATTCTTCCTACTGTTTGAATTATATTGCAGGGTAGCTAGGACTTTCAAGACCGAGACAGATAGACTTTCGTTGGGTAAGGGTATCGAGGGATATGCAGCAAAGGCGGGAAAATGGAGTTGAGGTTTGGATCAGCAATGATCTAATTGAATGGCAGACCAGGCTTGAGTGGCTGAATGGCCTCCTCTTGTTCCTAATGTTCCTATGTTTCTGTACTTGTATTAGTTTATTAGTGTATTTTAGTTCTGTCTAGTTATAGAAAGTTCTTAATGCCTATGGTTATGCCAATTGCCTAAGGCAAGGTTAACCCACAGAATATCATTTCCAAAATCTTCAAACTTGAAGAAACTTCAAGTGGATCTTAAATCAGATCAGTGCGCTCTTGAATTTAATTTGTGATGATTTCACTGCAAGATTTGTGAGAGGGTTGTCCTATGAGGAGAGATTGAGTAGATTACTTTCTGGAGTTTAGAAGAATGAGAGGTGATCTCATTGAAACATATAGGGGGAAAATTCGGTTGCTTTGCGTCTCCTGCGAAATTCAGCGGGAGGTTAGCAGCGGTGGTAGCCATCACTGTGCGCAGCGCTCCGCTCGCGCCCCGGCCGCAAACTTGGTTCGCGCCCCCGACCTGCCACCGGACACTATGTCTGACAGGGTCAGGGGGCTGTTCTTGCTGCCAGGGCGGCGATAATTAAAGGGCAGGTTTTTTGGGGCCACCTGCCAGCACCTGCCCCCTCTGGCCTCCTGCTGTGGGGTGCCGGCTGCGATCCGTCAGCCTGGCACTCCTCTTGAGCTCTTTTGCCGGCACCTCACTCCCCGGTGGTCCAGCAGGGCCCCGGTGCGCGCTGCGCTAGGCCCCTCCCCTTTAATCTGGAGAGGGAGGCCTGCAGTACCGCGGCGCCACGAGCCGGCACGCGTGCCGCTGCTGCACATAGCGCCGCGATATTCAATAGGAGTGCCCCAAGAGGGAGGGGGAGCGCTTCCAATAGCACCGGCCTCCTGCTTGGGGCGCTACCATTGAATTTCGGGCACGGGGGTGCTAACTTTTTCGAGGTGCTAAAAGTAGCGAAGTTAGTGCCCCAAAGGGGGCGCGACCGAATTTTTGCCCCATAAGATTCTGAGAGGGATTGATAGGGTAGATGCTGAGACGTTGTTTCCCCTGGCTGGAGAGTCTAGACCTAGGGGGCAGAGTCTCAGGATAAGGTGTCGGCCTTTTAAGACTTAGATGAGCAGGAATTTCTTCACTCAGAGGGTTGTGAATCTTTGGAATTCTCTACCCCAGAGAGCTATGGATGCTCAGTCGTTGAATATTTGCAAGGCTGAGATCGATAGATTTTTGGACTCTAGAGGAATCAAGGGATATGGGGATAGGGCAGGAAATTGGAGTTGAGGTTGAAGATCAGTCATGCTCTTATTGAATGACGGAGCAGGCTCAAGGGGCCGTAAGCCCTACTCCTGCTCCTAATTCTTATGTTCTTAACCTGGGAAGATCTGAATCACTTTTCTGACAGTACAAGAGCTAAAACCTCGTTACGTTAGATGTCACACATCCAAGTCTGTGGGACCTTGGAGTGGCACAGTAGAATAGAATGCTGTCTGTTCCTCTCTGGGACCCGGTGGAAAAGCCTAGACTTTCCTCCGATCGGATTAATGTGCTGAATTGATATTGGAGAGAGATTTTAGACATTGAAAATGATGATATAAATCAGAAGGATCACACAGCACAGAAACTGATCCACATGACTGATGGTTATTTAGCAACATTATACATTAGCAAATAGGAGTCATAGGCCATTACCCAATCATTATGTGAACTCTCTGCCTTAAACACATGAGCACATTAAGGGCACGATTCTAATCTGTTTGCAGTTGCCTCAAGGCATCATCTGCCATTAAATGTGAATGAGGTACAGTTGTCGACAGCTATTCTGATTAAAATCAGACCAAGTGTGGAATTCATAACCTTACAGATAAGCAGGCAAAAAATAAACACAATAACCAGAACAAAATCAAGAAACAGGATTCAAAACCACAGCCAAAAAAGTGAATAAATTTGCTGCTGAGCAGTGAAATTGAGTTTATTTTATATAAAAGACTGAAATTCATGAACACTGCAGATGTGAGTAAATGATGAAGTCTCCCTCACAACTGAATGAAGCCCATACCGTGCACTGCTATCAGCAGTGACGATATACACCATCATTCAAATTTAGGACCAAACTCGGTGCAAGTAGAAAATAGAAAAATCAGTTCATTTCATCCTTTATATTACTAAAATGCAACAGCAAAACCAAATGAAATCTGTCCAAGACAAATGGACAGTGACATTGTTAATCCAGTTCCTCGTGGTCATGTGTCCCTGGACTTGCCATGATTCTGCACTACATGAACACACTACTTGTGTTCTGCCCCATCTCTGGTTCAGAAGCCATCTGATCAATTATAATCATAGAAATTTACAGCACAGAAGAAGGCCATTCGGCCCATCGTGTCTGTGCCGGCCGAAAAAGAGCTCTCCAGCCTAATCCCACTTTCCAGTTCTTGGTCCGTCGTTTTGAATTAATTATTTTGTGAAGTAAATTCTCTACCCTTTCTCAAGTCCCCCAAATCCTCACTGTTCCTGCCAAGCTAGTTGCATATTATAGAGAGAAAACAAAAGAGGAGGTGAGCCTGAAGCTGCAGTTAAATGATGCTGAACCTGACCTGGGAACACTTGGTGCTATCCCTAGGAGGAAAGGCTACACTTAGAATAGTGTGCCTAGCTTTGGGTGTCTTACCTTAAAAAGCATATCAAGACCATGGTAAGGGTGCAGAAGATATTTACAAAGACAATACTTGGGATTAGGAACTTTAGTTATGAGATTGGATAAAAGCCAATACTGGTGCATGTACCTCATAATGTATACTGTGGACACAGTGTTGTATTTAGAAAAGAGATGTTCAGTAGCAGAGCAGATCGCAAGTTTTGGGCCAATGTCTTTAATGTAGTAAAACATTCCAAGCCATTTCATAGGAACATTATCAGGCGGAATTTGACACCGAATCACATAAGGAGATATTAGGCCAGGTGACCAAAAGCTTGGTCAAAGAGGTTCAAAGTAAACTAGTCGCAACAGCATGAACTGCAATAAAAAAAAACTCCCAAAGCAAATTTTTTGCCACTGACACGCATCACTGAACTGAAACAGCGCAGATTAACCTTTTGGAGTACTGAATGTCTTTTGGAACTTACACGTTCTGTCAACTGCCAGTAATGATTTTTATTTTGTTTTAAGGAGCGTCTTAAAGGAGGAGAGAGAGGTTGGAGAGGCGGAGAGCTTGAGGAAGAAAATTCCAGAGCTTAGGGCCTAAAGGGTGGGCGACGGAAATCGGTGATGTGCAAGAGGCCACAATTGGAGGGATGCAGAGATCTCGGAGGGTTGTCGGGCTGGAGGAGGTTACAGAGATAGGGTGGGGCGAGGCCATGGAGGGATTTGAAAACAAGGATGAGAATTTTAAATTCGAGGCATTGCTGGACTGGGAGCCAATGTAGGTCAGCTAGCACAGGGGTGATGGGTGAACTGCGAGTTAGGCTATGGGTAGCACAGGGCTGCAAAAAAAGCATTTTTTTCCCCTGTACCACACAAAGATGGTGGCATTCACTGGTGAGCAGTGGGTTACAGAGAAATAACCCAGCCTGTGATTAAAGGTCGCAAGTCACCTATTTGCCTTCCACCAAGGACCGCACACTGACTCAGTGGATTACCTTTGCAACTGTCACTGCTCCTTTTTCACTTGACATGCATTTGCTGATAATGCTGTTCTGTTCCTCTTGTTCTGCCATACTTGCACCATCCATCGGCGAAGAAACTGTGACATTGGTTGTAAAGTCAGCGGATTCAAAGGCCATTAGCTAGCCCTTCCAGATAATAAGATTTGTGGAGGTTAATGGCCATGATTGGAAGAGCAAAGCTACTGACAAAAGGCTCAATACAATAAAATTATGCTCTGAAAATGACATAAAATTCAATGCTCGAGATTCTCCGACAGTGAATATAGTAACCTCTTAAAATCTAATCCATAAACCCAATGTCTGTTTAGTGGAAGGTTATACATTGCAGAGAATGTCATGTTAATTTACTGTCTCACCTTAATTTTATATTTCTTGAAATCAATAACCTAATTGAAACAACTTCAAAGAGGCTTTTAATTAATTCAATGTCTGTCGTCCAATCTCTATAATTTTGCAAATGTGTTATATTTCATTAGAAGAGGTGCATTTAGTTGAAATCTGACTCTTTATATGGTTGTAAAATTGTCTGAATTAATGCAAGCAGCACTCATTACAGAGGTGATTTAGCAGTAGATTGATCAGATCTGTGATGGAGTTCACTAATGTTTTGCCATTGCCGGTGAAGCTAAATTTGTTCCTTACTGGGAGAGGCCATTTGGTGTCATAAGAGATGAGTGACATTTACTGTTTCATCTGCCATTGGGTATCCTGGCAGTCTCAAAGTTCTGTTGCCAGGTCTAGTTGTGGTTGAAGAAACATGGATTTGAGATTTTATTTCAAGTTCCTATTAGGCAGCCAGCAAACAACATTGATGCCATAAAGATCACCAGCAAGTGTTGTAACCTTTCTCCGTCAATAACACTGGTGTTACAGACCTAGTAACATAACCTTGTTTCTTCTGCACTTCCAGATTTACCAAGATGATCTCTTGTTTTACCCAACAAGCGCTCAGTAGTTTAACTTTGAATAAAATATTGGCTTACAGAAATGATTATAACCCATCTTACCCAGGAGCAGTGTGGACACCATCCAGGTGAAAGCAGTCTGTTTGATCGGCAGCCCATCCACCACCTTAATCATCCACTTCCATCCCAACCCGTGTACTGTGGCTACTGTGAGTACTATCTACAGGACGCACTGCAGCAACTTGCTAAGGACTCTTCAACAGCACCTCCCAAACCCGCGACCTCTACCACCTAGAAGGACAAGGGCAGCAGGTGCATGGGAACACCACCAGCTCCAAGTTCCCCTCCAAGTCACACACCATCCTGACTTGGACATATATCGCTGTTCCTTCAGCGTCGCTGGGTTGAAATCCTGGAACTCACTCTCTAACAGCACTGTGGGAGTACCTTCACCACAGGGACTGCAGTGGTTCAAAAAGGAGGTTCACCACCACCTTCTCAAGGGCAATTAGGGATAGGTAATAAATATCCATGGCCTGAGAATGAATTAAATAAAACACACAATCTTGACTATTTACTTATTGATAAGATGTAGTATATTCCTTCAAAATGGTTTGGATGGCCGTGAAATCTGTACAAATGCTGCACAGATGCTCAGAATGTAAATTTAGCCCAATCTGCAGCAATTAATTTAGAACGGTGCCAAATATTGTAAGTGCCTTGTTACTTGTAACTACAGACAAGGTTTTTGGTCAACTGGTTTGTGTTTAAATAAACCTCTGTAATTAGGCATAGAGAAGATGTTTCCACTTGTGGGGGGAGTCTAAAATCAGGGGCCATAAATATAAGGTAGTCACTAATTAATCCAGTCAGGAATTCAGGAGAAACTTCTTTACTCGGAGTAGTGAGAATGTGGAACTCGCTTCCACATGGATGGTTGAGGCAAATAACATAGATGCATTTAAGGGGAAGCTGGTTAAATACATCAGGGAGAAAGGAATAGAAGGATATGTTAAGAGGGTGAGATGAAGTAGAGTAGGAAGAGATTCGTGTAGAGCGTAAACATGGGCCTTGGCAAGTTGCTGCAGTGCATCCTTTAGATAGTTGGGCTGAATGGTCTGCTTCTTTGCTGTAAATGCTATGCAATTCTATCTAATTGTTGATGCTTTGGTGTCCTTGAGGGGCAAGGGTGAGAAATGGGCACAGAGGCTCTCTTTTGCCTCATCTTTCCTGCATCTAGTGGTTGGCAACTCATTTGGAAAATGCAGTATGTTGCTGGCTCAACCCCCGAGAGGCACTGCCAGCATATAACCTGGATACAGTTCACTCAGGCTTGAGAGAGTCATTCCCAGGCATCGCTTTGCATTAGAGCTGAGGTTCCCCACCCTCTCCCCTCAGTTCTTTACCATTAAAAAGCACAAAATATTTTGTGGATGCCAGTATGTTGATGAAATAATATGCAAGATTGCCATAGGAACGGAGTTTGGGCACCAAGAAGCCTCATGTCAGAACTCAACCAGAGACCTTTGGATAGAGCGTGACTCAGTCTGATCACACGCTGCAAACCACCCAATACTTGGTGACAAGGCAGAATTACCTGGACCCAGAAATGCCTTTTCACCCTTTTGACTGGTGCCTGCAATAGAAAAGTCAACACAGGAATAACATAAAAAGTTATGAAGTCCTCTCTCCTCCTAATTAAAGAGGGAGTGGCATCATCGAGACACCGGGCAAAAGTTGGGTCGCGGTCCCTTTGGGGCGCTACCTTCGCCAGGGTGCTACTTTTAGCGCCCTGAAAAAGATACCGCCCCCACACCCAAAATTCAATACTAGAGCCCCAAGCAGGAGGCAGGGCGCTACTGGAAGTGTTCCTCCTCCCTCTTGGAGCACTCCAGCCCAATATCACGGCGCTACGTGCCGCAGCGCCACGCATGCCAACATGTAGCGCCGGTACTGCAGTCCTTCCTCCCCTTATTAAAGGGGAGGGGCCTTGCGCAGCGCGATCCGGGGCCCCGCTGGGCCACCAGGGAGCGGGGTGCCGGCAAAAGAGCCCGGCACTCAAGAGGAGTGCCGGGCTGCCTGATCGTGGCCAGCACCCCGTGGGGGGACGGTAGAGGGGCCAGGTGCTGCCAGATGGCCAGCAAAAAAAATGGCTGCCCGGCACCTCCCCTTTAAATATCGTTGTCCCGGCCGCATGGACGCCCCCCTGACCCTGTCCGGCATAGCGTCCGGCGGTACGTCAGGAGACGCTACCGAAGTTTGCAGCCGTGCGCAACGCACGGCGATGACGTCATCAGCAGAGGCGCAGCAGAACGGGGCGCTACCGGCTGCCGTCGCCATTAACATCCCACTGAATTCAGCGGGAGCTGTTAGCCGCGCCGCGCCCGGGCGCTTAGGGCACTAACGGGAGGCACAAAGCAAACGAATTTTGCCCCCCTTGAGTGGTAGCAAACTATTTAAACACGGAGGCCATTACAGCTCAGTCCAGTCCAACGCTCGTCTCACATGTACTTTCCAGGTGGATCACTGCATAGCAATCAGGTGCGCAAACCCTGCCTGATTTTGACCCTCTCTAGCCAAGGGTTACCCCTCAAGGCCAATTGTAGCACCCCTCTTGGCATTGGTTTAGATAAGCAGAGACAAGGCATTGAACTGGACTTTCTTGCATTGTACGGATCAGTGCAGGACCGGCTCATTGTTTAAACAAAGATACTCAAAAGGTAGTTTTACTGGACTGATAGCTTCACCCATCACAGCAACACAATTAATCACACAAATTTGAACATATGTCATTCCTTCATCGTCGCTGGGTCACAATCCTGGAACTCCCTACCCAACAGCACTGTGAGAGCAACCTTCACCACAGAGACTGCTATGAATCAAGAAGGCGGCTCACCACCACATTCTCAAGGGCAATGAGGGATGGGCAATAAATGCCGGCCTTGACAGCGACACCCACATTCCGAGAATGAATACAAAATATTAAACAATAATAACTCCAATGTACGGAACGCAACAAGAAAAAAATTGAAACAGCTTCAAAATAAAAATCCTGATTTTAAAGAGAAATTTAAAAGTCTGTATTGTAAAGCAAACTAAGCCATCAAAATGAGAGCAAACAGTTTGTACTTAGCTGGCCATAAACAAGGAAGCTCCTCTTTGGGCTTTCGCTCTACTTGTCCCGTATTACTTTCTCTCCAATATTCTTTCATTCTGAATTCTTGGAACAGGTTCCCGTTTTGGACATGAAGAGACACAAATCCTTCTCGGAGAACAACCGTAATCTAATTGAATAGTAGAGCAGACTCGAGGGGCTGAATGGCCCACCTCTGTTCTTATGTTCTTCTAAAATATAAAACAAAATACCAGAAAGTACATCTGAAGAAGATAAGAAATAATTCATTGAAATCCTTTCATCTTAAGTGATATTTATGGTCAAACAATCATAAAAATTACCTTCCTCAAATACTAAATATTTATGCTTCGAGCATCCATCAATCTGCACAGTAAAGCAGCCCTGTACTGCAATATATTGGTGAACTAATATTCAATGGCACTGATTGATAGGATGAATGTTCATGCCATTGATATTCCACAAGATCAGTTCTCTGTGCAGCCAAAGGGAGATGCCAACTCAACGTGAGGCACTTTATTAGAAGGGAGGGTAAATCAAAAGAACAAGTCAACCCTCAACCCATTCATGTTCTTTCAAAAAAACAGTAGCCGAGGTCTAGAGCACAGGCTCTGGTTGCCTTATGTCAGGGAACTAAGTAGCACCATTGGCCAGAGAGGGTGAATCAATAAAGATACGTTATGGCAATAATTTGCATCATGAATAGTGATCCATTCTGGAAAATCCCACTTCCACAAAACATTACATTTGTGCCAGTGAATTTGAAGGACAAAGCTATTTAGCATCACTGAGAAACCTCAAAAAGGTTTATTTTTAATTATTTTTATATATTAAAAATCACTAGTAGGGTCCTGATGCCTGTTCCAGAAAGACCAGTAACAGTCCACCTCTTGTTGCTCACAGTAAGACCATTTCGATACCATGAACTAATTTAGCCATTGCTTTATCATCTCATTCTGCAACCTATAGTATTTTGAACCATCTTCATCTCATTTGAATGAAATTGTCCCTTCACTGGATTAACATGGAACCACTCAAACCCATCAGGAGCCCAGTGGTCCAAACTCTACTTGGGACCTATTTCAAGTGTGGGGACCAGCTCTCACCGGGGCTGTGTTACACCAGAACCCAAATTTAACCCCTATTTCACCTTTACATTTAATCCTGCTTCATCCTGGTGCCGCGTTATCTGCTAATTTGGCTGGGGGAGGGGCACCAGGATGAAGCATTAGAGAGGAGAGGAGATACAAGGTACACGGAGGACTGGGAGAGATAAACAGTATTAGAATAAAGAGTAGCTCAGAAATAGGAGGAATTAGACGGGGAAATGCGAGGCAGACTAAGATGGGTTTGGAGTGCATGTACATAAATGCACAGAGCGTGGTAAATAAGGTTGGTCAGCTACAGGCATAAATAGCTATATGCGATTGTGATACAATGGCAATATCAGAGACCTGGTTCAAACAAGTGGAGGATTGGGAACATAGGCCGCGAGTTTGCTGACCTTGGCGGGTCCGTGGTGGGTGACGTCGGTGGTGGGTCCTGACCCTGCTGCTGGCTCCATCCTGCTCTGTGAAATGAATTTCCGTTGATGGGGCTTGTTAAGCCCGCCCAGCGCATTTCCCAGCCAATTAGAGGAAGCGGGTCTGGTGACGTCATTTGATGAGGCGTCATCAGCCAGTTTCCTTAAAGGGACCATGTCCAAATTTATTTTGACATTTGTGCTGTCAGTGTTCTGCAGCATTGAGGTGCTGCAAACACTGACAATGACTGCACAAAGGCACAGGGCTGCACCCAGGTTCTCCCATGACTCCCTCCAGCATGCAGGGAGGTCCTCTTCCCTTCCCATTCGTGGAAGAGACCTCCCCAGGACACCAATACAGCCTGGTTGCACATTGCAGAGGAGGGCACAAGCAGGAATGTGGTCAGGAGGACCTGGGTGCAGTGCCACAAACATTTCAAAGATCTCAGTAGATCACGAAATGTTAGTACAAAGCCACACTCAACCTCATCCTGCTGTGCCTCTCATCACATTCCCATCACTCTGTCTTCCCTACCCTACTCCTGCACATCCTTACTCACACCAACTTACCTTGCACCTCCACCCATCCCTCTCTAGCTATTTTATCACATCCACCCCTCACCCTTGCCTGCATCCTAGTGCAATCATACCAACTAACAACACACAAGAGTAGACACTTGGGTGTTTTATGCAATGTTCATGTAAAGTTTCTGTTAATATGGTGTCAAACATTGAAACATTTATTTTCAACACTTGCCGTTCTTGGACAGATTTGTGTGCACCTTTGGAAGTGGCTTAGTGAGTAGCAGTGAATGGTGAGACATAACGTATCCCCTGCAATGGTGATGAGTGTGAAAGGGATGGCTTGCTCATTGTAGGGATGCTTTATGGTGTTGGTGCGGGGTGGTGCCAACCTGGTGCATCATGGGGCAGCCAGGGTGTACAGCGTCAAGTGAAGTAAATCTGGCCATGGTGAGGCCATCCCTGGCATCCCGGGCAGCAGTGTGGTCGGGTGCTGATGCCCTGTATCCTGTGCAGCACCAGCTGATTGCGAAGAAGGTTGGTGTTGTTGTTGGTGCTGCTGGTGTGCCTGGTGCTGCTGGTATTGGGGCTGATCATGGTAGGATTCTGAGGACCAAGGTGAGAGAGTATAAAGCACACCCATGCTGATGGAATAGATGGCAGGTGAAGTAGAGATGACAGAAGCAATCTGTCAATGGTGAGAGAGGTTGTTCCAATGAGGTGACACTGGATAGAGAGTTTACTCCAAACACTTGCAACCTGCATAAAGCTCAATCTGTCTTCCAAATGCAGTAAGCAACAGCTTCTGAGCTTGGAAAGTGAATAGCTGTGAGGTGGGAGCTTTTATAGCACATTTCAAGCTATCAAGTAATCAGCTGATTCAATGGTTATTTATCTCCTGCCCCAGCTTAACAGACGTGATCCCCAAGCAGCGAGGACCCCGAGGGTGAGCACATAAAATCAAAAGGTGGGCTCAAGGTCTAATTACCTGAATTGGGTTCCCCGCGTCTGCCCAGCACTGACAGACCCGACATTGGGAAAGGCGCATGGCGGCAGGTTCACTGCGGGGTCGTGACCCGCTGGAGAAAAAAAACACATTCCCACCCGACCCGCCACTGATCGCGCCCGCTGACCCCCCCGGAAAATCTCGGCCTTAATATTTCTGGTTACAAGGTATTCAGGAAAAGTAGGGAAGGAAAAGAAGGAGATGTGGTGGCAGTGTTGATCAAAGAGACTGTTACAGCATTAAAAAGGGATGATGTACTTGGGGTTCAAAGACAGAATCTATTTGGTTAGAATTAAGGAACAATAGGGGAGCTATTAGGTTGCTGTGTGCATACTATAGGCCACCAAACAGTGGGAATGAGATAGAGGAGCAAATTAGCAGGCAAATTGTGGAAAGGTGCAAGAACTTTAGAGTAATCATAAAGGGGGACTTCAATTATCCTAATATAGATTGGGAAAATAAGAGTGTACTGGGCAATGAGGGGGAGAATTCCTGAAATGTGTACAAGAGAACTTTCTTGATCAGTATATTTCTAGTCCAAAGAGGAAAGAAGAAGTGCTGGATCTAGTTCTGGGGAATGAAGTGGGGCAGGTGGAGTATGTTTTAATGCAGGAGCATTTGGGGAACAGTGATCATAATATCATTAGGTTTAGAGTAGTTATGGATAATCATAAGGAAAATTCAAAGGTGAAAATACTGAACTGGAGGAGGACTAATTTTAGATAGCTGAAAAGGGTTCTGGCCCAATGTACAGGGAGCTGAAAAAGGAGATAAGAGGGGCAAAGAGAGTGAATGAGAATAGATTAGCGGGTAACCTAAAAGGGAACCCATGTCTTTTATAAACATATAAATAGTAAAAGGGTAGTCAAAGGAATGATGGGGCAGATTAGGGACCAAAAAGGAAACCTTCTTGTGCAGGCAGAGGGCATGGCTGAGGTATTAAATGACCACTTTGCATCTGCCTTTATTAAAGATGAGGATTCTGCCAATGTCACAGTACAGGAGGAAGTCGTAGAGAAACTGGATAGGATAATAATAATGAAGAGGAGGTACTTAAAAGGTTGGCAGCGCTCAAAGTAGAAAAGTCACCCGGTTCGAATGGGATTCATCAGAGGTTGATGGGGGAGGTAAGGGTGGAAATTGTAGAGTCTCTGACCACAATATTACAATCCTCCTTCAATATAGGAGTGGTGCCAGTGGACTGGAGGATTGTAAATGTTACACCCCCTTTCAAAAAAAGGGGAGAGGGAGAAACCCAGAAACTATAGGCCAGTCAGCCTGATGGCCGTGGTGGGGAGACTTTGAGACAATAATCAAAGACAAAATTATTTGGTACTTGGAAAAATATGAGTTAATAAATGAAAGCCAGCATGGATTTGTTAAAGGCAAATCATGCTTGACTAACTGGATTGAGTTCTTTGATGCAGTAATGGAGAGGGTTGATGAGGGTAGTGCGGTTGATGTGTATATGGATTTTGAAAAGGCATTTGATAAAGTAACATATAATAAATTTGTTAGCGTAATTGAAGTCCATGGGATTGAAGGAGAAGTGGTTGCAAGGACACAAAATTGGCTAAGGGACAAAAAGCAGAGAGTAGTGGTGAACGGTTGTTTTTCAGACTGGAGGGAAGTGTACACTATTGGCCCCTGGGGTCAGTATTAGGACCATTATTCTTTCTAATATATATTAATGACTTGGACTTGGGTATACAGGGCATAATTTCAAAGTTTACAGATGACACAAAATTCGGAAATGTAGTAAACAGTGAGGATGATAGTAACAGACTTCAGGAGGACATAGACAGACTAGTGAAATAGCAGATGAAATTTAACACAGAGAAGTGTGAAATTATACATTTTGGTAAGAAGGTTGTTAAAAAAAGAATACATAAGAACATAAGAAATAGGAGCAGGAGTGGGTCATTTGGCCCTTCGAGCCTGCTCCGCCATTCAGCAAGATCATGGCTGATCTTCTACCTCAGCTCCACCTTCCCAAATGATCCCCATATCCCTTAATTCCCTTAGTTCCCAAAAATTTATCGACCTCTGTCTTGAATATACTCAATGACTGAGCATCCACAGCTCTCTGGGGTAGAGAATTCCAAGGATTCACAACCCGCTAAGCGAAGAAATTTCTCCTCATCTCAGTCCTAAATGGCCGATCCCTTATTCTGAGACTGTGACCCTGTGTTCTAGACTCCTCAGCCAGGGGAAACATTTTCTCAGCATTAACCCTGTCAAGCCCCTTAAGAATTTTACATGCTTCAATTAGATCACCTCTCATTCTTCTGAATTCTGGGGAATATAGGCCAAGTCTACTCAATCTCTCCTCATAGGGCAATCTCCTCATCCCAGGAACCAGTCTAGTGAACCTTCATTGCACTCCCTCTAAGGCAAGTATGTCTTTCCTTAGGGAAGGAGACCAGAACTGTACACAGTACTCCAGGTGTGGCCTCATCAATGCCCTGTATAATTGTAGTAAGACTTCTTTACTCTTATACTCTAATCACTATGTAACAAAAGCTAACATACCATTTGTTTTCCTAATCGCTTGCTGCACCTGCATGTTAACTTTCTGTGATTCATTTACAAGGACACCCAGGTCCCTCTGAATGCAAACATTTCCCAATCTCTCACCATTCAAAAAATATTCTGCTTTTTTGTTTTTCCTACCAAAGTGGATAACTTCACACTTCCTCACATTGTATTCCATTTGCCATGTTCTTGCCCACTCAGTCAACCTGTCTATATCTCTCTGCAACCTCTTTGCATCCTCCTCACAGCTTACTTTCCCACCTAACTTTGTATCATCAGCAAACTTGGACACGTTACACTCAGTCCCTTCATCTAAGTCATTAATATAGATTGTAAATAGCTGAGGCCCAAGCACTGATCCTTGCGGTACCCCACTAGTTACAGCCTGCCAACCCGAAAAAGTCCCGTTTATTGCTACTTTCTGTTTTATGTCCATTAACCAATCCTCGATCCTTGCTAATATATTACTCCCAATCCCATGGGTCCTAATTTTGTGTAATAACCTCTTGTGTGGCACCTTATTGAATGCTTTTTGAAAATCCAAACACATTACATCCACTGGTTCCCCTTATTCATCCTACTAGTTACATCTTCAAAAAACTCTAACAGATTTGTCAAACACAATTTCCCTTTCATAAAACCATATTGACTCTGCCTAATCATATTACAATTTTCTAAGTGCCCTGTTACCACGTCCCTAATAATAGATTCTAGCTATTGCCTACTACTGATGTCAGGCTAACTTTTCTCTTCCGCCTTTCTTAAATAGCAGGGTATGTTTGCTACCTTCCAATCCTTGGGGACTGTTCTAGAATCTATGGAATTCTAGAATACCAGTGCAGGTCATCAGGTCATCAGGTCCAGGGGATTTGTCGCCACTTAGTCCCATTAATTTTTCCAGTACTATGTCTTTACTTATACCGATTTCTTTAAGTTCCTCATTTTCTCTAGACCCTTGGTTCCCCATTATTTCCGGAATGTTTTTTGTGTCTTCTACCGTGAAGACAGATACAAAATGTATTTGTTTAATGCCTCTGCCATTTCCTATTGCCCATTATAATTTCTCCTGTCTCTGCCTCTTATGGGCCCATGTTTACTTTCACTAATCTCTTCCTATTTACATACCTATAAAAACATTTACAATCTGTTTTTATGTCTCTTGCTAATTAACTCTCATATTCTTTTTTCTCTTTCCTTTTCAAGTTCTTGGTCCTCCTTTGCTGAATTCTAAAATCCTCCCAATCCTCAGGCTAACTACTGTTTTTGGCAACATTATAAGCCTCTTCCTTTGATCTAATACTAATACTATCTTTAAATTCTCTTGTTAGCCATGGTTGGCCCACTTTTCCTGTGGGGTTTTTGTGCCTTAAAGGAATGCATACTTGTTGTAAATTATGTATTAATTTTTTAAATGCTAGCCATTGCTTGTTTACCATCATCCCTTTTAATGTAGTTTCCCAAACTACCTTAGCCAACTTGCCCCTCATACATACGTCGATGGCTTTATTTAGATTTAAGACCCTAGTTTCAGACTTTAACTAAATCACTTTCAAACTCAGTATAAAATTCTATCATATTATGGTCATTCTTCCCTAAAGGCCCCTTTACTACAAGGTTATTAATTAATAACAACAACAACAACATTCACAGGAATGTTATAAGACAAAAAATTGACACCAAGCCACATAAGAAATTAGGGCAGATGAGCAAAAGCTTGGTCAAAGAGGTAGGTTTTAAGGAGCGTCTTAAAGGAGGAAAGAGAGGTAGCGAGGCGGAGAGGTTTAGTGAGGGAATTCAAGAGCTTAGGGCCGAGGCAACAGAAGGCACGGCCACCAATGGTTGAGCGATAATAATCAGGGATGCTCAAGAGGGCACAATTAGAGGTGCACAGATATCTCGAGGGGTGATGGGACTGAAGGAGATTACAGAGATAGGGAGGGGCGAGGCCATGGAGGGATTTGAAAACAAGGATGAGAATTTTGAAATCGAGGCGTTGCTTAACCAGGAGCCAATGTAGATCAGCGAGCACAGGGGTGATGGGCGAACAGGACTTGGTGCGAGTTAGGACACGGGCAGCCGAGTTTTGGATGACCTCAAGTTTACGTAGGGTAGAATGTGGGAGGCTGCCAGGAGTGCATTGGAATAGTCAAGTCTAAAGGTAACAAAGGCATGGATGAGGGTTTCAGCAACAGATGAGCTGAGGCAGGGGCGGAGACGGGCGATGCTTTGGAGGTGGAAATAGGCAGTCTTAGTTATGCCACGGATATGTGGTCGGAAGCTCATTTCAGGGTCAAATATGACACCAAGTTTGCGAACCCTTTCTCATTGCACAATACTAGATCTAAAATAGCCTGTTCCCTAGTTAGTTCCTCAACATACTGATCCAGAAAACTATCTTGTATACATTCCATGAACTCATCCTCCACACTATTACTGCAAATTTGGTTTGCCCAGTCTATATGTAGTTTAAAGTCCCCCATGATTACTGTATTACCCTTGTTACATGCACCTCTAATTTCCTGATTTATACACTGTCCTACATTAAAACTACTGTTTGGGGGCCTATAAATAACTCCCACCAATGTTTTCTGCCCCTTGCTGTTTCTTAGCTCCACCCAAACTGATTCTACTTCTTGATTTTCCAAGCCAAGATCCTTTCTCTCTACTGCCTTCATCCCATCCTTTATTATCAGCGCTACTCCTCTTCGTTTTCCATTTTACCTATCTCTTCTAAAAGTTGAGTATCCTGGAATATTTAGTTCCCAACCTTGGTCACTTTGCAACCACGTCTCCATAATGGCTATTCGATCAAATCTATTAATTTCTACCTGCGCTATTAATTCAACTATTTTGTTGCGAATGCTTCACGCATTCAGATATAGTGCCTTTAGCTTTGACTTTTTTCTATTTTTCCCTGATGACACCTTAGTCACTGATGCCCTATTATCGTTGTTACTCTCTCTGTCCCTTCCTGACCCACTCTGCTTATTTTTACCCAAAACTCTGCTCTGCTCTAGCGTCTTGACATTTCCCTTGCTGCTTTTAAATTTACTCTTTCCTGAATCCTCCCCCGCCCCCCCTTCATTAGTTTAAAGCCCTGTCTACTGCCCTAGTTATTCGATTCACCAGGACACTGGTTCCAGCCCGGTTTAAGTAGAGCCCATCCCAATGGATCAGCTCCCTCTTTCCCCAGTACTGGTGCCAGTGGCCCATGAAGTAAAACCCCTGCCTCCCACACCACTCTTTCAGCCATGCATTTAACCTTCTAACCTGCTTATCCCTATGCCAATTGGCGTGTGGCTCAGGTAACAATCCCGAGATTACTACCTTGGAGGTTCTGCTTTTTAATTTGGACCTCAACTCCTCAAACTCTCTCAGCAGAACCTCATTCCTAGTTCTACCTGTGTCCTTGGTTCCACTCCAAGTTCTTCTCCATCTGCAAGCAGATATCCTTAACCCTGGCACTGGGCAGGCAACACAGCCTCCGGTACTCCCTGTTACAGCTGCAGAGAACAGTATCTATCCCCCTGACTATGCTGTCCCCTACCACTAGCACATTCCTTTTTACTCCGCCCCACATGAATGGCCTCCTGTACCACAGTGCCGTGGTCAGTTTGCCCATCCTCCCTGCAGTCCTTGTTCTCATCCATACAGGCAGCAAGTACCTCGTACCTGTTGGACAAGGTCAAGGGCTGAGGTTCCTCCATCACTATATATGGGTTCCTTGGCTGTATAAATAAAGGCATAGGGCTGGATTTTGATACTGGGGCGGGTTGGGGTCGTGTCATCCGCATTTTGTGTTATCCACCCGACTGCATTTGGATGTGGGAGATTGATGGAATTTTCACTTAATTGGGCAATTGAGTTCCAGCATGTGGGAACCCATGAACTAATTAGTGGTTTCAGTCTGAAAGTCGCCTCTGATGATGTCATCATTGCTGCTGCATTGCAGGTCAGGTCAGAGACTGCCTGGCTTTTGCTGTGAGAGGACCTGGATGCAAAATGAGCAGCAGCTCTAAGGAGAGAGAGAGAGAATTTTTTTTGCATCCAGGTCCTCTCACAGCAAAGGCCAGGCAGTCTGTGAAGACCTTCAATGCAGCACCATCAGAGGCAACTTTCAGACCTAATACTACTACTACCTTCATCACATCTCCGTTGTAATAGTGGACCTGCAGCTGATAGTCAGCTATCCAAATGTGCTCCCACCAGGTTTCACAATCGTGGTTCAGAACAGGACAGGCTAGATCAAGGGTTAAAATCACAAAGGTCTTTCAAAATGGCATTATAGAGCCAATTTAGTGCTTGTTAAGGGCCTTAACAGCCTATCCCGCCTCTTAAAGGCGGGACAGAGTCGGGACCAGCAGACACGATTTAATGAAAATTGCATGGAGGCGGGATGGAGGCGGACTTGTGCCCGCCCGCCAGTTTTCGCAATTTTAACCCCCCACACGCCTCCAAACCCGCCTCCACGGGTCAATGAAAATCCAGCCCGTAGAGTACAAAAGCAAGGAAGTTATGCTAAATCTTTATAAAACACTGGTTAGGCTCCAGCTGGAGTATTGTGGCCAATTCTGGGCATCACACTTTAGGAAGGATGTCAAGGGCTTGGAGAGGGTGCAGAAGACATTTACTGGAATGGTACCAGGGATGCAGGACTTCAGTTAAGTGGAGAGACTGGAGAAGCTGTGATTGTTCTCCTTAATGCAGAGAAGGTTAAGGGGAGATTTGAGAAGGTGTTCAAAATCATGGAGGCTTTTGACAAGAGTAAATAATGAGAAACTGTTTCCAGTGGCAGAAGGGTCAGTAACCAGAGGACGCAGATTTAAGGTAATTGGCAAAACAACCAGAGGGGAGTAGAGGAGACATTTTTTTTATGCAGCGAATTGTTATGGTCTGGAATGCGCAGCCTGAAAGGGCGGTGGAAGCAGATTCAATAGTAACATTTCAAAGGGAATTGGGTAAATACTTGAAAGTGAAAATTTGCAGGGCTATGGGGAAAGAGCAGGGGAGTGGGTCTAATTGGATAGCTCTTTCACAGAGCAGGCACGGGCAAGAATGGGCCGAATGGCCTACTTCTGTGCTGTATCATTCTATGATTCTACGATTCATATTAAAGCAGAAGGGTACATTCTGCATAATTATAATGCTGTTACGAGAACAGAAACAGCACGGTGTACCAGGATCAGTTTTAGATAGTTTTCCCATTAAAGAGAAAGCTATAAATATAGGGCACCCGTCAGTGTTGTGCTCACAGTGAGAACTATGAAGCAAGACACTTGCCAAGTATTACAATTGCTCCAAACAAATTGAAATCTCAATAGTTCTTCACACTCAGTAATCAGAATAGTTTATCTCTCTCAGTCTCCCAGTGAGTCAAGGAAAGATGGTTTGCAATGACACTAAAGCCAGACTCGTTCACATTAAACATCATTTTAGCCATCATTATTCTGAATTTGCAGTGCTTTTACACAGAGGTGATGTCATGCCGGCCATTACCAATGATAAATATCTCCACACACAAGGCTGACTGGGTAACTTATGAATGGCAAAAATTGTGAATGAGTGGTCTCCTGAGTAAGGCTGGCCATTCATAAGCCCAGTCGGTTTTCAATTGGGAAAAAAAAAAGTTAGTTTTTTAATAGACCATAAAATCAATAGAATTTTTAAGTGTGAGTCCATGAGATGATCTGAAGTCACACGGGATACAATTAACCTGATAACTCAGGAGTAACATCATAGTTATTGATTAATGCATCGGGAGTGGGGTACGATCATAGATGAGACCCTTCACAACAAATTCCGCTTAACTAGTAATATAAGAATTTGATCATTCGTTAGACGTGTTTTATTTTCACCCCGCCTCCTCGTTAACTGACTGTGGGGTACAGCTCCAAAGGCACAGCAGCCCTCCAGTACACTGTCCAAGTGGTCACTATCAATAGGTATTAGCGGGCCATTCTACATGGGGGGGTGGGGATGAACAGCCAAGCCCAATTCTATCTTCATTCAACATCCGTACACATGCATTTCCAGAAATGCTCACTGGATAGTGATCAGGAACAAGAACCCCAGGTAATTCTCCTCCGAGGGCAATTACAGCAGCCCTATCATCTTCCTAGTGGAGGTCAGCTAATTCAGGTCAGACCAGGCAATGAACCTAAACCTCTGGCCTGGTTGACTCAGCTCCACACGTTTTCAACCAACTGAGCCACTGGGGGAGTGAATTAGGTTTGATTCATGTTATTTATCCCACTATTGACCAGGTTCCAGTGACATCACTGGTCTATTGCACTGCAATGTGCGGCAGATATTGTACATTAGCAACACAGCAACAGGAGGCCATTCAGCCCCTCGAACCTGTTCCACCATTCAATTAGATCATGGCTGATCTGTATCTTAACTCCATTGACCTACCTTGATTCCGCAACCCTTAATACCCTTATCTAAAAAAAAAGCGATCTCAGTTTTGACATTTTCAATTGACCCCCAGCCTCAACAGCTTATTGGGGGAAGAGAGGTCCAGATTTCCACCACCCTTTTTGTGAAGACGTGCTTACTGACATCACCTCTGAACATAAAACATTATTTCATATGGTTCTGTTTTTCAAATTTTGGAACTTGTTTACCCATTACCCCTCCCTCTTCTTCTGAAAATGCTGACTAGAATACTATTCCAGTAAGCACTGGCAACTCTCCTGTATCTTGCCTTCAGGCCCATTCTTCATTATAAGACTAGACAATGAATGTGCAGGCTCTTCCACCATGTCGGGATGACTAGCAAGCCTAATCTTCACCTGATGTTTGTACTTTCCAGTAGTGGTCACCAAACAGTGTGAACCCCTTCCTAGCCCAGGGGCGCTGAGGCAAATGTCGAGCCTTTACATACTGCCCCTGGCTGAGATCAGATAACCCAGCACAGACTAGGGATCAACTCTGGAATGTTTCTGGCCTATTTGACATGTTGGAGAGATTTGAAGTATGATTAGTCATCAAAAATAAAACACAGGCCTGTTCTTAACAAGTGGTTTGGAGCTCAAGAGTCCATTATTGACTTCCAAAAGTTATAACAATGGAGTTGGCTAGTTTACCACTATGAGTGATCTCCACAGCAGCCTCTTTCTGTCTGTCTGAACTGTAAGTTTCTAGTAAAAGCTGAACTATTTAAAAAAGAAACTCTAGAATTATGTAAAATTGCTGCAACATTGATAACAATAATTGCTCTGTCTGAAGCTTATCCTGTGACAGCCTACTGTGCACTTAATAATCTAATGGGTTTGGAGTGTCGTTGACAGGTTTAGAATACAGGCATTGTTCCAAGGAACACAGTGAGTGAAATAAGGGGGTGAACAGTGTCAGTTCGTGTCACACGCTCATCCTGGGGAAGTTTACTGCAGGGATAAGTACGAGCAACAAATCACGCTGACATCAAATGGGTCTCTGAGGTTTAATAGATGGGGCACCCGAATACAAAAAGCAAAGGAGGTGATGGTGAATCTGCACAAGACCTTGGTTTGGCCACAGTTGGTGGACTGTGTGCATTTTGGAACATCCCATTATAGAATTGTTACGGGAGTAACATTGGGGTAGATTTTCGTCTTCACCAGCTAGGATTTTAAATTCTCATCCTTGTGTTCAAATCCCTCCATGGCCTCGGCCATTCTTATCTCTGCAACCTCCTCTAGCCCTATAACTCTGCGCTCCTCCAATTCTGGCCTCTTGTGCATCCCACATTTCCTTTGCCCCACCATTGGCTGCCGTGGATTCAGCCATCTCGGTCCTAAGCTCTCGAATTCCCTCCCTAAACCTCTCCACCTCTTTCTCCTCCTTTATGACACTCCTTAAAACCTACTTCTTTGACGAAGCAGTGACCTGTCCTAATTTCTCCTTCTTTGGCTCGCCTTCAGTTTTGGTCTGATTACGCTGCTGTGAAGCGCCTTGGGATGTTTTACTTCATTAAAGGCGCTATATAAATGCAAGCTGTTGTTGTTATAGAACCCACCCAATTTTCATCCCATTGATTTCAATGGGTTTTTATCAAGGGCGGGCGTTCTGTCCCACCAGATTACCATCCAAGGGGTGAAGATGAAAATCTACCCCATAGATTCACTAGGATTTTACCAGAGATCAAAGGATGTGCTCATGATGAGACTAGGGCTCCGATATTTACTGGGGTGGGAATTCCAAGTGGGGGCACGGGGGGGAAGGAGTTCTGGTTGGGAAACCCAGAAGTCCGGGTTTCCCCGAATGCCGTGGAGCTTTAACTCCATGGCGGGGTGTTTTTTTTTTTAAACTGGTTCCCTGCCCGGAAGCCAGCCTGATTGATAAGCTTGGCTCCCTGTCGGTCAGGGAACGCTACAGAAGAGGCTGGGGCCCAGGAGCAGGTAGGTTTCCTGCTGTTGGGATAGGAGATCACGAGAGGGGGTGGGGCGTGGGCACTGCATGGTTTGGAGGGTCGGCTGTGCTTGCAGGGGTTGGAGAGAGATCGGGGACAGAGATGGGGAGGTCGGAGGGAGAGATGGGGCGTTCGAGGAGAGCTCGGCGGGGGGGGGTGTCAGAGAGAGATTGGAGGGGGAGATGGGGGGGTCGTGGGAGAGTCGGTGATCGCGGGGGTGTTTTGTGATCACAGGGGGTTTGGGGGTCGGTCATCGCGCGTGGGGAATTGGTTTACAGGTTTGCTTGGTGGGCAGGGAGAAGCACAACTGCTCCTCCAGCCCATAAGCAGGGCTGGAAAAGTACTTACCTGTTCCATGCAGCAGTCCTCGCCTCCCTTTAGCTGCCGGGTTTCCCGAGGCCCGGGAAACTCAAGCAGCCACTGTTATGCCTGAAAGACAGATACAATCTTAGACACACAGCCTCATTAAAATATTTAAATAGGCGACCCGCCTCCTGGGAGCGGGTTCATCGCCCACCCCTCGTCCCACCTCTAATAAAACCGGAAGTGGGCGGGTTCGAAGCGGTTTGGGTTTGGGTTTGAGATTTTTTATATTTTATCCTCCCACCTGACCCAAACACACCCATTTTTGGGGGTTAAAATTACCCCAAAGGACTGCATTTACTGGAGCAGAGAAAATGAAAGGGAGAAACAGGTTGAGCGTCCAAAATCTGGAGTTCCGGAATCCGGACTCCGGGACGTAAAATGTTCCAGAATCCGGACACCCTGTCAAACCGTAACCTGGGCCCAGGCATTTCCGGACTCGGAACGTGTTTCTGATGTCCGAAGTCCGGAAACGCCCGAGCCCAGGTTGCGATATTTCCGGACTTCAGACATCAGAAACGCGTTCCGAAGTCCGGAAAAACATGAAAACCGGCTCAGCCTCGGTCCCGAGGTTGCCGAATTCGGGACGCTCAACCGGTATAATGCAAATGTCCAAAATTAGTAACAGGTCTGAGCGAGTAAATATTGAAAGAGTATTTCCATTGTTTGGTGAATCACTAACAGATGTAAGCTTTGAATCAGTACTGGAAACATTAATGGGGTTAGAATTCTTTTCACGCAATACCACAAGTGGCTAGTACCCACAGGTACAATGAGCCAAATGACCTGCTTCTCTGCTTAAGTTTTTATGATTCAGTGATCAGTTCTTAGTGTTTGTTTAAGTACTGTACAAGGAATGACCCCTTCAGCCAAACGTTAGTCTGTTGTGTCAGGTTCTGGGTAAGTAGAGGGATGATAAATCGACTGTTGAGTCAGTTGTCTGAGCTATGCTAATCACAAGAAATGGTGCGTACTCACCTCAACATCAGTCGTTCATGTTGAGGCCGGCACCAGGAGTGAAAGAACCAATCTCACACGAGTCCTTCAGCATGGTGTAAACACATGTTGCTGTTTATGTGGATTCTTATATGAAAGAGCCCTTGAGCATGAACAGTGGTTACAGAATACTACAGTTAAAGGATAGTCTCAAGCGGCCTCACCGTTACTTTTCTTCAGTTCTTGTGCAAGGCCTGCCAAGTAAAACGAATCAGTGTGAGGCAAACACGAGCCATCGGAACAGCATCTCTCATTCACAGATTAAAGCTGCTATCTGGAAAACGAAATGATTTGTCATTGTGAAAGCATCGATTCAGTTCTCTCCACTTATTCCTTGTCATAGATTCTTGTGTTTAGTACAGTGGTTGAGATGGTTTCAGAGGTTGCTTCAATTGCACAATTTTTTCCGCTACCAGATAGAAGTCATGAGCTCATGCTGGGGTGCAATTTCACCGACATCAAGTGGGGCTGCAAAAGAGATCATGCTCTACAGCTCGTTAGAATTATTTGAAATAGTATCGAAGCTTGTTGATGGAGGGAACTTTGTAGACACTAGACTTCAGCAACAGTGCTGCACTAAAAAATAAAGTCACCGAATGGGTGGGCAGTAGTGTTGCCAACTCTGATGGGACATATTCCTGGAAGTGTCATCACATGACCTCCTGCCACAAACTGCCTCGCCCCCACTCTCCTGCCATTGGTCGCCCAACATGTCCACACTAGCGGTGCACTGCCTTCCCACGCCAATTGGAAAGCGAACGGACGCTCCATTACCCGATTGGACGATTCTTGACTGTCAGTCAAACAGCTTTTAGTCCCCCTGTCTGATATTTTTATGACTAATAAATAAAAGTGTTCATCAAGACCAACACTAAGACTGCCTACTTCCACCTCTGTAACATCGTCCGACTCCGTCCTACCTCAACTCATCTGCTGCTGAAACCCTCATCCATGCCTCTGTTACCCCTAGACTTGACTATTCCAATGCTCTGCTGGATGGCTTCCCATTTTACACCCTACTTAAACTTGGGCTCATCCAGAGCTCTGCTGCCCGTGTCCTAACTCGCACCAATTCCCGATCACCCATCGCCCCTGTGCTCGCTGACCTACATTGGCTCTCAGTACAGCAACGCTTCAATTTTAAAATCCTCATCCTTGTTTTCAAATCCTTCCATGGCCTCGCCCCCTCCTATCTCTGTAGCCTCCTCCGGCCCTACAAACCTCCAAGATCACTGCACTCCTCCAATCCTGGTATCTTGCCCATCCCGATTTTAATCACTCCACCATTGGCAGCCGTGCATTCAGCTGCCTAGGCCCCAAGCTGCGGAATTCCCTCGTTAAACCTCTCCGCCTCTCCACCTCTCTCTCTTCCTTTAAGATGCTCCTTAAAACCTACCTCTTTAACCAAGCTGCCAAGGGCAGTTATTGAAATGGTTTTGCAACTGGCTGCACCAAAGGAGACAGAGGGCATCATGAAGCTGCGCCGCAGTGATGGGAAGTAACTAGTCGGGTGACCCATGGATGCTGTATGTATGCTGTACAGCAATAATTTGGAAATGGGGAGAGATAGAGGTAAAACTGTCAACATTTCCTGAAGGCACTAAGGTGGGATGGGAGTTGCCAATAATCAAGAGCAGGCTGATCGGGGGAGAGAGAGATCAAGATGTTGGGCTGAATAATGGCAAATGAAATTCAACGTCAACAAGAGCAGAGTGATCAGACTAAGGAAGGAAAATAAACATTGGAATTATCAACTAAATTTACAAATCCAATGTGTATTTTCCTTCCTTAGTGCACACAATACAGCATAGGCAAAGGATTTATGTGCATTGGTGAAAAGATTGTTGAAATTATCTGCAATTATTAGTGTGCGACAACAGTAAATAAGGCAAATTGGGCCTTTCATTGTAGAGTGTTGATTAATACTGTTGGAGAAACCAGCTTACAGCTGTTGTCTCTGTGCCAGGAATAGGGTTCTGCACACAGAGTCTTAGTATACTGAATTTATTATCGGGAATGATGCACACAGACAACACACACAATGATTCAAAGGCTGTGAGAGACATCACTTTACAGTTACTGAGTTCAGTCGAAGGGTGATCAGCCCTCCGGGTCTTCCCTAACTTCTTTACAATGGTCTTGCCTTTTTAAGCTCAGTTAAAGGCCATTACATCATAACTCCTCATGACCTTCACTATTGGCTTTACTCTGACTTACATCAGCTCAGCGTTCCAGAGAGTGGGTCTCATAGATGAACACTTCTTTCAAGTATAGTAACTGTAAATATATAGTTGCCCAACAGAGAGATAGACGTATTTATTAGAAGATTAGAACTACCCAAGGCTATTTATATGACAACAATTGGTACAGCCTTGGAGATTTGAGCTGATGTGTTGACAGTCTACAGATATCGCCCCTTTCAACAGATCCTGCAAACACTGTCTTTTAACCACAAAATGGAATCCTGAATATAAAATGGATTCTTTAATAAAAACCTTTCCTGCTTGCGTTCCTAACATAGGGCAAAAATACAGGCTATAAAAGCTTTTGGTTCGTTCCATCCAGAGTACTGTGTGCCGTTCTGGTTGCCATATTAAAGAAAGGACATTATGGCACTGAAAAAGGTGCAAAGGTCCACCCACCTGATACTTGGCATCAGACATCCAAGCCATAAGGAGGCACTGCAGAAGCGGAGTTTGTTTACATGAGAAAATAGAAGATCTTACGGAGGTCTTTGAGATTCTTAAGGATATGGACAAGTTGAAACCTGTAAACAACAAGGGGGGGTGGGGCATGGGATAAACTCAGAAGAACAAAGGTGAATGATCAAATAAAAACAACTTCACAGAGGGTGGTGTATGTTTGGAATGGACAGCCCAGAGAGTCAAGCGGGACTGAAGAGGGATCTAGCAAGAAAATCAATCGAGGGATATAGATAATGAACCAATTTATTCCATTTGTGAACTCCAGGATTGGCCCGATGGGCCAAAATGATCCTGCACATTCCTGTGTTCTGAGGATGGCTTAAGTCTCAGCAATATTTAATTGCAGAAAGATTTGATTCATCCATTACTTAATGGCCCAGATTTTGCGGGCAGCAGTGAAGTGACAGCACTCGCCACAGACCTCAAAGAAAGCTGCCCACAAAGATGTAGCATTCTCTGTGGCGTCAATTTCACCTTTCCCGATGTTAATTTCATTCAGGCGCCAAGTATAGGGGATCTCAACCGTCCAGCAATAGTGATGTTATCAAGCAGGCTAAGCAGCAAATCACTTTGAAGAATTCTCACAAACAGCAAACCAGGAAGTAAAAGGCACTGATTATTATTCACTTTTAACAAATTTTACAGAGAGCAAAATAAAGATTGGGACATACACACAGGATTAAGGTACAAGCTGAAATATCACACAAATGTTAAAAAAAAATATTTATTATATTAAAAAATTTGGAATTATCATAATGGAAAACATTTACATTCCACAAATATAAAATTAGTTTTTCAGGGCCAGAGAGGTTGTTCAGCAGTAATTATGACTTAGTATGCTGTTAAAAATCCAGTTACACCTCATTGAACAAGGCTTAACCTTTTTAGGGTTTTTTGAACACCAATATTAAAGCATAAAACCTGAAGTTCTTGTCAGCTCAGTGATTTCAAAAAGATTGTCGTCTGTGGGGTCTTCAACAGCACAGAGGAGCAGGGACTCACTGACAGCAACTTCTGGATTTCCGCATTTAACTACTCGTGCAGACACCAGAAGTTGCTGTCAGTTTCACAGGGTAATGACAGAGAATGCTAACAGTTTCGCCGTCATTACAACCACAAAATCCGGGCCATTGTCAGACAAGCAATCAGATAGCACAGCAATAATCACAGAATCAAGGATGTTGCTGGATAGATAATGCTGAGCGTCAGTTGGCGTACATATTGAAGCTGACTCTGTGCTTATGGGAATGGTCTCCAAGAGGCAACATGGACAGAACCCTTGGGCACACCAAAGATGACGGAGGGCACACGAAGAGAATCCATTGCAGGAGGAGATGTGTTGTGATAGGTGGGACTGGTGCTGTGAAGGGGCTGTGCCATGGAGGAGTAGCAGTGGAGCATGGCTGACAGTAACAAAAGCTGTAAAGAGGATAAGGATGACAACGAAGGATAGCACACCACAGTCAGTCATACAGGAGTTAATCGAGTGAATGAAAAATGCAGTCTCTGTTAGTGGGATGGAAGCTGACTGGATGGATTCAAACAAGAAATAGTAGGAGAGGTGGGCAGTGGTCACGCAGTCGAGGACTTTATAGAGTAAGGAAAGGTTAAACAGTAGTTGCAGATAGCAGAGTTCCGAAGGATGGCTGTTTAAACAGGGGTGGTGACAACAGCTCTCAGTTACTGACAATGTACTCAGTTAAATAAATACTTTGTTTCTGTCTTCACGGAGGAAGACACAAAAAACCTCCCAGAAATACGAGAAAACCAAGGGTGTGGCGAGAATGAGGAACTTAAAGAAATTATTATTAGTAAAAAAAAGTACTAGCAAAATTAATGGGACTAAAAGTCGATAATTCCCAAGGACCGGATGACCTACAGGGTTTTGAAAGAGGTGGCCATGGGGATAGTGGACGCATTGGTTGTCATCTTCCAAAATTCTATAGATTCTGGAACGGTTCCTGCAGATTGGAGGATAGCAAATGTAACCCCGCTATTTAAGAAAGGAGGGAGAGAGAAAATGGGGAACTACAGGCCTGTTAGCCTCACATCAATAATTGGGAAAATGCTGGAATCTATTATAAAGGATGCAATAACAGGGCACTTAGAAACTAATAGTAAGATTGGGCAGAGTCAACATGGATTTATGAAAGGGAAATCCTGTTTGACAAACCTATTGGAGTTCTTTGTGGATGTAACTAGTGGAGTAGACAAAGGGGAACCAGTAGATGTGGTGTATTTGGATTTTCAGAAGGCCTTCGATAAGGTCCCACACAAGAGGTTGGTGAACAAAATTAGGGCACATGGAATTGGGGGTAATACACTAGCATGGATTAAGAATTGGTTAACAGACAGAAAACAAAGAGTAGGGATATATGGATCTTTTTCAGGATGGCAGGCTGTGACTAGTGGGGTACCGCAAGGATCGGTGCTTGGGCCCCAGCTATTCACAATCTATATCAATGATTTGGATGAGGGGACTAAATGTAATATTTCCAAATTTGCTGATGATACAAAGCTAGATGGCAGTGTCAGTTGCGAAGAGGATGTGAAGAGGCTTCAAGGGGATCTCGACAGGCTCAGTGAGTGGGCGAGAACCTGGCAGATGGAAAATAAGGTGGATAAACGTGAAGTTATCCACTTTGGTAGAAAAAACAGAAAGGCAGAGTATTTCCTAAATGGTGAAAGATTGGGGAATGCAGATGCTCAAAGGGACCTGGGTGTCCTTGTACATGAGTCACTGAAAGTGAATGTGCAGGTGCAGCAAGCCATTAGGAAGGCAAATGGTATGCTGGCCTTCATTACAAGAAGATTTGAGTACAGGAGTAAAGAAGTCTTACTCCAATTATATAGGGCCTTGGTGAGACCACACCTGGAGTACTGTGTACAATTTTGGTCTTACCTAATGAAGGATATACTTGCCAAAGAGGGAGTGCAACGAAGGTTCACGAGATTGATTCCTGGGATGGCGGGACTGTCGTTTGAGAAGAGATTGAGTAAACTAGGCCTGTATTCTCTTGAATTCAGAAGAATGAGAGGAGATCTCATTGAAGCATACAAAATTATTACAGGGCTTGATAGGGTGGATGCTGGGAGAATGTTTCCCTTGGCTGGGAAGTCAAGAACCAGGAGCCACAGCCTCAGGATAACGGTTAGGCCATTCAGGACTGAGATGAGAAGAAATTTCTTCACACAGAGGGTGGTGAATCTTTGGAATTTTCTACCCCAGAGGGCTGTGAAGGCTCAGTCATTGGGTATATTCAAAACAAAAGTCGATAGATTTCTGACTAGTAAGGACATCAAAGGATATGGCGATAGGGCCGGTGAATGGAGTTGAGGCAGAAGATCAGCCATGATCTCATTGAATTGCGGAGCAGGCTCGAAGGGCCGAATGGCCTACTCCTGCTCCTATTTCTTATGTTCTTATGTTCTATATTGTGTGTATATCTAATTTTTCTGATAGATTATATTCTTGCTCCTAATTTTCTTGCCTCCTCTCTTGAAGCTGCTAACCCATGGGAGCACAGTTGTTCAGGCACCAGCAACCATCCCAAGCCTACGAATATGGTAGCATAGTGGTTATGTTACTGGGCTAGTAATCCAGAAGCCCGAACTAATGATCTGGTGACATGAGTTCAAATCCCACCACAGCAGCTGGGGAATTTAAATTCAATTAAAATAAATCTGGACTAAAATAGCAAGTATCAGAAATGGTGACCATGAAACTCCTGTATTATTGTAAAAACCTATTTGGGCCACTAATGACCTTCAGGGAAGGAAATCTGCCATGCTTACCCAGTCTGGCCTATATGTGACTCCAGACCCCACATGTGGTTGACTCTTAACTCTCTGAAATGGCCTAGCAAGTCACTCACCACCACCTTCTCCAGGGCAATTAGAGATGGGCAATAAATGCTGGACTCACCCACATCCCATGAATGAATAAAAAAAAATATGGGGAATTGCTGGCTATTTGACCTCAGGGACATCAGTGGAACTATTAGATCATAACCAGAAACTCCAGCTGATTGCCCCCTTCCTCAATTTACTGTGGTGAATTGTAGCAGTCCTGTGGCTAATATCAGCTAACTTGGCACAGGCTGGGCATCGAACCTGGGACCTTCTGATTTATATGACTCAGTTCTATGCACTGCAAAGTATTAGGGAGTACTGCTTTATAAAAGGATTGGCAAAATTATCTGATCAAAAGTTTAGTAACGGGAAAAAACATCCACTGTGGGGCATGGGATATGTCCGAAGGCAGGAAGCATTCAGATTAGCTCATGTCCTCCATTCACTAAAACTGGGCAAATCACTAGCTGTTATAGGTCGAGAAAAGCATGCAAGGGAACATCTGAGCCAATCAAAAGCCACTGTCTGAAAAACCCCCCCACCAAATCCCTTAAATTAAAAAATAATCAATCATTCACTAAAAAGTTGCCAATGAGCAACCATCCCAAAACCAATGGAACCTCTGAATTTATATGGCCCAGAGTTTGTTCTCAACAGCGAAGGAATGGTTTTTGCCGTTCACCTCACTGACAACTGCCCACAGACTTTTTGCAGCTTGTCAGCGGAGATTTCCACTAATCCAGCATCTGTTTCAGTGCAGCACCCTCTCCAGAGGATCTGTGGCATCTGTGACCAAGACAAGCAACAGCGAGGCCCTTCAACCAATCAGATTGAAGAATCCTCACTGAGACACGCAGAGTCCAAACCAGGAAGTACACAGCAGGGAATATAAATTAGATTTAAATCATGTACAGAAATCAAAATAAAAGGTTGGAAAGTACAAATGGGATTGAGGGAGAGAGATAAGAGACAGACAGAAAAATTTCTTTAAAAAAAATTAAAATTACATTTTTTAATCTCCACCATTAATTTTCTTCTGAGGGAATGAGAGTCCACACTTATAAAATTGCTTTTTCAGGGCCAGACAGGTTGTTCAGCAGTAATTATCACTTATTAAGCCGTTAAAAACTCACTTGCTCCTGAATGCAACAGCCCCAACAATTCCAGCCATTTTTAGTGCGGAACTAGTGGGCAAGTACCCCAAGTTCACACCGTTGCAGTCATTTCAATGCCGAGTCTATCGGCGAGGATTGAAACAGTGCACCTTGTGGATGTGCACGGTATCTCTGACAGCAACCTCTGGATTTCCACATTTAACTGCGTATGTGCGGTTGCCAGAAGTTGCGGTCAGATTTACCCTGTAATAACAGTGAACGCTGATAGCCTCGCCATTATTATTACAGCAAAATCCGAGCCTATATTTTTTTTGTTAAATTTTAAGACTTAATTTCTCCAGTAAACAAGTGGACGTATTGGACTGAACACATGCCATTATTAATGCACAAATCGGTCAGCGAGTTCAGGTGATTAAGAGATATAGCGTGAGTTACGACTCTCTAGAACTGGCTGATGGATTTACGCCGCTCTGCCGTTTGCTTCGCACCAACGGCATCTCATCCTTCGCCTACCCATTAATTGCCCATTAAACTTGCCGCAGAAAGTTAGGCTGGTGATGAAGAGTGTAAATACCCTTTTAACGATGTGATAATTGTTAATGCAGTGCCAATCAATCTCTCTGGCCCAGAAAGGGAACAAGTTATACCGTTCAATTTCATTCCTGTATGTAGTCAATTGATGTTAGAGATTTTAAAAAATGCCACATTTAAAATTAAAATTCCTAATTTTCTTTTACTTTGTCTCTTTTTTTCTCTCTCTCTCTTAATCCAATCTTTCTTTCCCTCTCTTCATTTCACTTTCTATACCTGATTTGACTCTAATTCACCCTCCTTTCTCCTGTTCCTGGTTCTTTCTCAATCGTTGAATCTCATTGGTTGAGGAGATACACTGTTGGTCCCTCCATTCACCGAGGTCCCAGATGCCCCGTTGCCCTCACCGCTCTGTTATCAGCTCGCACTTCCAACAAGTTACGAGGCAACATTGTTTGAGCTGACGGGTGCAGACGAATGTCTAACTAACAGCACGCACTACGGGATGCCCCGCTCCAGCAAGATCTGGCCCTTTGCGTCAGACCAACAAATTACACGCTCACCCACTAAAATGGGAACAGTAATTTCCAGGCTCTAAGCTGTCTTTTTTTTCAAAAAAAAGGACAACTGTACAGGCACAATAGTTTTAATTTCCGATTTGTCCAATTACAACAGCGTACCCGACAACCTCACCAGGAGCACCGCCACAGGAGATCCACAAGTCCAGCTGAAAAGAGTGACATTTTGAGCTTTTTGGGTATGAAGAGGATGGCCACTTTAAAGAGAACTACTGAAAAAGTGATAGAGGAGACAGATAGGAAAAAAAAACTGGCTGTGCGGATATAATTAATAGCTCTAATAATTCATGTAATACAAACTGTTATAATAAAATTAATGGCTCTTGCTCTGCTGGTAATTTAAAAAGTGATAGATACATATCGGATGTGGCTGCACTGCCAAGAAGCTATTTACATGGGGAACCAATTGAAAATTTATAGTATTTAAAAAAAAAAGCCTACTTTAACAGAATTCTTTCTTGCGTTCTATTTTACTTTAACATTATATGCAACATGGTAAATGACTCTGATGCTCTCCAGTTCCTGTATCATGATCATTCAAAATCAAAATACTGAAAATTATAGCATTAAGCAAATTGTACCAATATAATTACACATGATTACGAACAAAGTCAAAGTTCCTGGAGAACTTTTAAGGGGAGGGGGGATATTACAACTATCAGGCATTTGAAATTGACTTGCCCTTTATAATTTAAAATTCATGAGAATTTGTATTAAAATAGCCACTGCTATTTCAGTCTCCATTGTTCCACCCCCAATCCCACGCCCCCTCTCCCACCTCCACACCTCTTCTGAAGGTATTAGGCTTGTTTACATATTAGTCCGTCTCAGCTGTGATGTGCCATTGCGTAAAATGCAATTTATGTTATAACTTTTTTCCTGGGGTATGGTTCCAGAGCTGCCAGCCATCCTCCAGTATCTTGTCCAAGTGCCAGTTCTTCATGTGCAAACCCAAGTAATTGCGAAGCTATCCTAACATGGAGGGCATCATAGCCGAGCTCAATTCTGTCCTCATCCAATGTCCAAATGCGTCCTTTTGAGCAGGGGTCAATGGACAGGGTGCAGGGGTCAATGGACAGGGTGCAGGGGTCAATGGAGAGTGAGCAGGGTTCAATGGAGAGTGATCCCCACTCCCAGGCCTAGGATGTCAAGTGTTCCTCTGGCAGAGATCAACTAACACAGCACAGAAATGGGAATTGAAACTAGGACCTTGTGCATCTAAGTGCATTGTGTCCGGCAACAGAAATTCACTTTCATCTCCTCGACATACGCAGTTCATTAAAAAGCTCCAGCTAGTTTTTTCCCCACCCACAAAATTTCAAAGTCGTTTTTGTCCACTTGGCAAAATTGGGAATATCACGACGCCAGAATCAAAATCTCTTGTTCCCTGGATGCTATGAATATTAATTTAATTTAATGGTCTTCATTTATTGCATTTAACATTTGTAATATTCAGTAAATCTACTAAATTATAATATGGATAGCATGAAAGCTATAAGGAATTAAATTATCTCAACAATAAATTTCTAATGCACAATTCTACCATGCAGCAGCTATAAAAAGATTACTTCAGATGTTTGATATTGTAAAAGCGGAATTGGAGAACTGCATAAAATTATGACATTGTTTAGCCAATTGTGTTTTTGGAATATTAAAATATACGTTAAGCAGATAGTGGTGTCACGGTCTTTAACTAGCTGATTAGCTTTACCAAATAGTGACTATTAGCCCAAAAGCACACAGGAAAGGAAAGAACTTACATTCATAGCACCATTTACAGCCGCACGACGTCCCAAAGCGCTTCACAGCCAATGAAGTACTTTTGATTTGTATTATGGGGAAACACGGCAGCCAATTTGTGCACAGCATGATCCCACAAGCAGCAATGAGTGGGTACTGCACTGAAGTGTCAGCAGGATTATGTACTCAAGTCTCTGGAGTGGGACTTGAACCCACAACCTTCTGACCCGGGATGAGGACAAGACTGAGCATAGCTGCAATGTCCTCCACATTTTTAATAGCCTGGAGATGCTTGCTGCCAGGGTTCAAGAATGCTACTTCGGGGGGCAGTAGTAGGAGACCCAGCAGCTGGGAAACTGTACCCCAGCAGGAGTTAATGCCTTCAGGAGGGGGTCAGAAAACATAAATCTGAAGCCCTCATTGTATCTTCCTTTTATGTCTACTTTTGCAACTGTTATATTGCATTTTCCAACATTCATGTTTTAAGAGGAATCACTGCATTGCAATCTGGAGCAAGAACCCTGGCTGATTTTTCCCTCTGTTACTTTGGCTGCGGTCAGTTAAATCAGTACAGAACTCACGATTGACCCTGGGATCTTCCTGGGTAATATGGCTCAGTTCCACGCATAGTCAGCATTTTGGGGGCCGTGTCAACGTTTTCTGACATAAATCAGCACCACAGGGCCCTCCCCCGTCCCATTCCTCCCAAATCCAGTGGTTAATGCACTCAACAGGTCACGCTCCTCTTCTAGTACAGGATGTACTAGAAAGGCTGGGTATGCTTAGAGGGGATAAGTCACCTGGTCCAGATGGCTTGCATCCCAGGTTGCTAAAGGAATTGGGGGAGGAGATAGTGGAAGGGCTTGCCATAATTTTCCAATCTTCCCTAGATGCGGGGAAGGTGCCTGAGGATTGGAAAGTGGCAAATGTGACACCATTGTTCAAGAAAGGGTGTAAGGACAATCCTAGTAACTACAGACCGGTCAGTTTAACATCAGTGGTGGGTAAAGTTTTAGAAACAATAATCAAGGAAAAAATTAACAGGTACTTGGAGAGGTTTAAGCTAATTAAGGAGAGCCAACATGGATTTGTAGAAGGCAGATCGTGTTTGACTAATCTAATTGAATTTTTTGATAAAGTAACAGTGAGGATTGATGAAGGGAATGCAATGGATGTTGTCGACATGGATTTTAGGAAGACATTTGACAAAGTACCACATAAAAGGCTGGTTAACAAAATTGAGGCTCATGGAATAGGTGGGTCAGTGGCAGCTTGGATAAGGAATTGGCTTAAGGACAGAAAACAGCCAGTTGTGGTAAATGGCTGTTTTTCAGACTGGAGGATGGTAGACACTGGTGTTCCCCAAGGGTCAGTGCTGAGGGCACTGTTTTTTTTGATATATATAAATGACCTGGATATTGGAATACAGAGTAGAATTTCTAAATTTGCTGATTAAACCAAACTTGGGGGTGTGGCAAACAGTGAGGGTAATATCAATCGACTGCAACAGGACATAGAAAGGCTAGCAGAATGGGCGGACAAGTGGCAGATGGAACTTAATACAGAGAAGTGTGAGGTGATGCATTTTGGCAGAAGAACATGGAGAGGCAATATACACTTAATGGCACAGTTTTAAAGAGTGTGCAGGGACAGAGGAACCTGGGAGTTAATGTGCATAGGTCCCTGAAGGTGGCAGGACATATTGAGAGAGTGGTTAGCAAAGCATATGGGATCTTGGGCTTCATAAATAGAGGTATTGAGTACAAAAGTAGAGAAGTTATGCTGAACCTTTATAAAGCGCTGGTTAGGCCACAACTGGAGTATTGCATCCAGTTCTGGTCACCACACCATTGGAAGGATGTGAAGGCACTTGAGAGGGTGCAGAGGAGATTTACCAGAATGGTTCCGGGGATGGGGGATCTTAACTAAAAAGGACAGGTTAGAGAGGCTGGATTTGTTTTCATTAGAGCAAAGGAGGTTGAGGGGTGATTTGATAGAGGTGTACAAGATTATGACGGGTTTGGATAGGCTAGACGGGGAAAGGCTGTTCCCACTAGTTGATGGTACAAGGACTAGGGGAGACAGATTTAAGGTTTTGGGCAAGAGATACAGGGGGGATGTGAGGAAAAACTTTTTTATGCAGCGAGTGGTGAGGACCTGGAACTTGCTGGTGACAGAAGTGGTGGAAGCGGAGGCACTCAATGTTTTCAAGGGGAGACTGGATAGGCACTTGAGGGAAATAAACTTCTAGGGCTACGGGGATAGAGCGGGGGAATGGGACTGACTGGATTGCCCTACAGAGAGCCGGTACGGACTCTATGGGCCGAATGGCCTCCTTCTGTGCCGCTATGACTCAATGACTCTTAGTGTTGCCCCCAGTGCTAATGTCCCAGATTGCCATCTCTGCATACTGGAGGCGGGAACTCTCAGGAATAACACATCTAGTATATGGAAATGGTAATCCAAGCCATTAGTGTAGGAAGTGCATGAAAAGGAGGAGCAGGATCTGTCTGGTGTATTAGTCACTGGACCGAGGAGGAGTGGCGGGGTGGGGCGGGGGGAAGTGAATGGAGAGGGAAGGGGAGTGTATGAGGAAGTGGAATGGAGGCAGTGAAGAGGTGATTGAAGGGGAAAATGAAAGGGAGAGGGAAAGGAAAGAAAATAAATCAACCCGATGGTAAGTAAGGAGGAAGTAATTGATGGCAATAGAGCAAAGGGGTCTGGACAGGGTGGATGTGGAGAGGGTGTTTCCTCTGGTGGGAGAATCTAGAACTAGGGGTCACTGTTTAAAAATAAGGGGTCGCCCATTTAAGACAGAGATGAGGAGAAATGTTTTCTCACAGAGGGTCGTGAGTCTTTGGAACTCTCTTCCTCAGAGGGCAGTGGAAGCTGAGTCTTTGAATATTTTTAAGGCAGAGGTAGATAGATTCTTGGTAAGCAAGGGGGTGAAAAGTTATCGGGGGTAGGCGGGAATGTGGAGTAATCGGATCAACCATGATCTTATTGAATGGCGGAGCAGGCTCGAAGGGCCGAGTGGCCTACTCCTGTTCCTAATTCGTATGTTCGTATGTTCGAAGGGGTAAAGGAAGGGGAGAGTGATAGTGGCAGAAGTTGGGAGTGGTGTCTTGGGATGGGGGAGAAGCTGGGAGCAGCACGGAGAGAGCTAGCATTAAGAGAGAGAGGCGCGCAAGAGTACCAACATGAAATGAAGGGGCGAAGAGTGTCACTGTGGACACAGGGGGAGAGAGGCATGAATGATGGAAGGAAGGGTACTAGCTTAATGTCCAAGAGTGGAAGAAGAATATTGGCTTAACTGTATTATGGGGGAGCAGGAAAGAGAAAAAAAGGAGGGCCAGGCTGAATCAAAGCTGTTGGTCAGCTTCTGCTCATTTTCTAAATGGCAGGCATGACTTTGGTGGTTGCATTTGACAGCTGAGCTATTGGAAAATGTCAACTTTAGATATTCTGGCTACATATTGTCACTGGCTCAAAATCCTGGAACTCCTTACCTACCGGCACTGTGGGAGTACCTTCATCACATGGACTGCAGCAGTTCAGGAAGGCGGCTGACCACCACCTTCTCAGGGATAATAAATACCAGCGACACCCATGTCCCCAGAAGGAATTTTTAAAATATCCTTCATTAGTAATGTTGAATAATTGGATAAGTGTAATATAACTGCAGTGAAAAAACATCTTAACAAATGTCAAAAACACAAGCCATAATATATGACTTATTAAAATGAGCTCACTAGGACGAAATGAAAAACCACAGGTGTCTTCTATCAAGCTGTAAATTAAACTTGTATCTGAAAGCGCTTCATGCCATTGTTATATTATCACATCAATATCAATACCGAAAGAAATCCTTCCTCTTCAATTTCCTATTCTACATTCGTCTGGTCACTGTTTCCTCAAGAAAGTGCTCATTATTAGCAATGATTCTGGGAGCAGCCACCTGGCTTGCCATAGGCTGATCACACCATGTCCAACTAGACCATTTTTTAAATATATATAAATGTTTCGCAAGTGACTGCTCTTACAATGCTTTTTGCTAATTACTAAATTACCAGTAACATTGCTTATGGTTAGTTAATTGAAGACAAGATTTCTTTGACATACAAGATGGCGAGGGAGTTGGAAGAGAGATGTCAGAAACGAACTCCACAGAGCTACCTAATTCTCAGGGCCAAGCCTCCAGCTGTATTGTGACAGTTGACATATAAAAATTGAATGGGACATGTTGACATGGCAATTTACAATGGTAAATGTGGTCAGAACAAGAGAGTGACCAAAAAATTGGGACAAGAAGCAGCAAAGTTTGAAGACAGAAAATGCACAGCCTAGAGAACATTTTTAATAATTTACATACACGTTCTTGGTTCTGGTGTTGGAACAGTGCCGAACAGACGTTACACCAGCTGTGGGTTGGTGAACGTGCTAAATCCTACGACAAGTCCATGTGGGCGGAAACAAATGATCTGCTCTGAATTTAGTGCACTCATTTGTGGCTTGCAAGGGAATTAATGGATTACTGCAGTGCCTTACATTCTTAGTTTACCAATATCAAAGAAAACATGTAAAGCATTCTAGAATCGCAATAGTTGGCTAGTCACGTGAAATTCTACAGCTTTTCTGTTCCAGCAATAAAATGCTGTTCTATGTCTTTAGCTTATTAATGTGAGGGACGACAAGGCTGGCAAAAAGGAACACTTTTCCATGTTTATCCTCCTTCATCGGCATCAAACGTGCCCAGGTATATCATACCAGACACACAGTAAGGTCTCCTCTACTCAGTCCCAACAGGAGGACACCCGACTACACAAGTGTGACATTTCCATTTGCCACACTGCCAATTTTATGGCAAATTATGGGCAACTTTGTGCTGTTGACTGTTGCCTACTGTCCAAATGCAGTGAGGAAACTAGCATCTCATCAGTTTGGACTGATTTAAATCCAGTCACAGAGGTGAAAGCAGACCATGAGACACTCACCCCCAATGTGGAAATCCACCATTTTGTTAACTTTCCATCATCATTGAAAATGTTACTGTTTACATACTCTAACTTGCTTGTAGTTTCAGTTTCAGTGTCATTTGCAAATACCCAGTCAGTAAAATAGAGGCATTCCCCTCCCACTTCCCCCTCCCCCAGCTCCATCCCATGGTTTTCCCAAGTAAAATGTCAGGGACAAGAGTTGAATCAGTGAAATCTAATTTAAGACTCCTACCCTAGGTATTCTTTCTGGATGTTAAAGCATTGTGCAGAAAATGTTGACAATAGTGACAATAGCCTCCACACAAGTGAATCTTCTATCCCTGGCCCCTTCCCAGCACTGCCAAGTGAAAATTCTCCCGCAGAGGAGGAGCTAGTCATTCAAGACAAGCGATAAGGGAGTTCATACCTCGCTTTCAAACAGTAGCTGGCCTACAATGTGGCACTGGACAGAGCAGAATAGGAAGGTCCCAAGTTTGAACCCTGTGTTGAGTTAGCTGATCTCAGCTCGGGCAAAGATGAGGGTTCTGCAGGAAGTGCATAAGTGCTCCTTGTAGGAGGATAAGATTCTGCTTTGTAATGAAAGCCTTCAAAAACATTGTTCAAAGGGAATGGTCAGTTAACTGAGGTAGCAAAGGACTGCTCCAACCTATTGCACCATACCCCAATTGTACTGGCTACATTGAAAAGAGAATGCGCAAGGAGTGAAAATTGGACTTTCTCTTCCCCTTGTTTTCTGCTAATGATTACATCTTTCTTGGATAGTCTTCCACAGTGAGGAGCGTGATAGTTCAAACCGTGGATTTCTATGGTCACACAGCAGGTGTTGGTCCCTGAAGAATCGATAGTAGCCAGACAGAGGGGCAGCGAGTTTTACTCATTAGTGAGGCCACTGGATTCATCTGTGGTCTATGTATCAGAGCGGCTACAATAGAGACTGGCCACAGCTGGAATATCTTACCTACTCGGATGAGAACCGCTGAGGTGTGAAATTAATAAAAATGGAAAGACAAGTTCCAATTTCAAGAATTCTGACTAGGGAAAGTGTCAAAATAAAATTGTAAGGGCTAGATTTTCAACTTGTCCATTTAGTCCTGAAAGTGTTGTTACTGACATAGCAATCTCAAACGATAAGGGAAGCAAGCTAAGCAAACTGAAAGAAGAAGCTTTTACAAACACATCACTGCAGACTTTTTAAGCTGAAGTTGTCCTGCTTCAATCTATGTTTCTTTATGTTATTAGCTCATTAAATCAATGAGAATACTCTTATGCCATTAGCTTAGCAACAGGCCTCATTGCAGTCTGGTCATGGAGCAGGTTGTTAGACCCTCAGACTGCTGCAATGTGATGCCCTCCCTGCCACCAGCTCTACCTCCATCTCACCCCAGGCCAGTCCAGACACATAGGAATGGACAGAATCAGAAATTACAATTTTGGTCCATCTAGTTGGCTGCAATATTCTTAACTCTTGCCCCTCAATCACTTCTTTTGCTAAAAATCTACCCAGCTCTCTCTTGAATTTGTTCTACTAATTCATCGCCCACTGTGGGGAACAGTTAAATCTAAACGATGTGTTCATCTTCTCTTCCCTCCTCTGAGCTTGTCTCAATTCCACCTTGTTACAAAGTTTGTGGTTGTGTCAAGGAATTAGGTTCAGGTTATCTATACCCCTTCCAATCTTGAATAACTTCAATAAAGTCTGCCTGAAGCCTTCTTTCCTCCAGTGTAAACATTCTCATTTTTGACTCTCCTTATTACTTCAGGTGCCTACTCTTCAGTATCAGTTGCCCTCCTCTCCAAGGCCAGAATTCCCTAGTATATTACAGTGACCTCAATAACTCACAGAACTCCAGGTGGTGCTGAATGAGTGCTCCATACAAGCTCACTATTAACCCCTGGGTCTTCTGATTTGCCCCTCTGCTGTCACACACTGTACTGGTGGCTTCAACAAGCTGTCAGCCAGATACCTCCAGATCCCTCATGTAATGTAATCTGTTACCAATAATCCTTTTATGTTCCCTCTGCTAATTCCCCTTCCCCACTCATCACCTTGTTTTGTTTACATCAATGGACAACTGCTGCTTGTCAGCCCAAGCCCCAATGTATCCAGATCCCTCTATTTCAGCTGCTTATTCCCAATTATTTGCACCCTTCTCTTCCAGTTTAAAAAAAAATCATCAGTAATGATTCACTTCAGTGAAGTGGCAGTCCTTCAGACAGCCTTTATTTCCACAGCCTATCTCAGCTTTCTAACCAAGGCACCTTCATCTAGTCCTGTGGCATTTCTATTCTTCACCAATCTTTAACTCTCTCGAATTCAAAGTACCTACTAAATTATCATTCTGCTGAAGGGAAAGCCCAACATGTCTCATGTTGGTGATGCCATCATAAGTTTCCTTCAATTCTGTCATTTCAATAGTTGACATTTGTGACTGAAACTATGATAAGTCAAGTAATTATTTAAATACATACTGGGGCTATTTCTGCAAACCTATTTTTTAAAAACTCTGGTCTAGTGTGGAGATATGTTAAGAGGCTTATGTCCCAGCCCAAATCTGTCCTTGCCTTCTAACACCCCAATATCAGGACCTCCAAAGTCATACTTAGAAAATTACCAATGCGACCAATCCTGACAATCTCCACCTGCAGTACCTAATCACTGTGGCGTCAAAAAAAGTCAATTCGAGTTTGCATCTACCTCTCCAACCTATGGTGATCTCAGCAGTCCTCACAAACCTTCATGAGCAGTCTCCTCAACTCAACCACCTGGCTTAATACAAGCCCACATCACAGCCCTCGCTCACAAGCCAATGCAAATCCCATGCAGTATTGCTAATGGTCTGATCCATAGCACCATCTGAGTTAGTAGCCATAAAACTGCCCAATATCCCAATCACAAGATTGTCTTTTGCTGTCCAACGCCTGAAAATTCATCAGGTGGTCCATTGACCATTGACCAATCTTCGTCAGACAATTAATCTGCATTACTCTTCACATATCCATGTTCAATATTAAATTGCTGACAATTGCCCTGCAGCTCCTCTTTCTGATCTGCTAACAAATGTCAGAAGATAATAATTAAGAGCACTGACTGCAAATTGCAGTGGGCTGTGTATTTGTAAGGGGAGAAAGACAAAATTTATGGATCAAAATCGATTTGATTCAGAATTGATTAAGAGGGTTCTGTGGAAGGACTAAGGACTGAATCATCCAAAATTCTGCCAATTTGTCATCTGCTCAAGTTTTCGATGCATCAGAAGTTTGCTGATCGCGGAGAGCAGCGAGCGGCACCTCGAAGTGTCAGCAAAATCCAAGTGACGGATGAATTAATTTCAAGTACCGCAGTTAAAGTGCCCGTGAGAAATTTTTATGGGCTTGTAAAGAAAAAAAAGATCAGGTTTGCTGTTTTTGCAGTTTACCACTTGATTCTTTGATTTAAGCCGTATTTAATTGGGAAGAGTGGCAAGTCAGCACCAGGAGAGGCAAACTGCACTAAAGCAGCAGGCTCACCAAGGCTAAGAGAGAGCAGCCCTCGACTTGAAAAGCATCATTCCTTCACTAATTCTTTATCTAATAATCTAGATTTGAGATGTTCGAACTGTGATCTCAAAGCTGGAGCAAACAAGCACAAAATTAATAAGCTCCAAGTGAGACTGGATATTAAAACATTTCCTACTCCCCCCACCCCTTCCCCTCAACAAGCTAGTGGATAGATTGAAGAGACCCAGGCAAAAGCAGTTCATGCTGCATCAACTAACACCCTCAAAAAGTGAGAGCTTGATAAATAACTGAATGTATAATAAGTGCAGATGTAGGTGATGTGTAACATGATTCATGTAAAATATCAATGGAAAGCAATTAGTCATGACAGGATAATGCCGGGTGCAATGTCAGACTAATGTCCTGGAGTTTTGCTGGATTGCCTTGGGGAGTCAGGGAGAAATCTTGTGGAACTTTATATCTTCTCAGATTTAACCAGTGGTTAATTCACCTCCCTCAACAGAATAAATAAATTGAGCAGAGTTCACGAAGGGGCACATTGTACCCGATCTGTGAAAGGAATGGGTTCGAAGCCCTGAATGAGCTTTTTAAAATGTAGTTGATGCGTACTCTCTCCTGTGCTGCAGAAAGTCTCACAGTTCTGTCAGGGAGCAGAGAGCAGAGTCTTTGGATGTGAAATTCGGTTACGCCCCGTTTGGGGGCCGTAACCGAGTTAAGGCTGGACATTTAGCGCCCGGCGCTAAGTTCGGCTTACCGCCCCGCACAGGAAGTGGAGTGCAATCTCAGGCGCTCCACTTCCTGGTGGGGTGGTAACTGAAGCAATGTCAGGGTGCGATCAGCAGCGCTCCGCGTTTCAATGGCCCTTCCCTTCAGTTAAAGAGGAGGGCCGCTGCGCATTCTGCAGGGCCTCCAATGGCCCACACTTGGCCACCAGGGCGGCGTGGTGTCAGGGCCGCAGCCCAGCGCCGAGACACTGTGCCAGGCTACACAATGGCGGCCAGGCGCTTTTTTCGCCGCCCCCCCAGGATGATAAGCCCTTTGCGCCCCGTTAGCGCCCCCGGAGGTGCTAACGGCAGGCGTAAAGGAGCCGAATTTCTAGCCCTTTGTGTTATTACCATGAAGGGAACAGCTTTCGCCTGTGCCAACAGCAATTGCATAATTGTTGTGTTCTGCTTTAATAAAAAAATTATTGAAAAGACATATTAAAAGTTTACTTCACTCTCTGGAGACGAAACCTTCTCCTACCCCTCTGCTACTCACCGACAATAAATGCCTAATTCTTGGAGTGCTGTATTGTCAGCATTAATGGTTCGACAGTAGGGGTGAAAATTAGATTTTCTGTTGGATCTGATTTCTGAATATGATTTAGGTCCCACTGCATACTTGACTTCCAGGGCAGGGCGATACATTCCTTGACCTCTCCCTGATAATGCCGCTGGAAGATATAGGTGCATATTCATCTCTATACCAGTAAGGTCCAGACACAAATATCTTCACCCCCCCCCCCCTACCCCGACACTGGATAGTTAGGAGTGAGCTGGCCATTCACTGATCTTCATTCATCCCGAAAAATCTTAAATGTTCCCCTTCCCCCTCCTGCCGGTTGCATCTAATTGTTTCTTAAATGATTCTAGGGTTTTCGCCTCTATCACTCTGCCATTCCAAATGCCAATCACCCTGTGTGTGAAGAAGGACCTCCCGACAGCAGATCTAACAATTTCCCTTGTCCTATTCCCACAGTTTAATTTAAAGTAGTACTCCAGATTTACATTTTACATTCCCTTAACAATTGTATATGCCTCTATATGGTCACCTCTTAGATGCCTCCTTTCCGGACTGAAAAGACTTCGTGGCTCCATAACTCAGACCGCTGACACTAGGGGATCAGCCTTGTGGCTCAGTGATTGAATGTCTTCCTTGTTTCTTGTTGAGTAGATTTGAACATTACAGGAAATGGATCACAATTAGTGATCCAGACCTCCCTCCCCCCACATACCCTTCCCTCCTTCCAACGTACACGCATCTAGGTCTGGCAGTGTTTATACTGCAACTTTAGCTGCTAGAATTACAGAGCAACTCAGCAGTCTGTCCGGACCCAGCTCTAGAATGAATGGCGAGATCTTGCGGGATGGCAGCTCTCAGTCTCTGCACGAGGGATGGTCAGCCACCCTGAAAGTAAGCCCCTGTAAATCATTAGGATGAAGAGAAGGCCAGGCTGCTAGTGGGATGTTATGGGCCTAATGAGTGAAAGATGCTTACAGTCCACTCAAGTTTGCGGTGGTGACAGACTAGGTCCCCCACACTCTGCGCCTTCAATAACTTTTTACTCTAAAAGGCCCAGCCTGTCCAAGACTTGAATATGGCCCCCATATCTGAGGAGGCTCTCAGTTCTGGACAACATACAGGAAAGAGCTAATTATCTAATCATTGATCTTACCCTCATCAGCAACCTTCAAACCTTTTCCCTAAGTAACAACCACTGTTCTGCTTCTCTAGTTTAAAGGTATTGCTATGGACTGTGCTCCTCTGAAGTTGGTTCTCTCGTTCCACCTAAGTGTATCCAACTCTTCCTGCTCCCTGCATCCCAATGTTGTAATTAAGACTCAAAATCTCCTACTTAAACCGTTTTGTCTCAGCAAATAAACCTGTGGAGCTCCTTACCTCCCTCAGTTTTTCCTTCCTTTTTCTGTGAAAATCCAAGCTTGGCACCACAACATTGCAATGTGGCTCAGCTTTTCTCCTCCTCTTTAGAATAGGAATATGACATTGTACAAAACTTGAGATATTGCAGTCCACTTGCCAGCGCCAAAGACCATAACATTCCATACACTGTTTTCTCTCTCTCATGCCCCTCCAATTCCCTTTCCCTGCCAATTGTCTAGCCAGTTTGCTCTTGAATCTGCCGACACTATCCACCTCCAATGTTTCCCTGGACTGGCTGCTCTAAATCCTCATGACCCTCTGTGTGCAGCAGTTATATCCACTGTCCCTCTTCTGAGACTGAGCTCCTGTTCCCTGTTGTAGAGTTTATATCAAATTAATTATTTAGGTTCAATTTATCTAAACCCGTTAGAAACTTAAATACTTCAATAACAAGCCTGCTTTTCTTCAGTATAAGCGTTTCCCTAGCCGCTCATCATTGAGGTCCCCAATCGAAGGGATCAGCTTAGCTGCTTCCCACTGTACCCTTTCCACTACCATGGTGTTCCCACTGTAGTCCAGGATAGGACTCGATACTTCAGTTGGGACTGACCTGGGCTTTGTGCACACTCAATGTCAACTCCTGATGCTTCTGTTTGTTCCTCCGACTCTGCACCCAGTGATCTTGTCCGGCTTCTTTGTTGCTGTCACATCTGTGCTGAAGGGTTCAACGAGGTATTCACAAATACCCTTAGATCGTGTTGTCAGGTAATTAATACTGTTTAGTTTATTATTCCAGGTTTCACTTGAGACGTTAAACTGAGGCCCTGTCTGCCCTTTTAGGTGAACGTAGAAGATCCCATGGCATTATTCAAAGTTCCCGCTGTCCTGGCCAACATCTATCCCTCAACCAACATCACTAAAAAAACCTGGGGGGAAAAATTCAGCTGCTTGCGCCTCCAGTTAGCGCCTTAAGAGGGCGCTAATGGGGCGTAAAGCAGCTAACGCCCGGGCGCAGCGCCGCCCACGCCTCCCGAAAAATTTAGTGGGAGGTTAGCGGCGGCGGCAGCCGGTAGCGCCCTGTGGCGCTGCGCCGCCGGCGATGACGTCATCGCCGTGCGCAGCACCCCGCTCGCACCCCGGCCGTGATCTTCAGTCGCGCCCCCTGATTTACCGCCAGACGCTATGTCCGACGGGTTCAGGGAGGCGTACGTGCGGCCGGGGCGGCGATATTTAAAGGGGAGGTGGCAGGCGGCCATTTTTGTTGCTGGCCGCCTGCCAGCACCTGCCCCCGTTGCTGTCCCCGGCCCCCGTGAAGCCCCCCCACCGTGAAGTGCCAGCTGCGCTCCAAGAGCCCGGCACTTCTCTTGAGTGCCGGGCTCTTTTGCCGGCACTCCCGATCCCTGGGGGCCCAGCTGGGCCCCGGTTCGCGCTGCGCAGGGTCCCTCCCCTTTAAGAAGGGGAGGAAGGCCTGCAATACCGCGGCGCGACGTGGCGCTGCGGCACGTAGCGCCAGGATATTCACTCGCAGCGCCCCAAGAGGGATGCGGGGTGCTTCCAGTGGCGCCCCGCTTCCCTCTTGGGGCGCAACCACTGAAGTTCCGGCGCGGGGCCGCTAATTTTTTCGGGGCGCTAAAAGTCGCGCCCCGGCGAGGTTAGCGCCCCAAATGGGGCGCGACTCAATTTTTACCCCCTGATGTTTTTTTTTATTTTTCGTTTATGGGATCTGGGCTTCGCTGGCAAGGCCAGCATTTATTGCCCATCCCTAGTTGCCCTTGAGAAGGTGGTGGTGAGCCGTCTTCTTGAACCGCTGCAGTCCGTGTGCTGATGGTACTCCCACAGTGCTGTTAGGTAGGGAGTTCCAGGTTTTTGACCCAGCGACGATGAAGGATCGGCGATATACTTCTAAGTCAGGATGGTGTGTGACTTGGAGGGGAACTTGGAGGTGGTGGTGGTCCCATGCGCCTGCTGCCCTTGTCCTTCTAGGTGGAAGAGGTCGCGGGTTTGGGAGGTGCTGCCGAAGAAGCCTTGGCGAGTTGCTGCAGTGCATCTTGTAGATGGTACACACTGCAGCCACGGTACGCCGGTGGTGGAGGGAGTGAATGTTTAAGGTGGTGGATGGGGTGCCAGTCAAGCGGGCTGCTTTGTCCTGGATGGTGTCGAGCTTCTTGAGTGTTGTTGGAGCTGCACTCATCCAGGCAAGTGGAGAGTATTCCATCACACTCCTTACTTGTGCCTTGTAGATGGTGGAAAGGCTTTGGGGAGTCAGGAGGTGAGACACTCGCCACAGTATACCCAGCCTCTGACCTGCTCTTGTTGCCACAGTATTTATGTGGCAACAAGAGCAGGTCATTTATCTGGTCATTTATCCCATTGCTGTTTGTGGGATATTGCTGGGTGCAAATTGTCTGCCACATTTGGCTAGGTTACAACAGTGACTACACTTAAAAAGTACTTCATTGGCTGGAAAGCACTTTGGGATGTCCTGGGGTCCTGAAAGGCGCTATATGAATGCAAAGTTGTTTCTTTCTTCTTTCTATTCCCACTGATTATTTCTTTTCCACAGTTTCCTCAGTCTGCAGTCACTAAACAAAATCTATCATTAACTTCTTAAATTGATCGACATCCCTCTGTATTTGGCCCCGCTGTTCCTTGCCATTTGCAACCCTCACTTGCATTTTGGTGTCAAGCAGAAAGCGGTCTGGTTTTGTCCCCACTTTGAAGAATAACACTGCAGTGATCTATAAAAGGTACACCCTGGTCACCTCATTCCACACCACTGCAACACAAGTACAACTCCCCTTCATTTCCTCCCTGATCCACATCAGATAGATTTCCCCCACCCATGTCTTACGGATCAATTTGCTGTGTGGCACTGTGCGGCTTTGCTAAAAATCTAAATATACAAATGTGCTGTAATCTCCCCTTGTTCACCAGTTCTTATTTATTTGAAGAACCAACATATTTATTAGGCACGATCGCTCTCCCATAAAGTCATGCTAACTCCATTTTATTATTCCACATTTTGTTCGATGCTTCGTAATTCACCGCACTAGAGGCCTCGGCCTATCACCTATGTTTTTCCAAATAAATAAAAATTGAAATAAACCCAGTAATACAGCACTATTAGCAGAATATCCCACACAACATTTGGATACACTTCCATTGATCCGGAACTTTCTGCACAACTCCAGTTGGTTGCCGTCGGTGCGTATGAAATGCTCTTGAATAAAGGGTTCTGTCAGCAATTCCGTGCGAAAGAAAACCAGATCAGGTATGCTTTTCCAAATCATTTTTGCCCACCGATAGACGTGCCTTTCTACCTTAATTCAGGTGACTACTTTGCTAAAGTTGCTGTATAGATCTGGAGGTAAGATCCAACCTGATTCTGGAGAGAAGCAGCAATCAACTCTGGAGCAGATAGCCTCGTAGGGCATGGAGGTCAGCCTAGGTCAATGGACACTTAAAGATAATGGAAACTGCATTACTTAGAAGGTTCGGCCAAACTCCAAGGAAGGTTATAAATCTCTGGAAGTCTTGCTCACTGATAGACTGGGATGCAGGTTGTTTCATTTTATGATAGCAATTATCATCTTCTACTCAGGGCACCCAGTATGGGATTTTGGAGATAGAAGCTAATAATTTATTTCCTGGAGTTTGCACTTTTGTGGTCCAGCTGTCTCTTAGTGAGAATCATTTTTTCAGCCAATTTGTAAACAACAAGATCTCATGAACAGCAAATAAGATAAATGATAAGTCACTCTCTCTAGAAGTGTTGTTTCTAGCATGACTGTCGGGCAGGGAATCGAGAGAATTTCCTGGTCTTCACTGAATAATGCCATGGGACTACTTGCATGCACTTGAACAGGCTGAAGAGGACTCTGTTTAATATCTCATCTGAAAGATGGTACCTCCAACAATGCAGCACTCCGTCAGCATTGCACTGAAGTGTCAACCCTTGAAGTGGGATCATGAACCCACAACTTTCTGATTTTGCCAATGGGCCAAACTGGCATACACAAAACGAGGAATGAGTAGTCAAGTATAGACTTAAAGGGGGCGAGTTTTGCCTCCGTTGCGCCCGCCATTAGCACCTCCAGGGTGCTAACGGGGCACAAAGGGCTGACCGCCCGGGCGGGGCACTAATAGCACCTGCCGAGAAGTTCGGCGAGGCACTAGCCGATAGCGCCCTGGGCCGCTGTGCCGCCAGCGATGACGTCATCGCCGAGCGACGTAATCCCTTAGCGTCCCGTCGTGGCCCATTACCGCCCCGCGGCCACAATTTGGTTGCACCCTGCGAGACTGCCGCAGGCGATGTCAACGACAGCCTAGCAGGTTGCGAACCGGGCTGCACACCACTGGCGGGGCGGTAATTAAAGGGGCGGTCCAGCTGCGCCCCGCGCCGACATTTTTTATTTTGGCCGACCCCCTTGGCGTGGTCCGTGGTCGCCATCACGCAGCCTGGCACCGTGTCCCGGTGCTGGACTGCGGCCACGGCACCGCACTGCCCTGGTGGGCTAGTGGAGGCCGTCAAATGGAATGCAGAGTGCGCAGCGGCCCTCCCCTTTAACAGAAGGGGGCGGGGCGCTGAAATGTGTCAGCGCTACGTGGAGTGGCCATGAAGCGCTCAGGCGCTACCGCGCTTTGCGCCCAAAGCACCACCCCGAGAGGAAGTGGAGCACCCGAGACAGCACTCCGCTTCCTTGCCGGGGCGGTAAACCCAATTTAGCGGCCAGGTCGGTGTTACCGAATTTCACCCCCAAAATTTGGTGCTTCCAAATGGATAAGATTTCAAAATACAAATCAGAATGGTGAGGGTTCTTATCTTTTTCTTTCCTGAGAAATTGCCCTAAACGTTATATTAAGTTCTTGACCCTCACCCCCAAGGATTATCACTAATTTTCCTTCCGGACCATCTCCTCGTGTATACAAGAAGAATGAGTGGGAATCGGAAGGATTGTTCCATTAAGAGAAACAGGGGGAGTGGGGGGGAGGGGGGGGGGGGCGGTGGTGGGGGGGGGAGTTGGGGAGAAATGGGGAATGAAGATGTCCTATGTAAGAAAGAAATAATTTGCATTTATATAGCACCTTTCATGACCTCACGACGATCCAAAGCACTTTACAGCCAATGAAGTACTTTGAGTGGAGTCACTGTTGAAATGTGGGAAACGCGGCAGCCAATTTGCACACAGCAAGCTCCCACAAACAGCAATGTGATAATGACCAGATAATCCTGTTTTAGTGGTGTTGAGGGATAAATATCGGCCAAGAACTCCCTTGCTTTTCTTTAAAATAGTGCCACGGGAACATTTACGTGCACACGAGAGAGCAGACGGGGCCTCGATTTAGTGTCTCATTAGAAAGACGGCACCTCGGTCAGTGCAGCACTTCCTCAGTACTGCACTGGAGTGTCAGCCTGGATTTTGTACTTGAGTAGAGCATAAATCAATGTACATCGGTTGTAGCAAAATCCTTAATGCATTCATTCTAAAAGTCATGCTGAGCAGGGCATTGGAAAGACTCCTGAATAGTGTCATGGATTCTTTGATCTCCACCTCAGCTACAGTCCGTGCCTTGATAACATCCAAATGGCAGATAACCATCTACTTAGCAGTAATGTTACCATAGTTACAAGAATTGCCAAGTAATTACTTGGAGGTTGAATTTTTCTCGTACCCCGATACTGAATATTTATCACAATGAAGCAAAAAATACAAAGGGTATTTATATAGCAACAATTAGTCATGGGAAAATATGAAGTTGATTGTAATGAGAAGAATGAAATCTGATAGCAACGGTTTTATATGTTTGACACAGAATCTTATTCCCGCAATCAGTTGATTATTTTACCACCTCATGCAGACATAAAAAATGAGCAAGGCCTTAATAGCTTTATAGCTCACTTTGGAGGCAACAGCCTTAATTCGGGTTAAATCCTCTTGAAGATTGGAGACAAGCACGCTCTGCAATTTGATAGGATCTGGTTTCTGCTCTTGTAAACGGCTCGAAATCAAACGTAACCCCGATGTTCTCCTGGGAAAGAATACATAGAGCAGCATTGATAATACATCTGGCAGTGCCAGTTCGAAAGTTATAGCTTTCATTAGGGTCTAAATTGTAGGTGGTTTTATCAGACTGATCAATGATCAGAGAACAAACTGGGATAAAAAGGTAACTATTTTAGTTATCTAACAACTGTATTTAGCATTTGCTCTTTATCATTCTGTGTTTCTTTCAAAGAGAGAACATGTCAAGTTACAGAACAAGGTAACACAAAATTGCACAAACAATAAGGAGATAAAATGATACTTAAATCTAAAGAAGAAAGTGAAAAAACGCATTCAAAATGCATGGTAAATTTAGCATACATCCTAGAATAGTTACTGTGATTATAACAGAATATTTTAGTATAGTAAGATGGGGGGCTGGGGGTGGGGGGGAACGCGGGGGAGGAGGGATCTACAAAAAATGAAACCAGCCTAAATATAAACAAAACAGGAAAGGAGAGCATAGGACAGACTAAGCTAAGGGAGGACGAAAATGGCCAGGGAATAAATAGAGTTATAGAACAGGAGTGTAAAAAGATGGTTAAAAATAAAGTGAGAAGAACTGCTATTAAAAATGAGTTAAAATGTCTGTACAGCAATGCACACAGTGTCCGTAATAAAACAGGGGAGCTGGAAGCAACAATACGTTGCGAGGAACCAGATATAGTAGGGATTAATGAGACATAGCAACAGAAAAATCAGGACTAGAAATTAAACATTGCAGGGTATATAATATTTAGATGAGATAGAGAACGAAAAAGGGGAGGTGGAGTAGCTGTACTTATTAGAGATAACACAATGGCAGTAGAAATAAGTGATGCAGCTAGAGTAAGACAGAAATAGAATCCATGTGGATAGAGATAAAAGATAATAAAGGATCAATCACACTAATAGGGTAGTCTACAGACCACCTAATAATGGAAGGGAGGCGGAGGAAGAAATATGCAAACAAATTAGGGAAATGAATAAAAACAGAACAATCATGGGGGATTTCAAGTACCCCAAAATTAATTGGCCAGAAGAAGTAGGTAAAGGGATAAGCGACTGGAGTTCCTACAATGTGTACAGGACTCCTTTCTAACCCAGTAAGAAGCCCAACAAAGGAGGAGTTGCCAGTGGATCTAGTAATAGGGAATGAACCAGTGCAGTTAAGAGAAGTAAAAGTAGGGGAACATACATAGGATTACATAGGATTTACAGCACAGAAACAGGCCATTCGGCCCAACCATTCCATGCCAGCATTTGTGCTCCACTCGAGCCTCCTTCCGTCTTTCCTCATCTAACTCTATCAGCACAACCCTCTATTCCATGCTCCCTCATATGCTGATCTAGCCTCCCCTTAAATACATCTATACTATTCGTTTCAACCACTCCCTGTGGTAGCAAGTTCCACATTCTCACCCCTCTTTGGGTAAAGAAGTTTCTTCTGAATTCCCCATTTGATTTCTTGGTGACTATCTTATATTGATGGCCACTAGTTTTGCTCTTCCCCACAAGTGGAAACACTCTCTCTGTGTCTAATTTTAAAGACCTCTATTAGGTCACTCCTCAGCCTTCTCTTTTCAAGAAAAAAAGAGACCCAGCTTGTTCATCCTTTCCTGATACGTAGACCCTCACACTTCTGGTATCATCCTTGTAAATCTTTTTTGCACCCACTCCAGTGCCTCAATATCATTTTTATAATATGGTGACCAGAATTGTATGCAGTACTCCAAATGTGGTCTAACCAAGGTTCAATACAAGTTTAGCATGACTTCTCTATTTTTCAATTCTATCCCTCTAGAAATAAACCTTAGTGCCTGGTTTGCTTTTTTTATGGCCTTATTAACCTGCATTGCTACTTTCAGTGATTTGTGTATTTGTACTCTGAGATCCCTTTGCTCTTCTACCCCACTTAGAATCGTATTTTCCAAGTAATATGTGACCTCCGTATATTTCTTACCAAAATGCAATACCTCACATTTATTTGTGTTGAAAATCATTTGCCAATTATATGCCCATTTTGCAAGTTAATTAATGTCTTTTTGTAATTTGTTGCAGTCCTCCTCAGTATTGACTATCCCCCCAATTTGGTGTCATCCGCAAATTTAGAAATTGTGTTTTTGATTCCAAAGTCTAAATCGTTAATATAAATTGTGAACAACAGTGGACCCAGCACCGATCCCTGTGGAACACCACTTCCCACCTTTTGCCAGTCTGAATAGCTATCCTTTACCCCTACTCTCTGCTTTCCATCTTGAAACCAGCCTAAGCAATAGTGACCATAATATAATACATTTTAAGATAATAATTGAGAAGGACATAAGTATGATGAAGACCAAAGTAATAGATTGGAGAAAAGGTGATTCTGAGGATCTGAGAATGGAACTTGGTAAAATAAAATGGGCAACAATATTGGCAAACATTAATGTAGAACAGCAATGGCAAACATTTAAAACAGTGTTCAACAGAGTCCATGAAAAACATATTCCACTAAAAAAAAAACTAAGCACTAATGAGACACCATGGATGAATAAAGACATAAGGAAAAAATTGAGGGTAAGGAAAGAGGCATACATTAAGTACATAGACAGCAGGGGAGTGCATGATAAGGGAGAATATAAAGAGATTAGGAGAGAAGTCAAAAAAAATTAGGAATGCAAAGAGGAACTATGAAATTAAATTATCAAGGAACATAAAACAAAATAGTAAAATATTCTACAGGTACATAGATAGAAAAAGGAAAGTCAGGATGGGAATAGGGACACTAAGGGATGGACAGGATGAAATCATAGGCAGCGATAGCAAAGTGGCAGAAATATTAAATAATTATTTTGCTTCAGTATTTACCAGGGAGGACATGACATATATATAACTGCATTTAAAATAACAAGAGGAGAAATATTAAATAAACTAATCAAACTCAAAGAGGATAAAACCCCTGGTCCGGACAGATTACATCAACACATTTTAAAAGACTCTAGGGATGAGATCGCAGAGACATGATCACACATATTTAATAATTCTTTAGAAAAACCTGTAGCACCAGAGGACTCATGGATAGCTAACGTAATACCTATATTTAAGAAGGGGGATAGAACATGTCGAGGGAAGTATAGACCAGTCAGCTTAACATCGGTGGTAGGAAAAATAATGGAATCCCTACTAAAGGAGAAAATAGAAGAACATTTAGAAACCAAAAATATAATAATGAATAGTCAGCATGGATTTCAAAAGGGAAAGTCTTGCTTGACCAACCTCATTGAATTCTTTGAAGATGTAACAAAGAGAGTAGACAAGGGTAATGTAGCATATGTAATTTATCTAGATTTTCAAAAGGCCTTCGATAAGGTACCCCATAAGAGACTAATGAATAAAGTCAGAGCATGCGGAGTCAGGGAACAAGTAGCAGAATGGATAGCTAGCTGGCTTCAAGACAGAAAGCAGAGAGTAGGGGTAAAGGGTAGCTATTCAGAACGGCAGGAGGTAGGAAGTGGTGTTCCACAAGGATCAGTGCAGTGACCACTGTTGTCCACAGTTTATATTAATGATTTAGACTTTGGAATCAAAACAAAATTTCTAAATTTGCAGTTGACACCAAATTGTGGGGGGATATTCAATACTGAGGAGGACTGCAACAAATTACAGGAAGACATCAGTAAACTTGAATAATGGGCATATAATTGGCAAATGAATTTCAACACAGATAAATGTGAGGTATTACATTTTGGCAAGAAAAATAGGGAGATTACATATTACTTGGAAAATACAAATCTAAGTGGGGTAGAAGAGCAAAGGGATCTTGGAGTACAAATACACAAATCACTGAAAGTAGCGACACAGGTTAGCAAGGCCATAAAAAAGCAAACCAAGCACTAGGGTTTATTTCTAGAGGGATTGAATTGAAAAGTAGTGAAATTATGCTAAACTTGTATCAAAACTTGGTTAGACCACACTTAGAGTATTGCGTACAATTCTGGTCGCCACATTATTAAAAGGATATAGAGGCACTGGAGAGGGTATAGAGAAGATTTACAAGGATCATACCAGAAATGTGAGGGTATAACTATCAGGAAAGGACAAAAAGGCTGGGTCTCTTTTCTCTTGAAAAGAGAAGGCTGAGGGGGTGACCTAATTGAGCTTTTTAAAATCATGAAAGGTTTTGATAGAGCAGAGATAGAGTAGACACAGAGAGAGTGTTTCCACTTGTGGGGAAGAGCAATACTAGAGGCCATCAATCTAAGATAATCACCAAGAAATTAAATAAGGAATTCAGAAGAAACTTCTTTATCCAGAGAGTGGTGAGAATGTGGAACTCGCTACCACAGGGAGTGGTTGAAGCGAATAATATAGATGCATTTAAGGGGAGGCTAGATCAGCATATGAGGGAGAAGGGAATAGAGGGTTATGCTGATAGTATTTAAAAAGAAAAGAGGGGTGGAGGCTCGAATGCAGCATAAACGTCGGCATTGGCTGGTTGGGCTGAATGGCCTGTTTCTGTGCTGTATATTCTATGTAATTTTCTGTTCATAATCAGTGTATATTTTTTGATGCTATCTCACTAAACTTAAAACTGATTTACAGACTTTTCTGCGTGGGAATCTCCCCTCCAAGTATTGATACATTCCCAGAAACCCTCTCCTAACTTCCTAAAGGCAGCGTCAGTTACCCAAAGGGGGCAAAATGGTGCCGTGACTGCAGAAAATATTTAATATACAGCAAATACAGCACTGCCCGGATGCTGTGCTCACTGTGTGTGGTATGCCTGGCCAGATGTCTGATGAACTCGCAGACTTCCTTGGGTTCCCTCTAACACCTTAAGGTCATTGGACCCCAGTTTGAAGCTTACGAATGAAGAAGTCCAATCTTGATGTCTCAGTATTGCTTTACTTTGAAGTAATTTACAAAAAGGCCCTCTTCTGTTATTCCCAGCAGATTTAAACCCCTCTGACTAGCCATGGCCTGTTATGGAAAGCCGTGTTAATTAGGAAATTACCAATTCAGCTATCATGAGAAAGTTGGGGGATCTCATCAGTGTTTCAAAATAACACAAGACAATCATTAACTGTGTTATGTATAGAAGAATGCATAGACTGCAAAATGACCATTCAGCCCATCAAACCTACTCCTTGTACAGACCTGTCTGATTACAGACTCTACTCCACCGATTCATCTCATGAAAGAAAGTTCTGCATAAATACTCCAAAATATTCAGGCGGAGCTCCAGAATATTGATCAACCTTCACATTTTCACTACTCAGCCCTGGCCTGCTGCCTTCCAGAGGCAACATGCCCCATCCCTCAGCACAAGAACCAGAGAGTCATTTGATCAACTCAGTTTTCACCCATTACTATAATCTCCAATTCCTTTGCCAATCAAATATGTTTATCCAGTTCCTTTTTGAAAGCAAGTTCCTTCTTCGCTAATGGAGGACTGATAGCAGTGAGCGGGTGGCCAACACTCGCTCTTGCAGCCAGGCACCACTCCGCGCCCGATCATTGAAGCTTCTTCCCTTCACAGAAGGTGAGATTTTCTCCACACTGCCCTGTGTTTGACCACATCCCTCCAGAACTGATCACTGTGTCCATTTCCAACATCGGGGAAAATCGCCCCCTCCTGCATCTACCGGCTGATGAGTGAACTCTTACAACACTGATAACCACCAAATCTAGCTTAATAAAACCTGCCGAGACCCGGAGAAAATAGACAGAGTGATCCATGGAGGGATTTAAATTCAAGTATGATAATGAGGTGGGAAAAGCTTATTAAATTGCCTGAAATAGCGGACGCCTTTAATGCGTTATAAGTGGCGTCTTTACAATTGACTTCTATGGTAATGGCAGATGGTTAGCGCCATTTGCCAAATATAGGCGGCTGTCCCCAATAAGCATGGACGGTTAAGTAGTTTAAGACTGTATTACACCATCATCCTAGACTCACGCTGGCTACCTTCCTGTTTCACAAGAAGAGGAACAAAGCGAGCCATATACAAAGTTGGACATCTACAATTATGAAATTAGAGAGGAGCTGGGAGGGGTTAAATAAAGTAAAATTTTAGACATTGACATCCAGTTTGGTGATAAACAAAAATATTATGGCATTCACAGCCAGCATAAAACAGCCCTCAAATGAGAACATGTAAAACCTAAAACTTCTCATTTATTAAAGGGCAGGGTTATCATTGCATCAGAGCTGGTGCCAACAATCAGTTTAACCCTAAGCCTTTGTTGGCCCTGATGTGCATAATATTGTTCATACAGTCTGGAATACCATCTCTGAAAGCATTTGCTCCTCCCCCCTTTCTCCCTAGAGGACAGCAGAGTTCTATGAATTATGTGCATCAACCTACACCCAACAATTGCATCGTGAAGTATTTTGCAGCACCAGAACTTACCAGCACTCTTCACACAACCTTTCCAAAATTGAGCTTACATCAGGGCAGCAGGCTAGAATATAGGATAGTCCATCTTCTAGCTTGCAACTGCATCATTCACTGTTGCTACCTAGTCCTGAAATTTAAAATCCAGTATGTTTTATATTGCCTAACTTAGCACAAATTCCCTTACTAGTGAAGGTGCATTAACCCAAATTTAAAAAAAAGTACCTTCTTTCAATCAAATTAGATTTTTTACATCAATGCTTTGTCTGATAGTTAGTTGGGGCAGAATCCATTAAGTGCCTCTGTTTCCCGTCAAGAACACAATTGTTGTAGAGCTCCATTATTACTGGAAGAGTAGACAGCATGTCAAATTATTTATACTCGTAGCAATCTTTCAGGCACTGTACGCAAGTTGAAGTTGAGCAATGGATACAAATCTTATTGCATGAACAGAGTGTGGCCAGTCCATAAAAAGTGTTGGTTCATTACCAGTTTTAACAAAAGGTATGCCACAGTGAGACCCTGAAATAAAAAGTCTGCTCTGCCAATTTGATCAGCATGACTTACTGTGCCCACTCACTGTTGGATTGCTTTGGTACCAAGGGTGCACAGCACAGCACATTGGAAGCCTCCTGTTATACAGCAACCATTGGGGGCGGGGGCGGGGGGGGGGCTGCAGAGAAAAGTATCTCACTCAGATGGCTCCACGCAAGTCTGGTAGTGTAGGGTGAAGGTTATCCACTCCCAATTCACTCGGTTGAAATGCTTGGATATTCATTTCTCAAGGCTTGGGGAACCATATAAAGTGGTCATCGATATATTAAAATATTTGAAGTCGAGCCCTACAGTATTAAGGAATGAAATGTTAATTCTGCCAAATCCAATTTGATTAGGCAAGTCACAGTGCAGATTATTAGTAATTTAATCAAGTCAATTCACTTAATCCCAAGAGATCAAGTTCCACTCTTAGTTCAGTTGTAAGGTATATTGTTTTCAGTTGCCAGGTAGCAGACAATTAAGAGGCAGCAGCTCAGATATTGCTCCAATTATTTTGTACCTTAAAAAGGCAAAAAGCTGTATCATACAGAAGATTCTGAGGTAAATAGAACATTAGAGATTATGTGTGGATCCATACAGTATGAGTTCGAAGATATCACGTTGATGTTACGCAAAATATACCTCGGGATGCGTATTCACTTCTCGTCACCGTACTTAGAAAAAGACCAAGACACAGATATATTTAAAAGAGAGGATGTTACCATGTCATCAATCAATTAACTGCAAACAAAATTAGCAATTAACTACGAAGGTTTTCAATAGGAAAAGATGAGGGGGTGTACTGTATATGGTTTTTAAAACACGAAGGAAGCTGAAAGATGGTTTGCTGAAATTCGATGAGAAACCAAAAACTAGGGGAATATGATTAAAGTAAGTTTAAAATCTACATTAAGGTGTAATTTGCTTAATTATTTAGCTATTTAAAAACATGCAATTGTTCTTTGGTTGCAAAGCATTGACCAACGGTGTACAAGGTAGATTGCAGTGAGTTTTACTGAGTGTGGGGTTGGGCTGTGTTAATTTACAGAATGGATTGTCGCAGTGCAAGGGTGGAGCATTTAAAAGGGGAAATAGATTCCATCTTCAACAGGGGATTGCAGGAATAATGAATTCGAATTTAAGTTGTTTCTAGGGTTTTTATATATGATGCGCAATTTGACTCGAGTCATCCTGTATAAACCTGAATAAAAGAATCCTACCTCAGCTCAGTCACTAGAGGTATCAAGCGCTGTACTAAATATATCCACTTAACTCTTGGTTCACTCAGTGATTGAAGAGGACAACATTTGATGCATCACTAATAACTATTTCATTACACAACTTCTAAATCACCTTGGATAAGACAATTGTTAATTATTGCCAACAAAATAACTTGGGTTTCTGAATTAGCATTAACTGTTCAATTTAACATAGTGTAACTCAATTCAAAATTGCAGCTTCATAGCCTTAGCTGGGGTCAACATAACAGTAACGCTCAGATTTGAGGATGAAGGAACGTGCTTGGTAAATGAGTCCCTATCGGGGCTAAGATATTCCCAGCCAAGATTAATTGGATAGAAAAGTTGGTAAGTAGAACAGAAGACCAGCAGTGGGAAATATTTAATTACAAGATGGGTACGGTACACACTAAGAGTAAAGGGATTAAGGTGTCAGAAGATCCATGAATAAATCAGGCGATTAGGTCACAAATAAAGTCTAAGGAATAGGTACATGATAAAATTAAGATGAGGAATACAGCAGAAGACCAGGAGAAATACCAAAAGCCTAGGGGGAAAAAAAGAAAGGAAAAATAGGGATTGGAAGGGATAACAGCAAGTATGAAGAGAGACTGGTGTCAAAATACAGAGTCATAACGAATGTTTAGTAAGCACATCAAAAATAAGAGGATGGTCAAGAAGGGGTAGGGTCACTAAGGGACGAAGAACATAAGAACATAAGAAATAGGAGCAGGAGTAGGCCATTCGGCCATTCGGCCCTTCGAGCCTGCTCCGCCATTCAATAAGATCATGGCTGATCTTCTACCTCAACTCCACCTTCCTGCACTATCCCCATATCCCTCGATTCCCTTAGTATCCAAATATCTATCGATCTCTGTCTTGAATATACTCAATGACTGAGCATCCACAAAGAAGGCAAGCTTAAGGTAGAGAATGGCTGGGATGGCTCTCTATTTTCAAAGGAGAGTGATGGAAGGACCGCGAAGATAGCAGGAGGATCTGGAAGGACTAATACTAAAAATGTTAATAAAAGGCAGTGGCATGAAGAGTTAATTGATCAGATGGTGATTATTTTCCTAACCATAATTCTTTGGAAATAGTAATTGTACCAAAAGACTAGAGAGAGGCAAATATTATTTCTCCATTCAGAAAAGGTGATTATAGACTGGCTAGCATTACATCAATAGTAAGAAAACAGCTACAGGCCATATTAATGGATACTATTAGATGTGGTAGGACAGTATTCAAAAGAGGAAATTCAAAAGAGCTGATGCTTCTGGTGACATCCACCCGGCTCCATCCAGTACGCCCCTGACTCTGGTTACCTTCCCAGCCAGGGCGTTTCCCTCCATTAGCTATGTGCCACCTAAGCCGAACGCATGTAAGTGGGGGTTGCGGAGGAGCAGCTCTGCCAGAATCACCAACATCTCTGTCAGGAGAGAGCTCCCACTGGAACCAACCAAGCCCCAGACTTCTCGTGTATCCTGGTTAAAAGAACAGGCAGCTCTAGCAAAGGCGCAGATGTTCCTTGCAGTTTGATGTAGTGGAACTACCTGTCGTAATTCAGGCCACACATCTGGCAGAAATGCAATACATTGGGCACATTTGGATTTTCAAAATGCAGTTGGTAAAAAAGACACATAAGAGACTTATGAAGATGGAGGCTCGTGGTATCACAGATATAATGGTGGCATGGTGGAGGATAGAAAGCGGAGTGTAGGAGTAAATTGATGTTTTTTGATGATGCAAGAGGTAGGTCCCAGAGTATTGTACTGGGACGTCAGGGTAGAGTTTCCTCTTCTCTACACCTGGGGAAATCACTGAAAAACGGGCAGAGAACCAGACTTCTGGTCTCTGCCCCCCCTTTACGTCCCACCAAGATCTCCTGAGGCTTTCCCAGGTGATGCTAGTCGGCAGAGGCTCAGCATTCCCACTCTAATGAGGCAGAAGGGGGTGTTCCTGGCTTCCCACACTGAGTGTTTTCGCTCAGTGGCGCCTGAAGAAGCCTGACCCAAGGGCCTGCTCTGGGCCCCCCTGTGGATGGGAGAGTCTGAGGGGGCTCTGGAGACGGGCTGAAGAAAAGGATAATCACATATGACAAGCTGTCTCAGCCTCAAATGCTCTACTATCCCCCCCAGAGTGATCTTTGGGCCCCATCAACAGCCAGGGACACAGCTGAATCTACAGATGGCAATATCAAAACTTTCGGAAAGTACCAAATAAGGGTGCATTGAAAACTGTGAGGAAGAATGCATTAGAATAGGTAGGTGAGAGGATTGGGAAATGCAGGTAGAGGTAGATAAATGTGTAGCCCATTCTGGGGGATAAAACAGAATGGAAATATACTGTAAACAGTAAAAGTCTCAATGGAGTGGAGAACTGCAGGAGGTGAAGTGGTAGAGGGGAAATAGGATTCTGGTTTTATATACAAGAGCACTGAATAGTAAAACAAGGAGCGGATGATAAATCGGAGAAGAAATTGCTTCGGGCACAGTTCTTGGGGCACCATTATAGAAAGGATATTGGAACCATGGAAAGGATGCAATGCCAGACATGAGAGGAAAATTTTTTGATACTTTTGAAAAAGTTAGAGCTGCGCTCACAGCAGCAGAGAATGTTGAAGGAGCAACCCAATTATAAATGTTCAATAGAAAATGCTGGAAATACTCAGCAGGTCAGGCAGCATCTGTGGAGACAGAAACAGAGTTAACGTTTCAGGTCGATGACCTTTCGTCAGAACTGGAAAATGTAAGAGATATAACAGGTTTTAAGCAAGTGCAGAGGCAGGGAAAGGGGGGAGGGGAGGAAAGAATAAAAGGGAAGGTCTGTGATAGGGTGGAAGGCAGGAGAGATTAAGTCTTGAGGATACAAACTGTGAAAGACTGCTCATGCTCAGCAAGTTGGCATCAGGATAAAGCACTGATCAGCTAGCCTTTAACTGCTGTATCAAAGCTTGCCATAATGCCCTAGTTCCAGCCTCTTGATGCATCTTGAGTGAATCTTCTTTCTTCCTGATTTATCTGAAATCAGACTCGAGTAAACACCTTGTGCATACTTTGGGCTGGATTTTGCCAATGGGGAGCTTTGGGAGGCGGGACTCACACTTGTCGGGTTTCAGTCCCACCTCCATCAACTTCTGGCCAACCCACGCTATTTTCCCTTGATTGACCTTGTTAAACCTGCCCAGCGGGCTGAGCAGGCCAATTAAGGGAAAGCCGGTTACAGAGAACGTCAGTGTATGACGTTTCATCTGTCAAAAATTTTTGACAGATCAATTGTCATCATTTGACAGCCCTGTGAAGCTGTCAAACACTGACCTTCTCTGTAGTTTGATGAGTTCTTGAATTCAAGACCTCATCAAACCTCTTTCTTTTGCAGAAATTAGATGGTTGTTGCAGAATGCAACGGACATCTGTCATCTCTGCTGCGGAGGTGCGAGACTCTCCACATCCCCAACTCTTGAAGTCTGCAGGAAGAAACAAAGGTAAGTAAACTTTTTCTAACACTTTCCACTTACCTCACATACTCACCTCTCCACACTTGCACCCATCACTTACCTTCACAGCGCACTTTTGCACCCCGCAGACCCACTACCCTGGCGGGGTTCAGAGCCTTCGGGAAAAATGTGTGGGCAAAATGGAGATAATCCTCTTATCTGCCTGTTAACAGGCAGATAAGTGGCACTAATCCCCTTCCCGCCTCCAAGGAGACGGGACCCGGCGCAGGTCAGCTACCCGCCTCCTGGCAAGATGGCACAGAGGCGGGTTGGGCACCCGCCCCCAAATTCTGCCATTTCCCCGGCAGTCCCGCCTCCATACCCGCCTCCCCAGGGCTGGCAAGATCGCACCCTTAGTGTTACACTTTGCATGCTTTTCTATGACACAATTAACTGCTGGAATACACTGCTACCCAAATAACTAGAAACTATCACAACAAGTGGACTAGCCTCTACTAGATGTGAACTACCAATGCTCTACACATTCCATCTACAATCCTCTATTAGCAGACTTCTTATTCTATCAAGGCTCTGGATATCTGAAATCTATAGCAAAAAGCTTTCCTTTTTAATGCCTTAACTCAAGACTAACATATTACTTTAGGCAATCTGACGAATCATTCCTCATTAACAATGGAATTTCCCCAGGAGCTATGCAAACTAAGGTTCTTCACTCTGCATTAAATTGAAATTTAACTTTTAACTTGTTAGTAATAAAATTAGCTTCAAAATATAGGACACGAACGAAGCATCCAAAGCTTGTCAGCAATCTTTTTAACAGTCAATTATTCAGTCAAGCGTTAGGCCTGAGACCTTGCACGAAAATATTTATAGAGAAGTTAACCCAATAGTGTCTGATCTGCTACAGCTTTTAGTACCTTGGCCCATCGAGGTTGCTTCGTCACCTATGCTTAAGGTCACAGAATACTTTTATCTTTCCTATCTCGGTAACAAGTCCACATCCCTCGATGTTACCGTGAAGGGATATAGACTTGGCACTAAGATAGGAGAAAGCAGAAAGTACTCTATGCAACATAGAGCTATCCTGAACATAGACTGAACAAGGTACCTTCCCCCTTACTTTATGTAAAAAAATCAGAAGTCGCACAACACCAGGTTATAGTCCAACAGATTTATTTAATTTTACAAGCTTTCGGAGCTGTTCGCTCCTTCTTCAGGTAAGGTAGCTGTGAGAGAATCTCCCAGAATTCACAATATAAACACAGAAAAAATCTATTCAAATCTTTCCCTACATCAAAGACACACTAAGAGCACAGCCAAGACAATGAGATGTGTCCCAGGGGGTCCAACGTGTCAAAACACCTGCTGGCTGCATATCCTCTCCATTTGTTGTGTTAGTCTTTTTAAAACAAAACCTTGAAAGACCGGCCATGATGTCAAGTCACGTTCTGTATCGTGACATGAACCCGATATCGCGATTGAGGCCATCCTCATGAGTGCGAAACTTGGCTATCAGTTTCTGCTCTATGATTTTGCGCTGTCGTGTATCCCGAAGGCCGCCTTGGAGAACGCTTACCCGCAGATCCAAGGCTGAATGCCCCTGACTGCTGAAGTGTTCCCCGACTGGGAGGCAACCCTCCTGCCTGGCGATTGTTGTATGTCCGTTCATACGTTGTCTCAGTGTCTGCATGGTCTCGCCGATGTACCATGCTCTGGAGCATCCTTTACTGCAACGTATCAGGTAGACAACGTTGGCCGAGTCACATGAGTATGTACCATGTACCTGGTGGGTAGTGTCCTCACGTGTGATGATGGTATCTGTGTCCATGATTTGGCATGTCTTGCAGAGGTTGCCGTGGCAGGGTTGTGTGGTGTCGTGGTTGCTGTTCTCCTGAAAGATGGGTAATCTGCTGCGAACGATGGTACTTTTGAGGTTAGGCGGCTGCTTGAAGGCGAGTAGTGGAGGCGTGGGGATGGCCTTAGCAAGGTGTTCGTCGTCATCGATGACATGTTGAAGGCTGCGAAGAACATGGCGTAGTTTATGTAGAGAACGATTCAACCAAACAATAAAAAACCTCATCTGCAAATAGCACAATCTTATGCTCAGGAGAAGCGAGTGAGAAACTCTCAACATCTTTCTCAGCAGCTGCTGAGGCCCCACACTCTGAAATTCTATCCCAAAACCCTTCCGCTTCTCCACCTCCTTCTTTAAGACTCTTCCAAAAACCCACCTTTTTGACCAAGCTTTTGATCACCCTTTGGAATATCTGTTTCTTTAGATTGGCATCTATTTTATTCTGATTACGCCTCTGTGAAGCACCTTGGGACATTTTCTACGTTAAGTGACAGGAAACAGAGAGTAGTGGTGAACGGTTGTTTTTCGGACTGGAGGAAGGTATACAGTGGTGTTCCCCAGGGGTCGGTTCTAGGACCACTGCTTTTCTTGATATATATTAATGACTTGGACTTGGGTGTACAGGGCACAGTTTCAAAATTTGCAGATGACACAAAACTTGGAAGTACAGTGAAAAGTGAGGAGGATAGTGATAGACTTCAAGAGGACAGAGACAGGCTGGTGGAATGGGCGGACATGTGGCAGATGAAATTTAATGCAGAAAAATGCGAAGTGATACATTTTGGTAGAAAGAACGAGGAGAGGCAATATAAACTAAATGGTACAATCCTAAAAGGGGTGCATGAACAGAGAGACCTGGGGGTATATGTGCACAAATCGTTGAAGGTAGCAGGGCAGGTTGAAAAAGCAGTTAAAAAAGCTTACGGGATCCTGGACTTCATGAATAGAGGTATAGAGTACAAAAGCGTGGAAGTTATGATGAACCTGTATAAAACGCTGGTTCAGCCTCAACTGGAGTATTGTGTCTAATTCTGGGCACCGCACTTTAGGAAGGATATGAAGGCCATAGAGAGGGTGCAGAAAAGATTTACGAGAATGATTCCAGGGATGAGGGACTTCAGTTACGTAGATAGACTGGAGAAGCTGGCGTTGTTCTCCTTAGAGCAGAGAAGATTGAGAGGAGATTTGATAGAGGTGATCAAAATCATGAGGGTCTGGACAGAGTAGATAGAGAGAAACTGTTCCCATTGGTGGAAGGGTCATGAACCAGAGGTCACAGACTTAAGGTGATTGGCGAAAGAACCAAAGGCGACATGAGGAAAAACGTTTTTACGCAGCGAGTGGTTAGGATCTGGAATGCACTGCCTGAAAGGGTGGTGGAGACAGATTCAGTCACGGCTTTCAAAAGGGAATTGGATAAGTACCTGAAGGAAAAAAATTTGCAGGGCTACGGGGAAAGGGCGGGGGAGTGGGACTAGCTGAAGTGTTCTTGCAGAGAGCCGGCACGGGCTCTATGGGCCAAATGGCCTCCTTCTGTGCTGTAACTATTCTATGATTCTATGGTGCTATATAAATGTAAGTAGTTGTTGTTGAGCAAAGATATCTTTGGTGAATAATTCCAATGCAAGGATAAACAAGAGAAACATTAGCAATCATTTGGCTTGGTTCCATGATAGTTTGAATGTAGGATTTAAACAACCTTTAGTTACAATCGTAACAGAAGGCTCGGTGTACCTAATAAAAAACCTTTAAGGACGAAAGGACAAGGAAAATGCCAGGGTGTTGGGAGCAAATATCATCCAGTCAACCAGCAAATGATGCAGATGCTACTGGGGCGTAGCGATCACGTGAATCAAGTTAATCAAACTCTTGCTATTATCCAAGGACAGTCTGTTGGCAGCAAACACTCACCTGGTTCCGATGCATTACATTGGAGCTGACTTTTCACAATCTGTTTGCCGTCACTCTCATTGTTTTTTTAATTGACATTAAGAGGGGAAATTGGACAGGCAGAAATAGTGTTGTAACCTCATTTCTAAGTCTCTCGGCCAGCGAATACTGAAAGACATTTCCATTTTTGCAATTGAAAACATTGCTTCTATTGCATAGCACCTACAGATGTGATCTTGCACAGATGTTAAATGCTAAACGCAATATCTGACTCAGTTAAATTGAGAACGGAGCATATGCTGTTCGTTTTAAATGATCAGAGAGAAGTCAGGACGAATTTTGGCTGATCTGGCGCCCTGGACCAGGATGTGTTCTCCTCATGCACCCCTCCCCCTCAAACATGATCAACTGGGACACATGTCCACCAAAAGAGACCCAAGGAAAATGCGTCTGCCAAAAGCAAACAGGCCACTTTCCTCGTAGCTGGTCTCAGTTCAGACAGCCCAGTTACACAAAGATTCACTCTTCCTCCTGTATTTTATTTGTGCGTGCAGTACAGAACTAGCAATACAAAATTACTTACTTCCAAATAAACTAGTCTGGTTCTGAAACATTTTTTTGCCCAGTCTACAGTATAACAGTAAACTCGACCGTTGCCACTATTGCAACCTGACAGCTGGTAGGCCCAATTGTTCCCCTCCTCTCCTAAATCTGACTTTGGACAGAGGGGATAGAATTTGCTACTCATAACCTGTCACTAGGAGGCGCCAGTCCGCTTTACTGTGTTGTTGGGGTATTCCAGAGGCCAAGTAGAATGAATAGTGTGTAGCAATACAACTAACATTAGTTATCTGCTATGGTAACTGTTCTATACCGGAGATTCATGCTTAAGATCATGTCGGATCTTGCTGGAGCGGGGCATCTCGCTGCGTGCCCCATTAGTTAGACTTTTTTTGCACCCTTCAGCTCCAAAATTTGTACAAAGCAAAGGGTGGAGCAGCATAAATTGATCAGCAAGTTCTGGAGGTTCACAACTCACGGGGTGTCTCTTAATCCCCTGAACTTGCTGGCTGATTTGCACACTAATAATGATGTGCATCATTAATAGGCCATTATTTTTCCAGCAAGATCTGACCCATTAACTGGTGAACAAGACTTCACAATATTCTAGAGCTCTAAATGAGATGACATTTCTTAATTCATAACAATTTTGAAAAAAAACTTAATATTTGTTAACACTTTATTTTGGTACACGAGTACTAATAAAGTTTTCATTTGCACTTTAGATATTACTAATCAGTCTCCCGTAGCATTGTACATAAGGAATTGAGATTAAATGTAATCTTCAGGTGAACCGGGGTTCAAGAACAGGAGGATAATTGGAGCAGAATGCATGTAATTCAGTCCCCATTTTAAAGTGATACATACTGCCCTTATTTTCTATAATACAGTACTTGGATTTGATATCATTTATAGTTAAATTGCAGAACTTACAGCAATTTGGGAAGCAGAGTAGAGTTGGTTGGAGTAGATGAGCTGCAGCATTGCCACTGGCAGGAGGGTGTAATTACAATGTGACACGTTTACATAGGCAAATTCCATTATAAATGTTGACATAGGAATTTATCATGGGAAAAAAATGACAAAAACATGACAAGTAGTAAAGTTTTGTAAACAAGAAGTTCAAATCCATAAATTCCCTGAAAATGCGGGTAAATAAAGCCATATAAACAGAGACATAAAGTGCAAGAGTAAAGAAATAATGATGCATTTACACAAAATATTAGTTAGGCCACAGTGCAGTTTTGTCTATCCCATTAAAGAAAGGAAATTAAAACCAGAGAGAGCAATCAGTGTAGATTCATGGGAAACTTTAGTTATCAGGAAAAGATTGAGATACTGAGACTATTTCCACCTGAGCACTGTCCACATGTGGCTAATTGGGAATCCAAATATGGCTAATTGTATTTTTAATTAGTAAATAAAAAATGAGTAATAGACACTATTGTTGGGCATGTGATCTCAATACTAATTTACACGGCGAATGCATGTGAACTTTAACGCTTTTGTGCATTTGTTGGTAAAATGGTAAGACGAAAAGTAGAATGCGTGAGTGTTTTTGGTCATTGTGACTACTTTACTTTCTTGGTTACTGAATGGTGGTAGATGTTTGTTAAATAAACATACACATATGAAGTATCTGTACTGTATTAGTGGGTGTACAGCATTTTCTGCAAAAATTATTGCGTGCAGCTGAAACAAAGTCATTGGAGCCACGCCTGTAGCTAGTCAGTGATTTCTATTGGACAACACTGATACAGATGACTGTTCCACATCCTCAACTGGAACAGTGAATACTGAAAAAAGAAAGCAAAAAGAGAGAGAAAAAGGAAAATAGGAAATGAGGAGATAATGAACTGCAGGTCTAATGTCCTTTAGGGAAGGAAATCTGCTGTCCTTACCCGGTCTGGCCTATATGTGACCCCAGACCCACTCTTAACTGCCCTCTGAAGTGGCTCAGCAAGCCACGGAGTTGTATAAGGCGGCTCACCACCACCTTCTCAAGGGCAGTTAGGGACGGGCAATAAATGCTGGCCTTGCCAGCGACGCCCACATCCCATGAATGAATAAAAAAAAACTTTCATCCCCCCCCTCCCCTGTTTTGTTCTATATATTCCCAAATGGCCATTTCACCCTCCAAGTCACTTCTGGGCTCTGGAGGATGCTGACATGTTTATTCATTCATTGGCTCTCTTGCTGGTTTAATGAATAAAATCATCTGAAATTGAACTGCTCAATCTCCGAACTCTCAGCTTTCAATTGGCTGGAAACCTGGCCTTTAATGCCAGTTCCCAATCAATGGAAATCCAATTCCAAAATGGACAGTGGGAGTCAGGAGGAACCAGAATAAATGAAGGAAGGTAAAACATTCATTTATTAAAGGAGAAAGGTTAGAAGAGATAGCAGAGGTTACATTTGGTATAAAGTCAAAAAATATTGTCAGAAGTAAGTGAGAATAAGGGAAAACAGTTAAGAGGCCTTGGGGGAAAAATTCAGTTGGTTTGCGCCTCCAGTTAGCGCATTAAGAGGGCGCTAATGGGGCGCAAAGCAACTAGCGCCCGGGCGCGGCGATATTTGCGCCTCTCACGAAATTGACCGGACATTTTGCGGCGGCACTAAACAATACCGCCCCGATCTCCTGCGCACGCAGATCTTGACGTTATTCGAGCGTGCAACGCCCTTGGGGCACCCCAGAACGGAAATTGAGTGGTGCCCCCCTCCTTTCCGCCTGGCGCAAACAATGACAGGTAGACTGGAATGCTTCCCAGTCACTGTGGGGCTGGGGGGGGGGGGGGGCGCTATTTAAAGGGGGCCTCTTCCTGGCTTTTTCTGTGGTAGACATTTTTGCACCACTCATTCTGAGAGAGAGAGAGAGAGAGAGAGAGATTTTGAGAGAGAGAAAGAGAGACTTCTGCATTGAGTCAATGCTGTGTGAAGTAGTTTTGGCTACTGAGCATAAATTTGCAGGTACTTTGTTTTTTGACCTTCATAACTTTGATTGCCAAGAGACTGTGGGGGCTGCACTGATTGGGGGCATCGTCCTGCGCCAGCAGAATCGGAGGCCACAGAGACGCAGAGAGAGAGTGGCAATCATGGCCAGACGGAGGAGGGCCAACAGGCCTCTGTACAGGAGACCTTACCCTCCCAGGGTATTTCGCCAACAATTCTCATACATTAATATGTCTGAGGAGCAGTGTTTGCGAAGGCTGCGCTACAGCAAGGAGGTGGTCACTGAGCTCTGCCACCTGCTGCAGCCAGATCTGCAGCCTCAACTGAGGAGCAGGACGTCTCTGTCGGTGGCAGTGAAGATAACAGTGGCTCTCAACTTTTATGCCACCGGCTCATTTCAATCAGCTACTGGGGACATCGCCAATATCTCCCAGTTCGCGGTCCATTGCTGCATCCATCAGGTCACAAATGCCCTCTATAAAAGGAGACACCAGTACATCTCTTTCCCCATGACCTCGGCCAAGCAGCATGAACGCGCATTGGGCTTTGCGAGGATAGCGGGCTTCCCCATGGTGCAGGGTGCCATTGACTGCACGCATGTGGCTTTGCGTGCTCCGCATGAGAATGCAGAGGATTTCCGCAACCGAAAGGGGTTCCATTCCTTAAACGTGCAGTTGGTCTGTGACCACAGACAGCTGATACTCGCTGTCAATGCCCGCTATCCTGGCAGCAGCCACGATGCATACATCCTGCGCCAGATTACTGTGGCAGAACTTTTCCAAGCACCGCATCACCCAGGTGGTTGGCTTCTCGGGGACAAGGGATATCCACTGTGCACCTGGCTGATGACACCGCTCCGTACACCCAACACCCCTGCTGAGCTGCGGTACAATGAGAGCCATCTAGCTACCAGGAACATCGTTGAGCACACAATCGGCGTGCTGAAGCAACGGTTCCGCTGTCTGGACCATTCTGGAGGAGCCCTGCAGTACTCGCCTGAGCGAGTCTCCCTCTTCGTTGTTGTGTGCTGCATGCTGCATAACCTGGCAATCCTCAGGACCCAGCCAATGCCACCAGACCTTGGAGCACCACCAGAGGAGGAGGAGGAAGAGGAGGAGGATGATCATCAGCAGCACCAAGGCGGGAGGGAGGCCCACAATGTAGAAACTGGAAGGGCTGTCCGTCAACGGCTGATAGCAAGCCGCTTCTAGGCCCCTGCTGAGGAAATGGCTTCTGCCATTGAGAACAACATGAATGAAACCAACCTGTAACCCCTAAGCTGGCCAAGGCAGCAATGATTCCAAAGACCAAACATGTACATTTTGAATACAAAAACTTATTTATTTTACAAACTCTGTGTGTGTCATTTCCTCATGACAAACTAATAGAAAGAAACACAAAAAACCAGTCATTAACAAAACTGGTTCTCACAACCTGGAGATAATGTCCAAAACACTAAACAAACGTTTGACCACGAACCTCGGCCTTTAATAAAAAAATGACCAACATTTTGTCACACCTCCTACTTTTTGCCCTTCGAGGGTGATCTCCTTCCCTTGCGCACTTCCCCCCATCCTACCCTACTACTCCTCCGTAATGGGACCCCAGTGGCTGCAGCAAGGCTGCTGGAAGGCTGCTGATTGCCAGAACCTGAGACTGCAGATGCCCTTGAAGGACAGTCTCGACCAGCTCTGGGCCTGGAGGGCCCGGCTGCAAACTGCACCAACTCTGCATGGGCGGCAGTAGTCTGTCCTACAGGCGGTGGCAAGTGCAGTGGAGAAGTAACAGTGGTGGCAGCAGGAATGCTGTCATCTTGAGAGAGGACAGCAACTCCCTGCTCGACCGACACACTGGCACTCCCACGGGGCAGCACTTCAGCATCCGGAGCAATCTGCTGGAGCACAGATTGCTGGCCTGCTGCGGCGCGGTGAGAGCCCCGGGGAAATGTGTACGAACCATCGAGGATGGCAGCAGTCAGTGCTCGCGTGGCCTCAATCTGAGTCTGCATGAGAGCAGTCAGAGATGGGGTCACGGCAGCCAATGACTGAATTGCAGCACTAAACATTTGTGTGGCATCCGCCTGTGCTACAGCGAAGTGCTCCACACTCCCTGCCAGTGATTCAATGCATTCGGGCACCCTTCCCACTGCACCCATGAGCTCAGTGTGCATGTCCACCGCCTGGGTGATCAGCCGCTCCTCCTCTGCGTCCAGTGCAGTAGGACTCGCTGGCACACTCTCCCTCCGGGGAGAAGGCCCCCGAGCTTCCCTACCCCCATCGCGTTGCTGCAGCCCGCTGGGTCCTGGAGCTTCACCCTCATCAGACCGTTCCCCCCTGCTCCCCTCCAGGGAAGGCGTGTTCCCAGTGTGGGCATGGGCTTTCTTGGGAGAGGGTGGCGCTGATGCTCCGGCTTCATCTTCCTCCTCGCCTGTAGCTTCACTCACACTGGCAGCTTCAGGGCCCGTCTCCTCAGCTGGTGAATCACCATCTGAAAGCAGGGAGGTACAAGAGTGGCTTTAGCGTGAGGACAGGGTGGCAGTAAGGGAGGAATGAGTGCAGCGATTTAGTAAGTTGGATTGAAAGTGTCAAAGGCTGGTGTTGTGAGGGACAAGTGGAAGGAGAGAGGACAAAAAGGTGATGACCTTACCTTTGCTGTCCAGAACGGGGTCGGCATCTCCAGTGGCGACGGGACCGATCACCCGGCTTGCCACAATCCTCTGGACGTGCTCAAGATCGCTGAGGGGTTGCAGCTGAGGCCGCCCTCCACCCGTTCGTTGTTGCTGTCTCCTATTATGTGTTGGCTTGGCCTGCAAGAAAAAGGATGGCATCTGAGTAAATATACAGCCATGGTCTTGCCTGATATGCCTCCCATAGGTGAATAGCCCTTACTCTATGCAGCCATGGTCTTGCCTGATGTGCCTCCCATAGGTGAATAGCCCTTACTATATGCAAGGTGTGGAATGTGCGTGTGTGTTTCATGAGAGGGCCATAGGTGTTGGATGAGTGTTGGGCATTGGGGTTTTAAGACCCTCTGGCCATAGTGAGGTTGAGATGGAGGGATGGAGAGGTATTGAAAAAAAGCCACTCACCCTGATGACCCGAGTGAGGTCGTTGAACTTTTTCTTACATTGTATATGGATCCTGGGCACCATGCTTCTGGAGGAGACGCTCTGTGCCACCTCCCTCCACACTCTTCTGTAATCGCGCGGCAAAGGCCTCCTGCCACTCTCTGGGTACAGTATTGATCTTCTGCGCTCCACCACGCCAACCAGAGCCTCCAAGGCCCACTCACTGAAGCAGTGTGCTCACTCCCTGGGCCTCTCCATAGTCCTTGGCTGCAAGATTTAGGCACAAGTCTCTCCAGGCCGAGTTTCAAGGCTCCAATGAGCAGGGTGTGGCTGGAGAGCAAGATCGACCCTCCCCTTCAAGAACTGGCCAGCGCCAGTGTGTCTGGGGGAAAAATTCAGTTGGTTTGCGCCTCCAGTTAGCGCCTTAAGAGGGCGCTAATGGGGCGCAAAGCAACTAGCGCCCGTGCGCGGCAATGTTTGCGCCGCTCACGAAATTAACTAGACATTTTGCGGTGGCGCTAAACACTACCGCCACGATCTCCTGCGCCGGCAGATCGTGACGTCAGTCGAGGGCGCAACGCCCCGGACCAGATATTGAGTGGCGCCCCCTGTCTTACCGCCTGCCGCTAGCAGTCAGGAAGGGACTGGGGAGCGCTATTTAAAGGCGACCGCTTCCTGCCTTTTTTTGTTGGTGACATTTTTGCACCACGCATTCTGAGAGAGAGAGAGAGACTTCTGGAGTGATTCAACGCTGTGTGAAGGAGTTTTGGGTACTGAGCAGCACTTTACAGGTTCATTTTGATTTGCCCTTCCTTGTATCGATTTAGAAGAGACTGTGGGGGCTGCACTCTGAGCTCTTTCCCTGGTCCTCTCCATTGTTCTTTCCAGCAGATTTGATGTACAGGTCTCTCCAGGCCGAGATTCAAGGCTGCAATGAGCAGGATGTGGATGGAGAGCAAGATCAACCCTCCCCTTTAAGAACTGGCCGGAGCCATTGTGTGTGTGTTCCATTGCTGACTGACGTCACATGAGCTTCGCCAGCGCTCTGAGGTAGCGCCTCGCTCCTCAGCCTTTGCACCTTGAGAGGTGTGTAGCGCCTGATTTAGCACTCCAATCAACTCCGGGGGCGATAAAAGCCAAGTTTGCAGTCGGAGGCGATAATTAGCGCCAGGCGCTAAACTTTGCGCACAGCCGATAATCGCGCCCCAAATGGGGAGATACTGAATTTTTCCCCCTAGAATTTACAGTTTGTGATATTAGCATTAAAGCACTTAATACTATTACATTTCATTGTTGCTTTACCAGAGAAGCTAACTGATTAAAAATATTTATTGCAAGCAGTAGTTTCTAGATTGTTGTGTTTTAAATGTAGTATTAGTTCTATAGGATTAATATCACTTGAATAACATTACTGTTGATGTCAGAGTAACTTTATTACTTTAACACTGGTGTTCATTTCAGGGAGTTTTGTTGGGCTGCTTAGTAGTCTAAGGGTTAAATATTTTATACTCCCAAAGCAAAAATCATTTCCAATAGGATAGGGAATATGTGGAACAGACCAATAGAAAAAAGCTTATTCTCGGCCAGTTGAGTCAGGAACTGGAACAATAACTGCCGAGAAAGGGGGTTCAGAATTAGAGAGGAAGTAATAGATCGAATCGATTTCCATGGGGTTAGGAAGACAAGAGAGAGATTAAGAAGACTTCCATTTATAGAACATGTCTTGCTTCTCAGAAACATGGAAAAACAATTCATATACAATAAATTATTTTGAAAGTGTAGCCACTGATATGGAGACAAACATAACAGCCATTTTGTGACAGAATGATCCACAAACAACATTAAGGTGAAGTTAACCTGCTTTTCTGATGGTGTTATTGAGAAAGGAATGTTGGCCAGGATGTTGGAGAACTCTCTCCATTTCATGGCATTAGTGTTGGCTGAACAGGCCAACAGGGCCTAGGTTTAACATAAATCCACAGGATGTTTCCAGCAGTGCAGTACCCTCTCTGGTGGTCCAGTATAGATTGCGTGCTCAAGTCCCAGCGCTTAAACCCACTAACGGCTGACTCGGAGGCAACAGCGCAATCCAGTGAGCTAAGGTGACACTGTGATCTTAGGAGTGGAGATGAGGAGGAGGAGGAGTTTAAGGTAGTTATGCATGGACCGTGAAACAAGTTAGCTTTATGGGACAAATGACTTTCTTATGTCCTTTTATAGATGTGATATCTCACATATAAAAAAATCATTGATAAACTTGGCATCCTCACAAGCTCCTAGCAGTCACTTTGAATCTATTCTATTATTACAGAGATAATTTACTAACTTTAATTACAGAAACAGACCATAGCCGCAGTGATACAAAGTAACTGTGTCACTGCAGTACACAGATGCGTGAAAGTACACCAGTGAAATGTAAAAGGTCAGGAAGACAGCTTCAAACAAAGCCATAAAGTATTGCAACATTTTTATCTGAATTTAAAGGGCACTTATTTATATGAATTTTAAAGTCTTGTGTCTAACTAGTGTAAGTCATATCTTGCCTTTAAAAGGCATCACACCTTGGGACATTGCTCATCCATAGATGTGAAGGCCATAGAGAGGGTGCAGAAAAGATTTACGAGAATGATTCCAGGGATGAGGGACTTCAGTTACATGGATAGACTGGAGAAGCTAGGGTTGTTCTCCTTAGAGCAGAGAAGGTTGAGAGAAGATTTGATAGAGGTGTTGAAAATCATGAGGGGTCTAGACAGAGTAGATAGAGAGAAACTGTTCCCATTGGCAGAAGAGTTGAAAACCAGAGGACACAGATTTAAGGTGATTGGCAAAAAAAACAAAGGCAACATAAAGAAACCAAAGGCAACATAAAGAACCTTTTTACTCAGCGAGTGGTTAGGATCTGGAATGCACTGCCTGAAAGGGTGGTGGAGGCAGACTCAATCACGGCTTTCAAAAGGGAATTGGATAAGTACCTGAAGGGAAAAAAAATTGCAGGGCTACTGGGACTAGCTGAAGTGTTCTTGCAGAGAGCCGGCATGGGCTCAACAGGCCGAATGGCCTCCTTCTGTGCTGTGACCATTCTATGATAGATGTTGACAACGCAGAAGGAGGTAATCTGGCCGATTGTGTCTGTGCAGCCTCGATGCTAGAACAATCAAAAACTCACCCCATTTCTCTGCTCTCTCCCCATAGCCCCATATCTTCCTCTGCTTCAAGTATTTATCTAATTTCCCTGCAAAGATGCAATGGTCTCTGCCACAACCTCACCCTGTGGCAAAGCATTCCATGCTCCAACAATCCTCCGTGTGAGAAATTTCTCCGAACCTTCCTTGTCCCACTCTCAGGTCAAATGATTGGCTCAAATAAGGATTAAATCTGTTAAATTCAAATATCAGGCTGATTAGACATGAATGAGTAGAAGCATTTCAATTCAATCAGTAAGTAGCAATGAGAGTTGACTGAGCAGTGGGAAAACAGGTGCTCAATTCAATACTGAACTAGCAAGTAGAAGGAAGCAGCCAATCATATTGTTCCAGAGGTGCAGTTGCTGGTTGAATTCGTCATTTTGTTCATCACACACCAAATGTTAGAATTTTTAAGGATGCAAATCAATCTTGGAAGGACAGAAAGAGATCACCAACATCAATTGACCTCATAATGTGCCCATTTGCAGCAATTAGACTTCATGGCCTTAAAGGTTAAGTTAAACACAGCTTCACCTGTGCAGCAGAATAATATACTCTGACCGTCACATCATGTGACTTGTCATGCGCAATGCCTTGGGAGGCCCGTTACCAATGTTCTCTTTATGTTGTGCGGCCGCGCCGCACTCTGCAGCTCCCGCGCAGCCGGCTTTTAAATAGGAAAAACCGCACACACGCAGCATTTTGAATGGGCCGCGCAGCCCCTTAAAGGGGCCACGCACCCAAAAAAAATTATTAAAAGGACATGCCCATTAGACATGGTGGGACAGAGTTTCTGCTTTGGGCGCAATCGGGAAATTGCACCCAAAATGCGTTGGTTAGGTTAGGCTTCAAGTTTCTGCTTACATTTCAGTCGCGTAATCACAAACGTAACATCCTCCATGAACCAGCGCAACCGGGCAGCGCAATAGAACAGAATGGTTTCTTTTTCTTTCCCTTAAATGTATTCCTTGGTGTATTTAAGAGTGGTAACCTGGTGCAGTTTTATTAATACAGCTAAAAATGGGTTGATCAGCAAAAATAAGCATTTTCAGTCCGTCACCTTGATTTAAAATCACTAAGAAGCTACACTGAACCATCTAAGTTTCATTGGTCGACACTGGTCAGTTTCTAAGTAAATTAAATATTTTTTGATATGAAAAAACTTTTAAAATGTGCCTACTAGGGCCTGTGCGCCTCAGAAAATGAGGACAATTTGAAGAGCCTCCCCGAACCAGCGCAGTCGACGGAATCTCGCAATGTTGACCTGGGGGCGTGGCCAGTTTTGTGGGCGGGGCCTGATTCACGCAAGCAGCGGAAAAGATCATGGAAAACATGAGCCTGAGCGGTTTTGGGCGTAACTCACCTACTTTTAAAATTTCCCGATTTTTTTTTGCTGGTTTGGCTGATTCCGCCCGATTGCGCGGATATAACTAGTGTAAACCAGACCTCGGTCTGTTGAAGCAAGCCACAACCTAGGTGTTAGCTCTTCCACAAGATCAACAGTCAGTAATACCAGAGGCACTTAAAGCTGCTACATAAGGATTGAAGTAATTTAAGATTATAATAGTGCACAGATTTGGATAAGGTACACTCTTTAGTTTATGCAAGTACTATTTATTGTTGTCACCAATGACAGGGGGTAAAATTCTACTCTATCACAGTCCAGTCTGCAATAGGAATTTAATTTGGCATCATGAAGGTATAACTTCTGCTTTACCCTTTGAAAATCTCAGTATATCAGAAATAGTCTGAAAAACATCATAAAAATACTCACAGCCAATGGTTCAGTTGGGAAGTGCCTCACCCACTGTGGAATTGAGGCATGAATTTCGCTGATCTTAGCCAAGGTGGTGGTAGGGGTAATACAATCAACATCAGCACCCTACGGTAAAGGGGAGAATACCTGTGGTGTCTAGTCTTGATCACTTGTATTATAAGCTTCCTCCAATACGATGCATAGCAAACGCGCCTATGACAACTGGTCGAACCGGGCTCTATCCATACCCATTTGGTTTAGTTTAACTCTGACCTGCTCCAATGCACATTAATTGAACCGATTGTTCAGTTAATTGTGCCATGGAGGAAAGCAAAGAACTTAATTGAAGAACCATTGACTAAAATCAATAGCCTATTTACTACAGCTTCAGAGAGCTTGTTTATTCAATTTAAACTCTGTATCTAATTACTGACTTGTTGCTTTCGTGTGCCTGACATACAAAAAGAAACAGAGATCTTTTAATTATAAATGACGTGCTTGCCTGTGCATGAAACAACATTTTCAGCATTGTTTTTCTCAATGTTAACAGTAAGCATTGAGGTCAGATATAATGTGCCCCTTTCTTATTAGTTAGCATATTCTCAATGATGTCTGAATTCCTAGTACTAGTATTTTTTCACTACTTACCACCAAATTTCCCAGTTTTATCTAAAGCAGAGAAGGTTAAGGGAGATTTAATTGAGGTGTTCAAAATCATGGATGGTTTTGATAGAGTAAATAAGGAGAATCAGTTTCCAGCGACAGAAGGGTCGGTAACCAGAGGACACAGATTTAAGGTAATTTGCAAAAGAACCAGAGGTGACATGAGGAGAATTTTTTTCACACAGCGAGTTGTTATGATCTGGAATGCACTGCCTGAAAGGGTGGTGGAAGCAGATTCAATATTGGGCCGGATATTCCGACCCCCACGAGTGCGTACGAGGTGCGTGCGCACCCATAGGGGCCTCGCATGTGCCGGTTTCAGACATGCGAAGCACATGCACTAAAACCCGGCACTTCCGTATCAAGAATCCTCTTGACAGATCATCTGCCTGCCCGGGAGAAGGGCCTCCGCGGGCAGAGAGTTCCGCTTTCTGCACAACCTCTGCCCGCTGAAAACCTTTAAAAATCTTACGCCTGGTAAAAGCAAGTGTAAGGCCTGCTTTTACCAGCATAGAGTTTAAAAAAAAATGTTTCACTCATTTATAATTTAAAAATACTTTTAAAAAAGGTAAGTTTATTTTTAGCCCCGTAAAAAACTTTAATTATATTTTTCAAAAAATTAAATTTTTGTTTAAAACATTTAATTTAATGTAATTTTAACTAATTTTAAATATGTGATTTTGAAAATAATTTATTTAATGTTTAACTGTTTTTTAAGCGATCCCCATTCATACTTTTGACAGTTCCGTACGTAGAGACCTGTCAAAAGTGTGAAGGGGGATTCTCTTCTTTGATTGGTTCCCCATGGCCCACGTGATAGTCATAGAGTCATAGAGTTATACAGCACAGAAAGAGGCCCTTTGGCCCATCGTGTCCACGCCGGCCATCAAGCCCTGTCTATTCTAATCCCATTTTCCAGCACTTGGTCCGTAGCCTTGTATGCTATGGCGTTTCAAGTGCTCATCTAAAGTGCTTCTTGAATGTTGTGAGGGTTCCTGCCTCTACCCCACCCTTTCAGGCAGTGAGTTCCAGATTCCAACTACCCTCTGGGTGAAAAAGTTTTTCCTCAAATCCCCTCTAAACCTCCTGCCCCTTACCTTGAAACTATGCCTCCTGGTTATTGGCCCCTCTACTAAGGGGAAAAGTTCCTGTCTATCTACCCTATCTATGCCCCTCATAATTTTGTACACCTCAATCAGGTCCCCCCTCAGCCTTCTCTGCTCTAAGGAAAACAACCCCAGCCTGTCCAGTCTCTCTTCATAGCTGAAGCACTCCAGCCCAGGTAACATCCTGGTGAATCTCCTCTGCACCCTCTCCAATGCAATCACATCCCTCCTATAGTGTGGCGACCAGAACTGCACACAGTATTCCAGCTGTGGCCTAACTAGCGTTTTGTACAGCTCCATCATAACTTCCCTGCTCAATGTTTTATGCCTCGGCTAATGAAGGCAAGTATCCCATATGCCTTTTTAACCACCTTATCTACCTGTCCTGCTGCCTTCAGGGATCTATGTACATGCACACCAAGGTCCCTCTGATCCTCTGTCCTTCCTAGGATCGTACCATTCATTGTGTATTCCCTTGCCTTGTTAGTCCTCCCAAAATGCATCACCTCACACTTTTCAGGGTTAATTTCCATTTGCCACTGTTCTGCCCATCTAACCAACCCATTTATATCGTCCTGTAGCCTGAGGCTTCCCTCCTCGCTATTTACCACTCCACCAATTTTCGTGTCACCTGCGAACTTACTGATCATACCTCCTACATTCATATCTAAATCATTAATGTACACTACAAACAGCAAAGGACCCAGCACCGATCCCTGCAGTACACTACTGGACACAGGCTTCCAGTCACAAAAACAACCTTCGACCATCACCCTCTGCCTCCTGCCACTAAGCCAATTTTGGAACCAATGTGCCAAATTGCCCTGGATCCCATGGGCTCTTACCTTCTTGACCAGTCTCCCATGTGGGACTTTGTCAAAAGCCTTACTGAAGTCCATGTAGACTACATCAACTGCACTACCCTCATCCACACACCTAGTCACCACCTCGAAAAATTCAATCAAATTGGTTAGACATGATCTCCCCCTGACAAAGCCATGCTGACTATCCTTGATTAATCCTTGCCTCTCCAAGTGGAGACTAATTCTGTCCCTCAGAATTTTTTCCAATAATTTCCCTACCAGTGATATTAGGCTCACTGGCCTGTAATTCCCTGGTTTATCCCGACTACCCTTCTTGAATAATGGTACTACGTTAGCTGTTCTCCAGTCCTCTGGCACCTCCCCTGTGGCCAGAGAGGTTCTGAAAATTTGTGTCAGAGCCCCTGCAATCTACTCCCTTGCCTCACACAGCAGCCTGGGATACATCTCATCAGGGCCTGGGGATTTATCCACTTTTAAAACCGCTAGTACCTCCTCCCTCTCAATACTAATTTGTTCAAGTATATCACAATCCCCCTGCCTGATTTCTATGCCTACATCGTCCTTCTCCATAGTGAACACAGATGCAAAATATTCATTTAAAACCTCCCCTACATCTTCCAGCTCTGATCCCAGGGACACTTGGGAACCGCCTGCACCCCTGGGCCTGGGCCTCTGTGCACGCGGACCAGGAGAGGCCCAGGATCAGAAGTCTCGGGACCTACGGAGCCAGCAGGTAAGTGCGTAGATTTTTCCCAATCGGAGGAAAATCCGGCCCAATATCTTTCAAAAGGGAATTGGATAAATACTTGAAGGGGAAACATTTGCAGGCCTATGGGGAAAGGGCATGGTAGTGGGACTAGTTAGATAGCTTTCACAGAGCCAGCATGGGCTTCTGTACTGTATCATTCTATGAAAGTGAGAAGTCGCACAACACCAGGTTATAGTCCAACAGCTTTATTTGAAATCACAAGCTTTCGGAGCGCTGCCCCTTCGTCAGGTGACGAAGGAGCAGCGCTCCGAAAGCTTGTGATTTCAAATAAAGCTGTTGGACTATAACCTGGTGTTGTGCGACTTCTCACTTTTGTCCACCCCAGTCCAACACCAGCATCTCCACATCATTCTATGAAGACATTTGCCTCTCTAAAAGCCCCTTCAACTGTGATAGTGGCAGAATGGCAAGAAGCAGATGGTGGCCTAACCGTGGACTTGTCCACGAGCCCTGCCCAATCAATGTGATTGCTTCGGTGCAGAATAGACACTGTGTATTCTCCACCTGTCCAGGACAGTATGTCACTCTTGCTTTAAGTCAATTTACATTGCAATGCAGCCAAGAGCAGATGAAGCTCAGCCCACCTACAGCGAGCAAGATGTAAATGGAAAGCAGCCTGATGATTTGAGCATATGCCCCTCAGTTAATGCCATACTGCAAGGCTGATCGCCTACGTTTGTCCCCGAGTTCTGTTGGCCTTCTGGGCACTTTTGAAACCTACCAGATTTCTCCTTCCACACTCTCTAAACATTTAAATTTCTAACTCTTGGGAGAGAGCTGTGCGTGTGTAGTATCTGGGTATGCACAGTGCTCTCCCCCGCAGGATCATTGGAGATGAAGCCAAGCAGGAGCCAAGCAATGTTGCTGCAGCTGTCTCCAACTCCTCATCCCCTCAACACAGTTCTGCTGAGCTGGAAAATGAAGTGGAGTTACTGTCATCAGTTGCAGTGTAAATGCCCGTTCTAAATGAAAGGAATGATGCTGCTTATTTGATGAAATTACCACCCACTTAAAATGAAAAGCTCATCTTCTATTGTTGAACAGGTCCCTTTCAAAGTCTCTTTGTTGCATGCTTTTATCATTCATAAAGAATAATGGAATATGTCAAACAGAAATAAGCACCTTTGCTGATAATATTCTACAATACTGACTAAATCTCTTATTTTTTGAAAATTTATATTCACTCAAGGTCAGTGACAGTTAATGTGAAGATTACAATTCTGTGCAGTCAGTTTCAGGTTAGAGTGACAACCCAGAGAAGCAGTGAGTTCAGTCCAGCACCTTCCACAGGCGGAAGACTCTTCCGATCAGCATTGTGAATGCAGCAAATTTAAATTGAGCTGACTGCTTACCGCAACTCAACCCCCTGAACTTGCTGCTGTCTCCAACTCCTCATCCCCTCAGTCAGTAACACTCAATAAACCGGCTCCCCATCATGGGATCCTTTGTTGCCATAAACAGAGTATTGTCACAAATGGGTTCCGCTGTAGTGTGATCCATCAAAGCAACAACAAAGACAGTGAAACGCTTTGAAATCACTGAAGTGCTGCAGAAAACAATAATGACAATATTGTCTTCATACGCTGTGATTTGCCTAAGCCTTGCAGTTGCTTCCAGGAAATGTCAACTGTGAAACAACCAAGTGGTGAGACATTCTCGTCTCTTCCGATTATTTGTGATTTACAAGTATTATCCATTAGCAATGTATACCCCCTGAATGTTTAACATCAGAGAATGACCCTCAAAGGAACATATACAATCCTGAATCTCAATCTTTAGGTGTCAGCCTTGGCTCAGTGGGTGGCTCTCTCACCTCCAAGTCATGAAGGTTGTGGGTTCAAGTCACACTCCAGAGACTTGATTACAAAATGTAGGTTGACACTGCAGTGCAGTACCGAGGGAGTGCTGCACCGTCGGAGGTGCCGTCTTTCAGATAAGACATTAAACCAAGACCCCGTCTGTCCTCTCAGGTGAATATAAAAGATTCCATGGCACTATTTCGAAGAAGAGCAGTGTAATTCTCCCTGGTATCCTGGCCAATATTTGTCCCTCAACCAACATCAGTAAAACAGATTATCTGATCATTATCACATTGCTGTTTGTGGGAGCTTGCTGTGCACAAATTAGCTGCTGCGTTTCCTACATTACAACAGTGGCTACACTTCAAAAGTATTTCATTTGCATTTGGGACACCCTGCGGTCATGAAAGGTAGCTACATGAAAGTTCATTCTATCTTTATTTCTTTTCAAAGCCTGTTGCTTTTTTTAAAACAAAATGTTCTCTCCCTTCTTTCTTGAAGGTGGCAACTTGTGCCGGGGGATTGTTCCACTGGCACAGGAAGGTACCTCGACCCAGAGGATGTTCTTCATGTGTGAGCCTAGACGATGAGTGTCAACAGGTTAATTAACACTGAAATATAAAAGTTTACCCATTTCTGTTCTTAACACCATGCAAAAACAAGTCAAGGAAAATACATGCCATTTGGCTTGTTGAATCTAATTCCTCTAGTATTCTAAATCAAACAGTCCAACTGCATTTTGAATGTCCCATATCTTTCACTCTACTGGTTTTACCTGTTCAAGTGGACTGGCTAGACTCAAGGCATTCTATGGTGGCTATTTCCTATTAAGCGATTGCCATATGGGTTCCTTTCTCAGCTCTTCCCTCAAGTCTATTCCTTAAAATGGTTACCCTTAATTTGCCCATTGTTGATGTTAGGTTAATGGGCCTGGGTTAGACTTTATCCCTTTGTTTTTAAATCTGAGCAGTATGGGGGTGAAATTCATCCTGGGCGGAGGCACAATGTGGACAACAGTGTGTCAGCAGCTTGTTTTATACTCTGCCCGATTTTCTTTTCCATTGGAATAGGATGGAGTGTAAACTGGGCTGCTGATGCACTATTGTCCGTTTTGTGCCATCGTCCAAGAGGATTTTCACCCCCTAAGTTTCTAACTTCTAACCTGTAAGGGGTTTTTGTCGTGCTTGTATCCCAGACGGTGCTGGTGCGAGGTTAGGCCTTCGTTGCCTAATACTATTGCTTGCTCTGGTCTCCGGCCAGCCTTTTAGCAATAAGCACCTGTGAGTGGTTCGACCCACTCGCCCTTACGGTTCTAACACTGGACTTAGGTGCAGGAGCAGTAATGCAGAGAAAAACTCGAATAGACCCGGTTGAATAGTACGAAATGGAAATCTTTATTGCATAGCGTCCAAAATCATGAAGTACATGTCATAGGCGCAAATTAACGAGAGTACAAGTATACATACATTCATAAAGCTTGGTCTATGGTAATGAAGAACGCACGGCACATCGTAAAAAGGGGAACACATTATACTTTATCTTTAATAAAACCACCCTCCCTTATCAATACCTACACTACGTCTAGATTTGTAGGATCGGGAAACATGCTCACCACTCGTGATACTTCGGAGAATTTTAAAGTGAGGCACTCGGCTCGTTTCGCTGCAGCGCCTGACTGTCACGTGTTTGGAGGGGTTCTGCACCCCACTTGTTTATCTTCGCTGCTGCGACAAGCAGGCCAGGCTCCCTGTTGTCATGAAGAACTCGACAGAACTCGGACACGGTTCAAAGAAGAGCCTTCCTGTGCCCGACACCGGTTGTCGGTAGATTTCAATGAAGAGTCTTTCATGTATTTTCGGGCACGGTCGGGGTTTACTGACCGTGGCGGCACGTGGATTCTTCTTCTTTTCTTGTCATTTCGTCTTGTCTTTTCGGGCCTTCGGGTCCAGACACCGTTTACCGACTCTCGGGATGGTGCACCCGGTCACTTGCCCTTGTCGAGGCGGCTCGTTCCGTTTGAACTCCACCCAACATTCGAATAACCGACCAGTATGGCTAAAAGTCAAGAGTCAACAATGTCCAGCCCTAAGGAAGAGCTTCAGCAAGGGTTCACCGAGAGATAAGAGAATAAGAGACGATTCGAGCGAATAAGAGACCGATGGACATTTGTTCACTATAGTTGTAGTGCTGTGTTCCCTTATCTCCCGCTCAAATCTTAATGTTTGTCCTTTGTGTAATATTGGCGCTCAAAACTCCCAGCATGGGGCGATTATCTTTTTAACGGGTTTCGGTAGCACCTGAAACTGGCCAACTACCCGTTAATGTTTTCCCCATTGTTGACCCAGCCAGGATCGTATGAATCGTCTCCCTGACTGGTTTTGGGGGCCCCCGAATACTTGTTTAATCACCCGTCGATGTCTCTCTCATTGTAGAGCCGTGGGGGTATTTGTGTATTGATGTGTCTGGATGGGCCTTCGATTGCCCAGTACAATGATCCTTACTTGTGCATGGAAAACGATTCCAGCACTCATATCTTTGCTATTGTCACAAATGCAAACAGGTTGCATCCTGTCTTTATCAGTGTTTACTGAGTATGATCCAGTCTTATATCGAATGTATATTCGACGCCATCTTGTCTGCCCACTGTAATTCTGGAAGCTTCTGCCACGATGCGCGGCGGCCATTTTACAGGCTTCTGTGTCCTTTATAATCATGACAGCATTTCGTTTAATAAAACTGATCAAACGAATCTGCTTCTATCTTGTTATTTTGAATCGCGATAATTGCGAAACTTTACAAACCTCTCATGACTAGAGCCCCACAAATTGCTTCCCTACTCTACTTTTGTATCCTGGGATATGTGGCATCTGGATAAGAGTATTCATTAGTCTTCAATCCTTTAGTAAATCAAGTATATCTGTTATGCTGATTTCAAAATCCTCTCAGATATTCGTTTGTGGAAAAGAAATGTAATAACTAGGCAGTAAGTCATGAAATAATTCAACTATGTCCTATTCATCTTCAATTGCTCTACCAATTGTATCTTTTATAAGTTGTAACTACCTTTTTAACCACTATTTTACTGTTAAGATACAGAAAAATAGTTTTATCCTTATGCATAATCTTGTTGGCTATGTGCATCTCCAGGGTCCTCATTGCACTCTCAGTATTTTTCTTCTTAACCTTCTTTAACATTTTACTAAAGTCCTCCCATGGTCTGCACTTGAATCATTTGCTGTGGGACCTCTGAATGTTCAACAGGAACAGAACACCTGGCTGATTGAACCCATGTCTAGCCCAGGGACACTGAGGTCAACTGTAATGTTGACACTACTGCTGAGCTGAGATCAGCAAACTCATTAGAGAAGGAATAGAGGCGAGGATATTCCTGTACAGCGATCCCACAGTGGGCAGGGGTAGTGTACAAGTAATGGCAACTTTCAGTTCGTTAGGTACAAAAAGAGTCCATGTTTGTTTAATACTCAGATTCAGTGGACCTGATACAGGCCCCAATTTTCGCGAAACAGATACAGAAAACAGCGCACAAACGTAACGAGAAAGAAAGAGAGAAAACGCAAAGGAGGGAGAGCAAGAATACGAGGCAAGGAGATAAATGGAAATCATAAAATGGAAATAGAGGGAGAAAACATGAGAAGGGCTCCCAAAGCATTTCCCCATGCTGCACTGAACAAGCCACCAAGTAAGGTATAAGGTTCCCATTGAGCTTTCCCTTCCTAGCTACCTGGCCTCTACTAGACACCTCCTCACAATGGCATGGCTTGAATTGGAGCCTCAACAGATATGGGACATCACACCTCTCCCTCGCTCCCATCTCTGATACTGCACGTTGATGCTCCACCACATGATAAAGCTGTCAGTTTGATGAAGAAAGGAGATCAAGTGAAGTCTAACAAATAAACAGAAGCAGAAGAAGCAAAAGAGACTGGCAAAAGAGGAAAGAGAATAAAAATCAGAGCAAAAAAAGATTCAATAAGAGAGGAAATCAAATGTTCTAACATTTAGTGACTACTAACAGTGTTATTTCCTGGTAATCAAATGTTGATTAAACCTGCATTGATTACATTACAGCCATTAATCCTTCAGTGAAGTTATCATCACTCAATGACAGTATGAATGGTTTGGCCATTGATATCTACCAGCTTTTCTCCAGAATTAATGACCCACGAATGAAACTGCAGAAATGTGCGGCTTTGAAATGTGTAGTATGTTTGGTGTGTGAGGAGATACGTGGGCATTCCTTCATTTTTCATTAACAGAGAAACTTCACTCAACTCGTGGTCAAAAATAACGAATTCTTCTTTCTTTTCAAAAATAACTGAACAAAAACATTTTAAAAAGGCATGTACCAACTATAATGGTGAATTACAGATCCGGGTGAATCATTGCAAAGCAGTAATCAAACCCCAAGCATTAGATGATGTTAGAACCTGTCATCTGAGCCCATTAATGAGATTGTGCCTTGCAATCAGTCCCAACTTTCCAGTATGATCTTCTATATAATTTTTCCTGTGCACTTCACACCTTTTCCCTGTGATTTCACTTGTCTACACAAGTCAGATGGAAGCAACACAATAGTTCAATTATTTCCATAGCTTGTGTTTTCAAACTCACATTTGCATGAAGGAAAATGGACTGGGGAAAATACCAAAGAGAAACAAGATAATTACAGAAAAAGTTTGATCACAATCGGCCGCATTTTGCGGTAGAAATAATGGTGAGGCTAACAGCACTCACCATTATTAACGTGTAAATTGCGCAGCAACTTCCAGCGACTGCACATGCACAGTTAAATGCGTAAATCAGGAAGTTGCTGCCCAGGTGCCTTGCTCCTCCAAAAGCTGTGCAAGAATGGTATCTCGCCGAGAAACTCACCATTGAAATACATGGAACGGCGTGAAGTTGCTGAACTTACATGATAGATACACACTAAACGTGTCAGAAAAAGTTAGGCTTGTCCATTCCAGTGTAAGCACCCTTGTGTGATAAATCTTAATTACTACCAAACAGCCTCTCTGGCACTGAAAATTTTCTTTAACAAGTGTGGAGTCTCATTTCTGTGGGGAACCAAGGGGGTAGTAAGAGTGAGGAATTTAAAGTAATTAATATCAGTAGAGCAAAAGTACTTGAGAAACTAATGGGACTAAAAGCCAACAAATCCCCTGGACCTGATGGCCTACACCCTAGGGTTCTAAAAGAGGTGGCTGCAGAGATAGTGAATGCATTGGTTGTGATCTTCCAAAATTCCCTAGATACAGGAATGATCCCAAAGGATTGGAAGGTAGCAAATGTAACCCCGCTATTCAAGAAAGGAGGGAGAGAGAAAACAGGGAACTACAGGCCAGTTAACCTGACATCAGTCGTCGGGAAAGACTAGAATCCATTATTAAGGAAGTGGTATCAGGGCACTTAGAAAATCATAATATGATTAGGCAAAGTGAACATGGTTTTATGAAAGGGAAATCGTGTTTGACAAATTTATTAGAGTTTTTTGAGGATGTAACTAGCAGGGTAGATAAAGGGGAACCAATGGATGTAGTATATTTGGATTTCCAAAAGGCATTTGATAAGGTGCCACATAAAAGGTTGCTAAGCAAGATAAGGGCTCATGGGGTTGGGGGTAATATAGTAGCATGGATAGAGGATTAGTTAACGGACAGAAAACAGAGAGTAGGGATAAATGGGTCATTTTCCAGTTGGCAGATTGTAACTAGTGGGGTGCCGCAAGGATCAGTGATTGGGCCTCAGCTACTTACAATCTATATTAATGACTTAGATGAAGAGACCGAGTGCAATGTATCCAAGTTTGCTAATGATACAAAGCTAGGTGGGACAGTAAGCTATGAGGAGGACACAATGGCCCAGAAATTGATCCCGCGACGCGAGAGTACGCACTGCGTACTCTCGCGTATTCCCACTCCAATTGCCGGTTTTCTGCATGCCCTGCGCATGCGCTGAAAACCGTCAATTGCTCTTTTGAAAAGGGGGCGGTTCCTCGGTGCATCGCGTGCGCGCTACAGGCTGCGTGCACGCTGTGCACTTCATGCTTTGGACGCGCATGTAAGTACGGAAGATTTTAGAAATGGAAAAAGGAGGAGTAAGACCCACTTTTAAGAAGGTAAGTAGTGAATTAAGTATTTTTTTTAATTTTTTTTAACAGGTATATCTTTTTTAGAGACTTTAAAGACAGGTAAGTTTATTTTTATAACTTTTTAAAAGATTTTAAATTTTTTCAAAAATTTAATTTTTTATTTAAAATGGTTAATTTAATTAACTATACTTATTTTATTAATGTGATTTTTTTTTTAAATTTAATTGAGGTTTAGCTGTTATTTTGGGGAGGTGTAAGATTCATAGATTTCACAGCACGTATGTGAAACTTATGAATGGAAGATGGTGTGCTGCCATTGGCTCTAACTGAGTCACGTGATCCCACAGCTCGCACGAATTCACTACGCCGCTGGGATACGCAAGCACTGCCCAGCTGATGTCTGGAACATCAAGTTCGTGCGAGCTGGATCTGAAAAAGCACAAGCGGAGTGAGAGATCGCGGGGAAGCCTTACCCCCGCGGGAACAGCGCGAGATCAATTTCTGGGCCATTGAGCCTCTAAAGGGATATAGACAAGTTAAGTGAGTGGGCAATAAGGTGGCAGATGGAGTATAATGTGGGGAAATGTGAGGTTATTCACTTTGGTAGGAAGAATAGAAAAACAGAATATTTTTTAAATGGTGAGAAACTATTAAATGTTGGTGTTCAGAGAGATTTAGGTGTCCTCGTACAGGAAACACATAAAGTTAGCATGCAGGTTGTAAGGGTTTCGGACCGTCTCTCAGCCTGTGAGATTCGCGTGGCTCTGTGCAGCCTGTATGTCAGTGCGGGTTTAGGCCTTATTGCCTGTTCTGGTCTCCAGCCAGTCTGGGAGCACTAGACACACCTGTGAGTGGTTCGAATCACTCGCCCTTACGGTTCTAGACACTGGACTTAGATGCGAGAGCAGTAATGGAGATGAAACTCAGGTAGACTCGGTTGAATGGTACGAAATGGAAAATCTTTATTGCATAATACTTAAGATTACGAAATACATGTCATAAGCACAGATTAATGACAGTACAATCTTACACGCAGTTATGTAACTAAATTCAGGGAAACGAGGAACGAACGACACATCGTAAATGGGGGCACACATTACAATTATCCTTAATACTTGAAACCCTCCCCTATCAATATCTGTCCTAGCTAGATTCGTAGGATTCGAGACTCATGCTCACCACTCGTGATAACTCGGAGAAATTCCGAATAGCTGATCGGATGTTTTTCACCGCAGCACCCACGTGTCGATCAGGGGGTCTCCTGGCCCCACTTGTTTACCTGTTTCTGCTCCGGCTAGCAGGCTGGAACGTCTGCTGTCATGAAGATCTGTGTTGGCTTTCAGAGTTCGGACAATACTCAAAAAAGAATCTTCCTGTGCCCTCGCACAGGTTCGATAAAACTCGAAGAAGAATCTTCCTGTGCCCTCGCACAGGTCCGATAAAATTCAAAGAAGAGTCTTCCTGTGTCAGTTCTGTAAAGTTCGAAGAAGTCTTCCTGGCAAGGAAAATGTCAATTTGACCTACAGGCGTGGTCGGGGCTTACTGACCGTGGCGATAAGTATGGTCTTCTTCTCTTCTCATCACATCTCATCTCATCTCATCTCATCTCATCTCGGGCCTTTGGTTCCGATACCGTTTACCGACTTATCGGAATGGTGCGCCCGCTTCAAGGCTTCAGAGCCCAGCTCTACACAGGTCTTCGCGACACGACACGAGGTAGATCCGAACGGATCATAAAGTTCAACAGTCTTTTGAAAAGAGACACGAGGCAAGCAGGAACAAGACGGCGAGTCAAGAGCACAGGAGCAGCCACGAGGATAAGAGAAAGATGGACGGTTTGGAGCTTGTAATTATAGTACAAAATCTTCCGTTTCCCGCCCAACCTTAATGTCTTTTCTTTTGTTAGGGTTTGGCGCTCAAATGTCTTGTATAGGGTGATCTCCGTTTTTAATGGGTTTCGGGGCTACTCGTAAATGTCTGAGTACCTGTTAATTTTTCTCCCATTGTTTAATCGGTCGGTGTTCTCCCTGGAGGGGTTTTGGGGCTTCCAAGTGTTTTCTGTAACTACCCGCTAACGGCTCTCTCATCGTAGAGTCATTGGGATTTTACATATTAATGTCTTTGGATGGGCTCTTGATTACTTGGTACAATAGCTTTTATTCGTACCTGGGAGACCGATTTCAGTATTTATGTGTATACTGTAAACCCATGATGTCTCGTGTATTATCTTCAATGTGCTGAATCTTAATCGATCTTGCACAAATGTTTATTGGAATGCCATCTTGTCTGCCTGTCGAAAAGTCTAGAATGTTCCGCCACGAGGTGCGGTGGCCATTTTACAAGCTGCTTGTGTCCACTTTGAAACCTGACAGCATTCCGCTGAAATAAAAGCTGTTTGAACGAAACTAAGTGTTTTTCTCTTTATTAATAAAATCGCGATATATTGCGAATTCTACAAGGTACAGCAAGCAGTTAGGAAGGCAAATAGCATGTTGGCCTTTATTGCAAAGGGGTTGGAGTACAAGGGTAAGGAAGTCTTACTACAATTGTACAGGACTTTGATGAGACCACGCCTGGAGTACTGTGCACTGTTTTGATCTCCTTATCTGAGGCAGGACATACTTGCCTTAGAGGCGATGCAACAAAGGTTCACTAGATTGATCCTTGGGGTGAGAGGGTTGTCCTATGAGGAGAGATTGAGTAGATTGGGCCTATACTCTCTGGAGTTTAGCAGAATGAGAGGTGATCTCATTGAAACATAAAAGATTCTGAAGGGGATTGACAGGGTAGATGCTGAGAGGTTGTTTCCCCCTGGCTGGAGAGTTTAGAACTAGTGGGCCTCAGGATAAGGAGTCGGTCATTTAAGACTGAGATGAGGAGGAATTTCTTCACTCAGAGGGTTGTGAATCTTTGGAATTCTCTATCTCAAAGCGCTGTGAATGCTGAGTCGTTGAGTATATTCAAGGCTGAGATGAACAGATTTTTGGATTCTAGGGAAATCAAGGGATATGGGGATCGGGCGAGAAAGTGGAGTTGAGGTCGAAAATCAGCCATGATCTTATTGAATGGCGGAGCAGGCTCGAGGGGTGGGATGGCCGACTCCTGCTCCTATTTCTTATGTTCTTCAGATTTTAATTACTGTTGGAGATTTAAAAATATTAAAAAAAAATTTTTTTTTAACTTTTTCTTTTTGTCTCTTCTTTTCTCTCTCTCTTAATGCAATCTTTCTTTTCCTCTCTTTTTTTCATTTCTGTACTTGATTTGACATTGAATTAAATATTCCAACTCGCACTTCCTGGTTCAGACTCTGCGCTGCTCATTAACGATTCTTCAATTGCTTGCCCTGTTCACACAGGTTTCAGATGCTCTGTAGAGGGCGCTGTATTTTTGGAATAGTTGGCTTCCAGTTGCAACTTCCAGTGTAAAAGCCCCTAGAAAGGCTATGAGCAAGTGCAAGTCGAACGAACGGCACCGTTCGTTCTCCCCTGACCGCAAAATCCACCCACTATATATTCACTTCATCTTAAATAAATTGTCAGTCTCTATCCTTTTTTGTTATTCACTCTCAGGTTATGGGCGTTGCTGGGACAGCCTGCATTTATTGCTCATCCCCAGTTGCCCTGAGAAGGTGATGTTGGGCCTTCCTCTTGAATAGCAGTTTGATACAACCAAGTGACTTTCTCGGCCACTTCAGAGGGCTGTTTAGAGTCAACCTTGTTGGTGTGGGACTGGAGTCACATATAGGCCAGACCAGGTATGGACGGCAGCTTTTCTTCCCTAAAGGACATTCGTGAACCATATGGGTTTTATGACAATCCAACAGTTTTGTGGTCACTTTTCCTGAAAAAAAAAATCCATGGTGGGATTTGAACTCATGTTCTACTGGATTATTGGTCCAGTAATATAACCACTGCCCTATCATAGTGATATTTCCTGAAATAGAAGACTTTCACTGCCTCTTACAAAAAAAAACCTCTGTTCTTCATATTGTTGGTACTTGCCACTACCTCCCACCACCCCCTCCTATTCTCGCTTAAATTGATAATGCTCTTTATTTCACTCAGTATACTATTCACAGGAATCAGTTAAAGTTTTGGAATTGACAGATCCCTTTAAGTAGTATTCACCTCTTGCATGCTATTGATTTTCCTATAGTTTCAGCAAGGTCACTGCTAACTGTAAGGTCAATTGTTTATCAATTACAAGCCAGAAAAATCAGTCAATTTTTTTTCCTTTGGGCTTATACTTTTAAAGAGGAAACACCTCGACTAGCTGTAGGGGCCGGTGCTTCATGATTGCAGCAGGCAGATACTTGTTCCTTCTCCACTATCCACTCATGTTGTCCAGTGAGGATAACTGCCCAGCAATCAGAAGGTATCGGTAAACATTCTTACCTCTAACAGTTTCTAAGCCAATCACATTAAGTGTTTTGGTTCAAGGCTCCAATAACAGAATAACTGCAGCATCCTGAATCTTCCCATTTTTTGGAAGTTTTGAGTACAGAAGGAAGTCTTTCAGCCCATCGTGTCTGTGGCGGCTCTTTGCTGGAGCAAGCCAAAATCTCATCCCATTGTCCTGATCACTCCCCTGTGACTTCCTCTGCTTCAAATATTTATCGGCTCTTTCCTTAAAAGATGCAATGGTTTCTGCCTTCTGTGCAAATCCTTCTTTGCTCTAACAGTTCTGAATAAAAAAAAATCCTCCTAACCTCTCTCCTTACTCTCAGTTTACAAATCTAAGTTGATGTCTACTTGTCACTGACTCGCCAACCTGAGGAAATGGTCTTTTTCTATTCACCCCATCAAACTCTTCTAATATTAAAAACCTCTTAATTCTCCTCTTCACTTCCCATCCTGAATTAGCCCTAGCATCTTGAGTTTTCCCCTGCAACTATAGTTTCCTAACCATGGCATTATTCTGGTGATTGTATGCTGAATGCTCTCTGTGATTTCAATTTTATACAGTGACAGTACACAGCACAGTGGCACTGACATTGGTGATGTTCCATACAGAGCAGGACACAATTCCCAACATGGTTGTTTGAGCGCTTTGTTTGTGTCTTTGTGGGAAGCACAAGGCAGCTATTTTCCCAAAGAGAGGGATCTTCCACCAGTTGGTTTTTAGGGTGGCACTGACCTTAAAGCAGATTGGTTAAGCTTCTTCCATTAGCCCAGGAAAATGTATGGCACAGTTGATATTAGAGAGATTACAGAGGCTGACCTCGGAGTATTCATTGGAACATCCGTGTGAACCCTAGAATCTTCTTCTAATTTTATTCCTCCAGTATCACGTCTACAGCTGTTTTCCATCTTTTACAGTATGTCATTTCTCTGTTGCTTTGCAGAAGAATTCACCCACCCAGCTGGGTAATTTATTTTCTGTGACCATGTTTAAAGGCACAAAATGGTAGGGGGGGAGGGGAATGTTTTGGAGTGAATCAAAAATTGGATCAATCAAGAGGAAGGAAAGGGTAGTTAGTCATCGAGCTGCATCAGAATAGAGAAAGGTGGTTGTAGGGTGCTTCAGAAGTTTGCTGGACCATTATTGTTTATATTTTGTCGAAATGACCTGCGAGTGGGGACACAAATTAAGCTCCGTTTGCTGACAGTACAAAATGGGGAGAAGGATAATGGAACAAACAGAACAATTACAGTGGAATCTGGATAAAATGGAGGATTAGGCTGACAATACGAGCAAGGGCGATGATCTGGAGAAGGGGAATAACCAGTGGGAATATAACTTCAACAGTGTTGATTACAGCACACAACATAAGAGAGCAATCTGGGGATACAGATGGATAGCTCATTCGCATTATTAGTGGAACCGGAGACAGCAGTAAAGAAAGGAAACAAGACCTTAGGGTTTATAGCATGAGAGAAGTCCCGAGGGTAATAGTGAGCTTGAGTAGATCATGCTGATCACTCTATTACAGTGGGGTGTCCTAAGTTTGGAGATGGCTCATAGGAGGCAACTAAATTGATAGCAAGGATTGGATGCCTGAGTTGTGAGGAGAGGGAGAGGAATGTACAGACTGGTGGAAAGAGGCTCTGGGGTGACCTTGTCACAGTTTTCAAGATGTCAGATAAACTGGACTAATTAAATTGTTCAGTATAATCACCAGCTCTTCATTCAGGGGCACAGAATTGATTTGAGAAGAAGGAAGATAAATAGACAGTTTAGATTTAACTACTTCACAGAGGAATGTGCGGAGACCAATGTTCCCTCTAATTATTTTTGGGCTGAGGGGCTGAATGGCCCATTCAAAAATCCGTGCCTGTGCGTTTTTTGCATTGAAAAGCTGGTTAGCTGGCTGCGCAGGAGGTCCAGAGCAGCTTAAAGGGAACATTGGTGGAGACTGCCCAGGAAGTGCAGTGGAGCCAGATAATATCGGCAAATTCAAAAGGGAGAAAAAAAATTCAGGCTATAATGGATAAAATGGGCCGTATATTCCGATGCCTATGGGTGTGTATGGGCTGTGTACACACCCATAGGGACATCGGAAATGCCGGTTTCAGGCATGCCAAGCGCATGCGCTGAAAACCGGCATTTACGATCTGACAAGAATGCTCTGGAGAAGGGCCTCTGCGGGGGGAGAGTTCCGCTTTCTGGAGAACCTCTGCCCGCAGAAAACCCTTAGAAATCTTACGCCTGGTAACAGCAGGCGTAAGTCCTGCTTTTACCAGCACAAGAGTTAAAAAAAAGCTAAAAAAAATTTTCACTCATTTATCATTTAAAAATACTTTAAAAATGTAAGTTTATTTTTAGCCCCGTTAAAAACTTTAATTCTTTTTTTCAAAAAATTAAATTTTTGTTTAAAATATTTAATTGATTGTAATTTCAACTCATTTTAAAAATGTGATTTTTTTTTTTAATGTATTTAATGTTTTACTATGTTTTTTCATTGATCTCCATTCATATATTTGACAGGTCTATCTGTCAAGTGTATGAAGGGAGATTCCCTTCTCCTATTGGCTCCCCATGGCCCACGTGATCCCAGGGATGCTTGCGAACCGCCTGCGCCTCTGGGATACGTGGGCCCTGCGCATTTCCAGTTGGAGAGGCCCAGGATCGGAAATGGCCGGATCTCAGGAGCCCTCAGGTAAGGGCGTAGATTTTTTCCAGATCGGAGGCCTCCGCACGCAGGAAGCCTCTGATGGGAAAATACGGGCCATCATGGTTTTTTAGTCTTGTATATTCCTATGGACACCAATTGTTTAGAAAAAGGAAATAAACTGTTTAGAATTATACATAAATAAAATTACAATTCCAAGATATTCTTTGTGTGTCTGTATAGTGCAGCCACTGAGCATCTTAAACATGGACACCTCCATCGTGCATGTCTAATTCATAGGAATAAGACGAGGCCATTCAGCCCCTCGAGCCTGTTCTGCCATTCAGTTGGATCATGGCTGATCTGTATCTGAACTCCATCTACCCGCCTTGGTTCCATAGGGGTAAAAATTCAGTTGGTTGCGCCTCCCGTTAGCGCCTTAAGAGGGCGCTAATGGGGCGCAAAGCCGCTAGCGCCCGGGCGCAGCGATGTTTGCGCCGCTCGGGAACTTAACTAGACATTGTGCGGCGGCGCTAAACTTTACCGCTGCGACCACCTGCGCGCGCAGATTGTGACGTCATTCCATGGTGCAACGCCCTTGTGGCGCCCCGGAGCGGAAATTGAGTGGCGCCCCCTGCCTTACCGCCTGGCGCATCCAACGACCGGAAGACTGGAAGGCTATCAATCGCTGTGGGGCTGGGGGGGGGGCGCTATTTAAAGGGGGCCTCTTCCTGTCTTTTTCTGTGGTTGACATTTTTGCACCACTCGTTCTGAGAGAGAGAGAGAGATTCGGAGAGAGAGAAAGAGAGACTTCTGCATTGAGTCAACGCTGTGTGAGGTAGTTTTGCCTACTGATCCTAACTTCGCTGGTACTTTGGTTGCTGTCCTTCATAACTTTGCTTGCAAAGAGACTATGGGGGCTGCACTGATTGGGGGCGTCGTCCTGCTCCAGCTGAATTGGAGGACACAGAGACGCAGAGAGAGAGTGGCAATGATGGCCAGACGGAGGAGGGCCAACAGGCGTATGTACAGGAGAGCTTACCCTCCCAGGGTATATCGTGAACAGCTCTCCTACATTCATATGTCTGAGGAGCTGTGTTTGCGAAGGCTGCGATTCAGCAAGGAGGTGGTCACTGAGCTCTGCCACCTGCTGCAGCCAGATCTGCAGCCTCAACTGAGGTCCAGGACGTCTCTGTCGGTGGCAGCGAAGGTCACAGTGGCTCTCAACTTCTATGCTACTGGCTCATTTCAAGCTGCTGCTGGGGACCTCGCCAATATCTCCCAGTTCGCGGTGCATTGCTGCATCCGGCAGGTCACAAATGCCCTCTTTAAAAGGAGACGAGAGTTCATCTCTTTCCCCATGACCCCAGACAAGCAGCGTGACCGCGCTCTGGGCTTTGCGAGGATAGCGGGCTTCCCCATGGTGCAGGGCGCCATTGACTGCACGCATGTGGCTTTGCGTGCTCCACATGAGAATGCCGAGGAATTCCGGAACAGAAAGGGGTTCCATTCCTTGAATGTTCAGTTGGTCTGTGACCACAGACAGCTGATACTCGCTGTCAATGCCCACTATCCTGGCAGCTGCCACGATGCTTTCATCCTGCGCCAGACTACTGTGGCAGAACTTTTCGAGGCACCGCATCAGCCAGTTGGTTGGCTTCTCGGGGACAAGGGGTATCCATTGAGCACCTGGCTGATGACACCGCTCCGTACGCCCAACACCCCTGCTGAGCTGCGGTACAACGAGAGCCATCAAGCTACCAGGAACATCATTGAGCGCACAATCGGCGTGCTGAAGCAACGGTTCCGCTGTCTTGACCATTCTGGAGGAGCCCTGCAGTACTCGCCTGAGCGAGTCTCTCTCTTCGTAGTTGTGTGCTGCATGTTGCATAACATGGCAATCGTCAGGACCCAGCCAATGCCACCAGGCCTTGGAGCACCACCAGAGGAGGAGGAGGAAGAGGACGAGGAGGATGATCATCAGCAGCACCAAGGCGGGAGGGCGGCCCACAATGGTGAAACTGCAAGGGCCATCCGTCAACGGCTGATAGCAAGCCGCTTCTAGGGCCCCTGCTGTGGAAATGGCTTCTGCCATTGCTAACAACATCAATGAACCCAGCACGCAACCCCTAAGCCGGCCAAGGCACCAATGATTCCAAACACCAAACATGTATATTTTGAATACAAAAACTTATTTATTTTACAAACTCTGTGTGTGTCATTTCCTCATGACAAACTCATAGAAATAAACACAAAAAAACAGTCATTAACATAACTGGTTCTCACAACCTGGAGATAATGTCCAAAACACTAAACAAAAGTTGGACCACGAACCTCGGCCTTTAATAAAAAAATGACCAGCATTTTGTCACACCTCCTACTTTTTGCCCTTCGAGGGTGATCTGCTTCCCTTGCGCACTTCCCCCCTTCTAACCCTACTGCTCCTCCGTAATGGGACCTCAGTGGCTGCAGCAAGGCTGGTGGAAGGCTGCAGATTGTCAGACCCTGACACTGCAGATGCCCCTGAAGGACGGCCTCGACCAGTTCTGGGCCTGGAGGGCCCGGCTGCAGACTGCACCAACTCTGCATGGGCGGCAGCAGTCTGTCCTACAGGCGGTGGCAAGTGCAGTGGAGAAGTGACAGTGTTGGCAGCAGGAATGCTGTCATCGTGAGAGAGGACAGCAACTCCCTGCTCGCCCGACACACTGGCACTCCCACGGGGCAGTACTTCAGCATCCGGAGCAATCTGCTGGAGCACAGATTGCTGGCCTGCTGCGGCGCGGTGAGAGCCCCAGGGACATGTGAACGAACCATCGAGGTTGGCAGCAGTCAGTGCTCGCGTGGCCTCAATCTGAGTCTGCATGAGAGCAGTCAGAGATGGGATCACGGCAGTCAGTGACTGAATTGCAGCACTAAGCATTAGTGTGGCATCCGCCTTTGCTACAGCGAAGTGCTCCACACTCCTTGCCAGTGACTCAATGCATTCGGGCACCCTTCCCACTGCACCCATGAGCTCAGTGTGCATGCCCACCGCCTGGGTGTTCATTTCTGCGATCAGCCGCTCCTCCTCTGCGTCCATTGCAGTAGGAGTCGCTGGCATACTCTCCCTCTGGGAATAAGGCCCCCGTTCTTCCCTACCCCCATGGCGTTGCTGCAGCCCGCTGGGTCCTGGAGCTTCACCCTCATCAGACCCTTCCCCCCTGCTCCCCTCCAGGGAAGGAGTGTTCCCAGTGTGGGCATGGGCTTCCTCGGGAGAGGGTGGCACTGATGCTCCGGCTTCCTCTTCCTCCTCGGCTGCAGCTTCACTCCCACTGGCAGCTTCAGGGCCCGTCTCCTCAGCTGGTGAATCACCATCTGAAAGCAGGGAGGTACAAGAGTGGCTTTAGCGTGAGGACAGGGTGGCAGTAAGGGAGGAATAAGTGCAGCGAGTTAGCAAGTTGGATTGAAAGTGTCAAAGGCTGGTGTTGTGAGGGACAAGTGGAAGGACAGAGGACAAAAAGGTGATGACCTTACCATTGCTGTCCAGAACGGGGTCGGCGTCTCCAGTGGCGACGGGACCGATCACCCGGCTTGCCACAATCCTGTGGACGCGCTCCTCAAGATCGCTGAGGGGTTGCAGCTGAGGCCGCCCACCACCTGTCCGTTGCTGCTGTCTCCTATTATGCGCCAGCTTGGCCTGCAAGTAAAAGGACAGCATCTGAGTAAATATACAGCCATGGTCTTGCCTGATGTGCCTCCCATAGGTGAATAGCCCTTACTGTATGCAGCCATGGTCTTGCCTGATGTGCCTCCCATAGGTGAATAGCCCTTACTGTATGCAGCCATAGTCTTGCCTGATGTGCCTCCCATAGGTGAATAGCCCTTACTGTATGCAGCCATGGTCTTGCCTGATGTGCCTCCCATAGGTGAATAGCCCTTACTGTATGCAGCCATGGTCTTGCCTGATGTGCCTCCCATAGGTGAATAGCCCTTACTGTATGCAAAGTGTGGAATGTGTGTGTGTGTTTCATGAAAGGGCCATAGGTGTTGGATGAGTGTTGTGCATTTGGGTTTTAAGACCCTCTGGCCATAGAGTGAGGTTGAGATGGAGGGATGGAGAGGTATTGAGAAAAAGCCACTCACCCTGACGACCCGAGTGAGGTCGTTGAACTTTTTGCGGCATTGAACATGGGTCCTGGGCACCATGCTCCTGGAGGAGACGCTCTGAGCCACCTCCCTCCACACTCTTCTGTACTTGCGTGGCAAAGGCCTCCTGCCACTCTCAGGGAAGAGTATACATCTTCTGCGCTCCACCGCGCCAACCAGAGCATCCAAGGCCCGCTCGGTGAAGCGCTGAGCTCCTTCTCTCACCCTCTCCATCCTTGGCAGCAAAATGGATTCACAGGTCTCTCCAGGCCGAGATTCAAGGCTGCAATGAGCAGGGTGTGGCTGGGGAGCAAGTTGGCCCCCCCGCTTTAAGAACTGGCCGGCGCCAGTGTGTCTGTGTTCCCTCGCTAACTGGCAGCACCTGCGCTGCGCTCGCGCGCTGAGTTAGCGCCTCACTGCTCGGCCTTTGCGCCTTAAGACAGGTGTGCAGCGCCTGATTTAGCGCTCCACTCACCTCCCGGGGCGGTAAAAGTGAAGTTTCCAGTCAGTGGCGATAATTAGCGCCAGGCGCTAATTTTTGCGTCCAGACGATATTTGCGCCCCAAACGGGGCGCGACCTAATTTTTCCCCCATAACCTTTAATACACTTGTCTAACAAAAGTCTATCAATCTCAGTTTTGAAATTTTCAATTGACCCATCCTCAACAGCATTTTGGGGGAGAGAGTTCCAGATTTCTACCACCCTTTGCATGAAGAAGTGCTTGCTGACATCACCCTTGAACTGCCTAGCTCTAATTTTAAGGCTCTGCTCCCTTGTGTTCGATTCACAAGGGGACATAACCTTAATAGTTTCTCTCTGTCTACCGTATCAGATCCTTAAACACCTCAATGAGACCACCCCTTAATCTTCTATACTCAAAGGAATACAAGCCTAGTTTATGCAACCTGTCTTCATAATTTAACTCTTTTAGCCCTGGTATCATTCTGGTGAATCTGCGCTGTACCCCCTCCAAGGCCAGTATATCCTTCCTGAGGTGCGGTGCCCAGAACTGAGCACGGTACTCCAGATGGGGACAAACCAGAGCTTTATATAATAGTAACATAACTTCCACCCCTTTGTATTCCAACCCCCTTGAGATTACGGCCAACATTCCATGAGCCTAAAATTTTTTTTTGCTCTTTGTTCTGTGTTTACTGATTTTCTTGAGGGGGTATTTCTGGATGTGAGGATATTAAGGGAACAGTTACTACCTTTTGAAGTAGTCTGTTTAATCGATTTTTTTTTTAACCATCCCAGAAAAACTGGAGTCAGTAATCAACTGGGAAATCATAACCTTCTGTAACATTTTCAAGTTGGGTTCTCCCTTTGAGAGTTTTAGATGAGTGAAACAAAGGTCCCCCTTGAGTGAAATAAAGACTGGCGAGGGAAGAATTGCAATTTCTCTACAGCGTGCTTCTTTGAAATCTATTAACAGTCGGACGTTGCTCTCAAGTAAGACATACCCAACCTGCACTCAGCGACGAAGACTTGACAGCAACTCAGAAAGAAGACGCAATATTTTTGTCAGTAGATTACCGGCCGTGCAAGTACAGAGAGTTAGAGGGGGGGGGAAGAAATCGAGAGACAGGCAAGATGAGTGTCTATTCAAAACGAAGCTTTGTTTAACTTACCCCCTGGTAGCTGTCTGCAGCGGGCAGGAGTTGGCACTACAGCGCCAATAAGCTGCAACTCAAATTGCAAGGTGCCACTTTAATCACATCGGGAAATTGGACTGCTCTAACTGTAAATACAGCTTGCTGCAGGGTTGATAGTAATGGCACAGTACATGGATTATGCTGCATCAACTTGTCAAGAATGAAAAGCAGATATTGTATCCTAAAGGTCATTGGTTTTATTCCTTTGCAAGATATTCCTCACAGAAGTGATAGGATGTAGTTTCTATCAGTTTTGACATCTACATGGTCTGTGGTGTCGTGAAACAAATGGTTCAAGTCAGCTCAGTTGCTGTAGTCTAATTGTATGAGTCAACCAGTCTTTCTTCTCAAATTTTCTTCCTTGTTCCTCTTGAGCGCCAAATACACCGCCCCAGCTGCTCCTCTTTAACCACCACCACTTAAACCATCTCTTCTTCAGTTTTACCCTTTTCACACCTTGATGGTGTCCTGCACTGCAGTCCTTGGCCCTTGACCAAATATTCTCGCGTTAATAAAAGGCATAAGAAGCTTTGACTGGGTCCTGAGACAGGGGCTTTGATTGACACCGTAACCAGGATGGGGTTGACAACTTTACTTACTCCTGCACGCTTAGGAATTTGAGATAATTCTGATTTTATTAATGTACAAAGAAAAGATGTCAGAGAGACGAGATTGATGTCAGCACAAATGAGGCTGACGAGAGAATGCAGAAATGCCAAAAGTCACAACACCTTATGGTCAGCCTCACAGTGGAGGTATTTGCCTCGCCTCAGTGTTGGTCTTGATACTACTACATCCTTAGCCTAGAAACTACTGATGGGAGCATCAGCTTTATATTAAATGGGTTATGATTAAAATAGTGGACAAAGAAATATCAAACAAACTTGTTAATTAACTAGTTCGCTAACAGATACCTCCAACAGTAATTTTCAATCTAATGTATTTCCTCCAGTAATGGAAAAGAAAATCAGTTACAAGTGGAGAGGATTTTTATTCGGACTGGTCTTTCTCCACACCCATGAGCAAGGGACAGCCTGGTACCATTCCACTAATAATGGCATTGTCGGTGAGCAAACCACAGCTCATCAAAGAAGGGAATTGGATCTCAATTTAAAAAGCAAATATTTGCAGGGTTATGGGAAAAGAGCAGGGGAATGGGATTAATTGGTAAATCTTTCAGAGAGCTGGCACAGACACAATGGGCTGAATGGCCTCCTTCTGTGCTGTATGCTTCTATCATGAACACATCCTCTGCTTATCATGGACCTAGCCGATATGAGGTGATCAGTTTATGAGCCAAACACATTGGAAAGCTAGAAATTCGCACATCTGGTGCCATTTAGCTCAGGCATATCCTGGTGTCACTTCATGCAGATGTAGGCTGTAAACTAGTTAAGCTGCATGTCCATTATAAATGATGAACTTACACTTGACAGAAGAACAAACTGTGTGGTGAAGAGGAGTCATTATTCATTTGCCCGATACGTGAGATAAGTACAGGTGGCAAGTTAATGAAGCACAACTCCCTTACAAAAGGCGTATGTTTCCAACGTACAGTTCCCACAACATGCATGTAATAGATAGAAGCGTGTTCCAGTGTTGGTTTCCAGGTAATGTGAGCTGTAGACGCCCCTCTACACTGATAGCAGTTTGTTCCCTCTCGCCATTTATCTGTCAAGATTTCAACTTCCTTCAGCTAGGAAGCCTGGATACTCGCAAACATCGGTATGACTTTGATTTCAATTTTGTTCTGTGTTCAGCCTATAGGAGGTAGGTTTAAGGTGGAGCAGTACTGTATGAATTTATCCTTCCCAGGTATGTGACATCTGTTTCCTCCCCACCACCACCATAACCAACAAGCAGAAGCTGCCACATAATTGGTGAGCTTTCCCGACTTGCCTTTATAAAGTGCCTTAGACATAATAAAACATCCGGAAGTGATTTTCAAAGAGCAAAACAGAAACTGAGCAATAGTAGAAGAGGAGTTGGGTAGGCGACTTAAGGCATGGTTGAAGAGAAGGAGATTTTGAAGGAGGGGAGAGGGGTAGCAAGGAAGAGAGATTTAAGGTGAAGAACAAAGCAGCCACAGCAATGAAGGACATGTCATAACAAATACAAAATCCAGACTTACATATGAATTTGGGTATTCTTGGTTAGGTTCAACTCAGGTTGATTTTCTCTTCAGATGAAATCAAAGCCAGGAGCTCAGTCAAGTTTTCTTTTCTCACTGTCATAGTTCTCCTTCTGGTCTCCCAATGTTATTGACTCTTGGTCTGACACGGATCCCCTGGTGTCTGCTACCTTCGAATACCTCTGCCAACCAGCCATTCTTCCAATGTGAGCCCAGCCAATGAGGGCCTGCGGTTTATTTGACTGCTGAGGTGGCATCAGAGCTAAGCCCAGCTGACATCCACAACTGCACACCTTCAGGTATGGGACACTGGACAGCAATTAGGAATGGGAGCTCTGGCTGATTGTTTCCCCCTACCTGACCCAGGGCCTCTGAGACCAATTTTAATACCCCACCTCCATTCCTGAGATCAACTAACTTAGCACAGACCAGGGATCGAAACTGGGCCCTTCTTATCCTGTACAGCTGATTTTCACATTTGACAGACAATTTATTATCAGAGTCATTGGAAGACCCAGCTCAAGTTTCACTTGATAGGAGTCCAGTACTTTAGGTTGGTTATGAAGAAAAGCACTAGTCACTAAACTTATTTTCACAGAAAAACAGATTGAGGAGAGTTTTGAAAAAAATCTTTATGGTAGTGAAAGGTCCAGAGAAGGCTGCAGTAAGCAAGATATTTAGTGGGCTGTATTTTGCGACACCTACGGGTGTGTACGAGGTGTGTACGCGCCCGTAGGGGCCGCGCAAGTGCTGGGTTTAGGCATGCAAAGCGCATGCGTTAAAACCCGGCACTTGCGATCTGTCAAGAATCTTCTTGACAGATCCTCTGCGTGCCCAGGAAAGGGGCCTCTGTGGGTGGAGAGTTGCGCTATTTGCCCAACTTCCGCCCGCTGAAAGGCCGTGGAATTCTTCCGCCTGGTAAAAGCGTAAGGCCTGCTTTTACCAGCATAAGAGTCTTAAAAAATAGAAAAATGAAATATTATCACTCACTTATACATTAAAAACCCTGTCCAATAAGGTAAATTTATTTTTAACCCCGTTAAAACATATAGGGGGAAAAATTCAGTATCGCCCCATTTGGGGCGCAATTATCGGCCGGGCGCAAAGATTAGCGCCTGGCGCTAATTATCGCCTCCGACTGCAAACTTGTCTTTTATCGCCCCTGGAGGTGATTGGAGCACTAAATCAGGCGCGACACAACTGTCTTAAGGCGCAAAGGCCGAGGAGCGAGGCGCTAACTCAGAGCACTGGCGAAGCTCATATGATGTCATTCAGCAATGGAACAGAGACACAATGGCCCCGGCCAGTTCTTAAAGGGGAGGGTTGATCTTGCTTTCCATCCACATCCTGCTCATTGCAGCCTTGAATCTCGGCCTGAAGAGACCTGTACATCAAATCTGCTGGAAAGAATAATGGAGAGGCTCATGGAAAGAGCTCAGAGTGCAGCCCCCACAGTCTCTTCTAAATCGATACAAGGAAGGACAAATCGAAATGAACCTGCAAAGTGCTGCTCAGTACCCAAAACTCCTTCACACAGCATTGAATCTCTCCAGAAGTCTCTCTCTCTCTCTCTCTCTCTCTCTCTCAGAATGCGTGGATCAAAAATGTCGCCAACAATAAAAGGCAGGAAGCGGTCGCCTTTAAATAGCGCTCCCCCAGTCCCTTCCTGACTGCAAAATGCTCCCCTTAACCTGTCGTTGCTAGCGGCAGGCGGTAAGGCAGGGGGCGCCACTCAATATCTGCTCCGGGGCGCTACAGGGGCATTGCGCACTCGACTGATGTCACGATCTGCCGGCGCAGGAGATCGTGGTGGTACTATTTAGCGCCGCCATAAAAGGTCTAGTTAATTTCGCGAGCGGCGCAAACATCGCTGCGCCCGGGCGCTAGTTGCTTTGCGCCCCATTAGCGCCCCCTTAAGGCACTAACGGGAGGCGCAACCAACTGAATTTTTCCCCCATACATTTTTTCCCCAAAGATTACATTTTTGTTAAAATATTTAATTAAATGTCATTTTAATTAATTTTATATATGTAATTTTTTAAAATTTTATTTCATGCATTCGTGTATTTTTTAAGTCATCCCCATTCATACTTATGACAGTTCCATACGTACAGAAACCCCATAAGTATGAATGGGGATTCCCTTCATTTATTGGTTGTGCCGGCCCACGTGATTCCAGGGGTGCCTACGAACTGCATGCGTCCCTGGGATATGTGGGCCTCTGCACATTTCTACCAGGAGAGGCCCAGGATTGCAAGCTTCTATATCTCCCGGACCACCAGGTAAATGCAGAGAAAATGTGATGATCGGAGGCATCTGCCTGCAGGAAGCCTCCGATCGCAAATTCAGGCCCAGTGTGGACAATGTGATCGGACTAGAAGACATAAATACAAGTATTTTATAAGCCACCAGCAAGTTTAGAGATAAGAGGGAAATGAAGGTGACCGTGGACATTAGAGCCGAACCCCCGGGAATGTAGTTCATGTGGGGTCCATTGATACCTTTCTCATAGGAACTGGATCAATATCTGTGGAGAAAGGTGATTGAGGGCTTGATATTTTTCTCAGGGGAAGTGGGGGAAGGAACTTGGAACTTGGTGTTCCTTATTATAGGGGATCAATAGGTGGTGGCTGTCATGGGGAGGGGGAGGAAGATTCATGATAGAAAAAAAATCGCACATGGGCTCTGGATGGAGTGGGTTTGATGGGTTGAATGGCTTTTACTCATTCCAAACCTTCTTATGGTCTGGAAGGCTGTTTGCTTATTATTAGTCTGCAGATCTCTTGCAGAGATATCGCTAATTGTAAGATACAAGCTGTGTAATTTTTAGAATTGTCCATACAGATCCTTTTCCTAGTGGTTAGAATGTGGAACTCGCTACCAAGAGGAGTAGTTGAGGCGAATAGCACTGATGCATTTAAGGGGAAACTAGATAAGCACATGAGGGAGAAAGAAATAGAAGGATATGCTGATAGGGTTAGGTGAAGAGAGGTGGGAGGAGGTTCGTGTGGAGCACAAACACCAGCATGGACCTGTTGGGCCAAACGGCCTGTTTCTATGCTGTACCTTCTATGTAATTCTATGTATATCTAATCGGGTGATTCCACTGGCTGTGAGTTCGACATTTCACATACAGTATGAAAAGGGAAAGTGACAGTCTATGTTCGAAACATAACGCAGCCTGGTAAGCAGCAGTGGCAGAGTTTCAGAAAAAAAAAGCTGCCACTGGATATTCAGTCATCACATGTCCTCGTGTCGCAGAGCATCTCACGATGAGTCCCGAGCTTTCTTTGAGTCACGCAAAGGACCTTCAGAGCTGACATGTGCCTGCAGCACTCATTGCAGTCGAGACTACCTCTATTGATTTCCTCAGTGCAATTTTATTCATCAGTTGCATTTCGATTACCTTCAGGGACCGGCTGGGAAGCAGCCACTTCACTTCTGGGAGACGCTTGCCGAGGGCTGGGGTGCCAGATGAATTCTGCCGTTTTCAATGCTGCCTTCGCCGGTCACAAATCCGCCTTTAAGCTTGACCTCCATTGGAGCACTGATCAAATCAGTGCTCCCTGAGCACCCTCGCACCATAGCATCAGAAGGTGTGAGAGAGAGAGCTCTCCTCACCAGCACAATGGCAAGGGGAAGGGTATTAGTTTAGGTTTGAGCTGCATGAATATGGCAAGTGAGGTGCAGCACAGTGGCTGTTCCACTCACAGAGTCAGGACTGTTCACTTGGTTATTGATTACATTCTCATGCTACATACAATTAGAATACATGCACACAAAAAATAGAATTCAGAAGATCAGGAACTGAAATACTGACTAAGATTTATAAAAATGTATCGAAGTTCACTCTTCCAATGCACGTGTTCCAAAATTCATAATTGTTAACATGAATTATATGGTTAGCATCAGTCCCACTATGGTTCTACTGGTGGGGTTCACGATACCTGAGTACCAATGACCATTGTTGTTACCCACACTCCTTAGTGCAGCTGACATGTACAGGGGTAATGTTAACCCCCCAGGATGGGCAGGAGTGAGGTTAAAATTTGGAAACCCGACCTCAATCCGCCTCTAAGGCATCTACTTCTGGTTTTAACGGAGGCGAGTTGGTGGGTGGAGGTGGGGGGGCGGTGGGGGCAGGCGACTAACCCCTTCTCCGGAGGTGGGTCTGTAATTTAAATATTCGAATAAGGTTGCGTGCCTCAAATTTTGTCACTGTTTTAAATTTAAGTGCTGCGGGCAGGGTTTCCCAAGGCTCGTGAAACCCGGCACCCAAAATCCAGCAGGTAAGTGCCTTTCCAGCACTGCTTGTGGGCCAGGAGGAGAAGGAGTGCTTCCCCTCAGCCCCCTCAAGCTAACCTGCTTCCATTCCCGTGATCGAAATCCCCCGCAATTGGAACCCCCCTTACCCCCGCGATCGGACCCCCGATCTTGCATCCACGATCTCACCCCTGACCTTCATCCACGATCTCACCCCTGACCTTCATCCACGATCTCACCCCTGACCTTGCATCCACGATCTCACCCCTGACCTTCATCCACGATCTCACCCCTGACCTTCATCCACGATCTCACCCCTGACCTTCATCCACAATCTCACCCCTGACCTTGCATCCATGATCTCACCCCTGACCTTCATTCACAATCTCACCCTTGACCTTGCATCCATGATCTCACCCCTGACCTTCATCCACAATCTCACCCCTGACCTTGCATCCATGATCTCACCCCTGACCTTGCATCCATGATCTCACCCCTGACCTTGCATCCATGATCTCACCCCTGACCTTCATCCACGATCTCACCCCTGACCTTCATCCACGATCTCACCCCTGACCTTCATCCACAATCTCACCCTGACCTTGCATCAACAATCTCACCCCCAGCCTTTCCAATGTCCCCCCCACCACCCCGACTCCACAATCTCTCCCTCCCTCCTCTCTGCTCCCCAGCCGCAGCCTACCAGCGCAGGCCTTCCCACCTGACAGCTAGCCTCTCAATCTGACCAAGAAATCAAGGAAAAAAATTTAAATGAGATCCTGTCATTAAATTTGGCAGGACCCGCATTTCGGGGTTTCCCGGTTGCTACGACCACCCCTCCCCCTCCGCTCCATCCCCGCCTCCCCATAAATGGCAAGGCCATAGTGTTCACATCAGTGGCAGTGATTATTACTTATGCACCTTAGCAAAGTTGAAGGCACTCCACAGGTTTTACGAACATTTTAATTTACTTTAAGAAACTGATGGGCATAAAGGAAATTGCCAGCTAAGTCCAATTGGTAGCACAATCATCTTTTAGTCAGACGGTCCAGTGTCCAGTGTCCATGCCCCACTCCAGCTCTTGAGCACATAATACAGCCTGACACTCCAATGCAGTACGGAGGTGGCGTCTTTCAGACAAGATGTTAAACTGAGGCCTGATTTGCTTGTTAAAATGGACATAAAAGATTCCATGGCATTATTTGAAGAGAACCAGGGAGTTGTCCCAGTGTCCTGTCCAGCCTTCCGCCCTCAACCCACACTACCAAAATCATATTCGCTGATCATTTATCTTATTTACCGTTTGCTGTGCTCAAATTGCTGCTTCATTCGCCTCCATCACAACAGCGACTACACTTCAAAAGTAATTAGTTGGTTGTGTGAAGTGCTTTGAGATATCCTGATGATGTAATAAGGCATTATATCAATGCAAATTCTTTCTTTTACATTGGTAAAGTTAGTCTATTTATCTTATAAAGGACTTTCTGGACAATTGAAAGAAAGACTTGCGTTTATATAACGCCTTTCAAGACCCCAGGATGTTCCAAAGTGCTTTACAGGCAACCAAGTACTTTTTTTTTGAAGTGTAGTCGCTGTTGTAATGTAGGAAACGTGGCAGCCAATTTGCACACAGCAAGCTCCCACAAACAGCAATGAGATAAATAACCAGATGATCTGTTTTTTAATGAGTGAGAAGTCGCACAACACCAGGTTATAGTCCAACAGCTTTATTTGAAATCACAAGCTTTCGGAGCGCTGCTCCTTCGTCAGACTTCACCTGACGAAGGAGCAGCCGCTCCGAAAGCTTGTGATTTCAAATAAAGCTGTTGGATTATAACCTGGTGTTGTGTGACTTCTCACTTTTGTCCACCCCAGTCCAACACCGGCATCTCCGCATCATGGCTGTTTTTTAATGATATTGGTTGAGGGACAAATATTGGCCAGGACACCGGGAGATAAGTCCCCTCCTCTTCTTCAAAATAGTGCCATGGGATCCTTTAAGTCCACCTGAGAGGGCATATCTTTAAGGTATGAAATCAAAGAATGAAGGCATGGAAGACAGATAGATGAGATTGCGTGAAAGAAACAAGTAATAGACAAAATATAGATGGGATGCAACAAAGGAGCACTCAAGTGTTTGGGCGAATATTTTGCTGAGATAACATGCCCACACAAGCAGCTGTTGCTGCACTGATTTTCAAGCTGACTGTCAATCCCAGGCAGAATGTTACATCTTCCTCTGTAACTCTCAGGTCAAGGGTTTGAAGCATGAGCTGGGACTGAAGCCAGCAGTCACTTCTAGAAATGAAGGCCGCGCGTGATCAAAATTCAACAGCCTAATCTGAAAAGGATAACCTGCTCTGTTCTAGTTTATTTATTGTTTAAGAGCTTTCCGGTCATCAAGTTGAGGAATGACTGTGCTCGCAATGGGACATTTTCTACTTTGTATCCAGTAACAGCTTGAAAGACAAAAACAAACAGAGATAGGATACACAGTAGAGCTCCTATACCATCTTAACAACATATCTTAACCCATAGAGACCTAAAGCATCAGTGAGACATACCCATTTTCTAATTGCTGTTTATTAGTCCTTGCCCTCAAAATAACGATCACAATATTTGGCTTTTTCAAGAATTTGTGCCTTAATGTTCTGAATAAGTAAGCGATGGTGCTGTGATTAATTAATGATTTACAGTACACAGTTTAATATAATTTGGAGATGGCTGTCCTGGAAACCAACGTGATCTTTCCATTTGGCCCATTCCTATATTTATTTGAGCAATGCTACAGTCGTCCATAGCTACTCCAGGTGTTGTGGCAGTGCTGGACACGGAGTGGAATTAGCCCTTCCAAACTTTTTTTTCCCAATCCTCTGACCTACCACTAATCTTCGCAACATTGTATGCCTTTTCTTTCAATTTGATACCATCCTTAACTTCCTTAGTTAGCCACAGATGGTGCATCCTTCTTGTAGAGCCTTTGTTTCTCACTGGACTATACCTTTGCTGAGATTTATGAAATATCTCCTTAAATGTCTGCCTCTGCTGATCTACTGTCTTACCCTTTAATCTATTTTCCCAGTCCACTTTAGTCAACTCTGTCCTCATACACTTGTAATTGCCTTTATTTAAGTTTCGGACACTAGTTTCAGACCCAAGTTTCTCACCCTCAAACTGAATTTGAAATTCTACCATGCTATGATCACTCTTTCCTAGGGGATCCTTTACTATGAGATCATTCATTAATCCTACATACGAACATACAAACATACGAATTAGGAGCAGGAGTAGGCCACTCAGCCCTTCAAGCCTGCTCCGCCATTCAATAAGATCATGGCTAATCTGATTGCTCATTCCCGCCTACCCCCGATAACTTTTCACCCCCTTGCTTACCATGAATCTATCTACCTCTGCCTTAAAAATATTCAATGACTCTGCTTCCACCGCCCTCTGAGGAAGAGAGTTCCAAAGACTCACAACCCTCTGTGAGAAAAAATTTCTCCTCATCTCTGTCTTAAATGGGTGACCCCTTATTTTTAAACAGTGACCCCTAGTTCTAGATTCTCCAACAAGAGGAAACATCCTCTCCACATCCACCCTGTCCAGACCCCTCAGGATCTTATATGTTTCAATCAAGTCACCTCTTACTCTTCTAAACTCCAGCGGATATAAGCCTAGCCTATCCAACCTTTCCTCATAAGACAACCCGCCTAGTCTAGTAAACCTTCTCTGAACTGCTTCCAACGCATTTACATTCTTCCTTAAATAAGGAGACCAATACTGTACACAGTACTCCAGATGTGGTCTCACCAATGCCCTGTATAACTGAAGCATAACCTCCCTACTTTTGTATTCAATTCCCCTCGCAATAAACAATAACATTCTATTAGCTTTCCTAATTACTTGTTGTACCTGCATAGTAACCTTTTGTGATTCATGCACTAGGACACCCAGATCCCTCTTCATCTCAGAGCTCTGCAATCTCTCACCATTTAGATAATATGCTTCTTTTTTATTCTTCCTGCTAAAATGGACAACTTCACATTTTCCCACATTATACTCCATTTGCCAGATCCTTACCCACTCACTCAACCTATCTATATCCCTTTGTAGCCTCCTTATGTCCTCTTCACAATTTACTTTCCTACCTATCTTTGTGTCATCAGCAAATTTAGCAACCATACCTTCAGTCCCTTCATCCAAGTCATTTATATAAATTGTAAAAGGTTGAGGCCCCAGCACTGATCCCTGTGGCACACCACTCGTTACATCTTGGCAATCAGAAAATGACCCATTTATGCCTACTCTCTGTTTCCTGTTAGCTAGCCAATCTTCTATCCATGCCAATATGTTACCCCCTACACCATGAGCTTTTATTTTCCGCAATAACCTTTGATGTGGCACCTTATCAAATGCCTTCTGGAAATCTAAGTACAGTACATCCACCGGTTTCCCTTTATCCACAGCACATGTTACTTCCTCAAAGAACTCCAATAAATTGGTTAAACATGATTTCCCTTGCACAAAACCATGTTGACTCTGCCTGATTACTTTGAACTTTTCTAAGTGCCCTGCTATAACGTCTTTAATAATAGCTTCCAACATCTTCCCTAGGACAGATGTTAAGCTAACTGGCCTGTAGTTTCCTGCTTTCTGTCTCCCTCCCTTTTTGAATAAAGGAGTTATATTCGCTATTTTCCAATCTAATGGAACCTTCCCCGAATCTAGGGAATTTTGGAAAATTAAAACCAACGCATCAACTATCTCACTAGCCACTTCTTTTAAGACCCTAGGATGAAGTCCATCAGGACCCGGGGACTTGTCAGCCCGCAGCTCCAACAATTTGCTCAGTACCACATCCTTGGTGATTATAATTTTCTTGAGTTCCTCCTTCCCTTCCATTTCCTGATTCCTGTCTCATTACACATTACCAGATCTAAAATAGCCTGCTCCCTGGTTGGTTCCTCAATGTATTGCTCTAGGAAACATCCCGAATACACTCTATGAACTCGTCCTCAAGGCTGCCCTTGCCAATTTGATTTGTCCAATCTATATGATGATTAAAATCACCCATGATTATTGCAGTACCTTTCTTACAAGTCCCCATTATTTTGTGATTTATACTCTGTCCTACAGTATAGCTACTATTAGGGGGCCTAAATACTACTCCCACCAGTGACTTCTTACCCTTACTATTTCTTGTCTCCACCCAAACTGATTCTACATCTTGAGCTTCTGAGCCAATATCATTTCCTCACCACTGCAGTGATCTCATCCTTTATTAACAGAGCTACCCCACCTCCTTTTCTTTTCTGCCTATCCTTCCGAAATGTCAAATACCCCTGAATATTCAGTTCCCAGCTTTGGTCACCTTGCAACCACGTCTCTGTAATGGCTATCAGATCATACCCATTTATTTCTATTTGTGCCGTCAACTCATCTATCTTGTTACGAATGCTGCGTGCATTCAGATAAAGCGCCTTTAATTTTACCTTATCATTTTTCCTTACTCTGACTCTATTTTCTGGTGCACTCTTATGCTTGTATGCTCTGCCCCTTCCTGATACATTCTGGTTATCATTACCCCTGCACTATTGCCTTCTCCTTTCTCTTTGCCTTCGTAAATACCCCTTCACCTGAACTCCTATCTTCTATTTCCAGCTTAGCTTTTCTCCCTTCTGATTCTACCCTCAGGTTCCCATCCCCCTGCCAAGCTAGTTTAAACCCTCCCCAACAGCACTAGCAAACCCCCCCGCGAGGATATTGGTCCCGTTCCCGTTGAGGTGCAACCCGTCTGGCTTGTAGAGATCCCACCTCCCTCAGAAATGGTTCCAATTCCTCAGGAATCTAAAGCCTTCCTCCTACACCATCTCTCCAGCCATGCATTCATCTACTCTATCTTCCTATTTCTGTACTCACTAGCACGTGGCACTGGAGATTAATACCTTTGAGGTCCTGCTTTTTAACCTCATTCCTAGCTCCCTAAACTCTGCCTGCAGGACCTCATCCCTCTTTCGTAGTCACTGTTGTAATATAGGAAACGCGGCAGCCAATTTTGCACACAGCCAGTTCTCATAAACAGCAATGTGATAATGACCAGATAATCTGTTTCAGTGATGTTGACTGATGTTGACTGAGCGATAAATGTTGACCAGGGCAACATTTGTTGATCTTTGGAATGGGACTTGAACCCACAACCTTCTGACTCAGAGGCTGGAGTGCTACCCACTGAGCCACGGTTGAAGGTAACCCTTGCTAGCATGCAGTGAGGCTGACATCTGGAAGGCTTAATTTTTTTGGCGAGACTTCCTAGCAGCAGGCCTTTGCAACTCCGACGGGTTAGTTTCTGGGCTGTAGCCAGCTGTGTGAGGCCTGTGTGTTGGTGCTAGCATGGGTCTGGAATAGTATAAAAAACAGCTATTGAGTCCTGTTGTGGACCGATCAGCTACAATCTATGTATCCAGTGGACAGATCTGACAATTATACATAGGCTCAGCAAGGTGCAAGCAAAGTCTGATTCATTAATTCCGATTGCTCTCGGGCAAGGGTGAAAAACTACTTGAGGTTCAATCCGTTACCAGCAACATTCCTCGAACAGAGGTTGCTTTTTTCCACTTGTGAAGCCAGCTACCAATACAGACTACACAAATATGTTTACCTGAAGAGGTTCTGCCTTGGTCACTGAGGAGCAGAAGATCCATGTTAGAATTTCTCTTGTGACGCAATAAAGTTCTTGTAACACCATGACATGTTTCACTGCAAATTTCATCATCTGCTCACAGGATTTGGACAATCGCGCATTTTTTATACCTGAATAAACACTCAAATTGGTGTGGTAATAACTAACCGCTTTTATTTCGAGACCCTCGAGAATATTCTGTCAAAGTGATACGAGAGAATTGCTATAATGTGCTTACTCCTGTCAGATGGCCAGCTAGTGTTCAGTTAATAATATGCAAGTACCATACATTTCAAGTCTCACTTTAAACCAAAAGGGCATTTTAATTCTGAAGTTGTAATGTCAATATTTTTACAGAGTCTTTTAGTCGCTTTAAAATGTGTTAGTTCTATTTATTTTGCTCATCGAGATGTCGATGCTGGGAATGGAATGTTGCTTTTCCACTTTTTACACCAAGTACTCCCAAGTCAGGTATAGCACTCTCAGTACAAATAGAGAGTAAAGCTCCCTCTACTCTACTGCATTCCTTAAGGCCAGTGTAAGAACCTCTTTGAATGCACCTCTGTAAAATTTTTATTGATACTGCACATTGCCTGTGACTTCTCTGAGCGCCGGTTAGTGTTAAGTTATGAGCAATTTCATGCTGCAAATTTTCAGCCTCCAGAAGCTTAAGCCCTTATAGCCTGGTAGAAAGTGGAAGCAAGAGGATAGTGATTGAGCCAACTGTGCCAGCAACCGGGCCCTTTTAAGTTACTATATTTATCTATCTATATAATTAAATGTTTTGCATCCAAGAGACCCCTGTGCTGTGCGGGAAAATTGTCCATGTTAGTGTTGCACAGACAAAGTGTCCATCAAACTAGCACCTCAGTGGCTCAGAAATCACTGTGTATTCCCTTAACTCTGCTAATTCGCACAATTGTAGACAGGTAAGGAAAGCTAATGATTGCAAACCAAGCACTGCCAATCACAAAACGTCAGTCCACACAAATCCAGCCAATCAAATTACAGAGAAACAGGGAAAGTGCAAGTCCTACTGGCCAGTCCCAAAAACAAATACCTCAGCATCACCTCCATGTTTTTTCCAGTGGCTCCTGGATATTCTTGCTGTGGTGTGGTTATCAGAACTGTACTCAGTACTCCAAGTGTGTCCTTCTCATCATCACTTCCTGGGATTTGTGTTCAATTCTCCTGGCTGTATCCGGTTAGGTTTACACTGGGGCTGGAGGGGAATGTGTATGCAGGCCCAGTCAGCTAGCAAGGCCTGCAACATGGTAATGCAACATGGTTCAATGCTGCACCAGTGACAGCTTCAACAACACCGACAAATGCACTGTTGGAAGTAAGGGTGAAGAAAACAAAATCTTGTGTAATCGTGTAAATAACTGCGATAAAGGAGGAAGGGCTTGGGGAGAGAGGAGGAAATAATAAGTAAAGAAATGAAATACTTGCATCTGAAGCAAGCACTGCAAATCCACCCGCCCCGAAAGCTATTATAAAAGTAAATAACTGAGAATAAACAAGATCACGATAAACATCCGAAACCACTCTCTGAGTCTCAGACGACCTGTGACTAAAGCCTCAGGAGCTCCGCTAGTATGAAAAATTATTGTTTGCTTTGCCTACTCAATTTTCAGCCCCTTCATAAGTCAATAGCTTTGAGAGGGAATCACATCACCGCTGATTTTAATTAATTTTACTCTTTTAAAAAAAAAATCGATATTTATTTTTTGAAGTCATGTGGTACTACAGGCGAGTACGTGGATTGATTGTGATGGTTGGGACAATTGAGCACATGCTGTTTGGTGGGCTATGGTCATTTGGCAGGTCTCCAGGATTTGGTTGGTTTGGACGATGTGAAGAATCCCACCTACGAGGAGATTGGACCCTTTATGGAGCTTACAGAGTAGGCTGCTTTTAGCTTCTGGCTCTGTTTTGAATGTATCTATTCTTCTCTTCTTAAACTCTTAGTAACTTCAATATCCCTTTGTTTTTCCTTTTTCAATTAATGTTGATTTTTAAAGTAATTTTTGATTAACCGGTAGGGAGCCAATTATATCATGGGGAACTGGCTTGGAGGAGCTATGACTCTGCCAGATAACAGATTTAAATTAGTTTACATTGAATTGAAATTACAAATTACAAAAAGCACCCTGGGTGTATATGCTGATTTTAATTTGTACCTTTGAAACTCTAGGATTAGGTAGCTCTTCTGCATGTCAGTGGCAAAGTTTTACACTCCACTGCTCCTGCCTCAACAAACTGTTACCGTAGACCGTTATTATCAGAGCTTTTGCGCCTTGTGCACAGAGCCATTACCAGCAAATGTCAGGCACCTGGAATGTGCATCCAGCCAAGCGAAGACTCCGAGGTTGTCTGTTTGGTCCCAAATGTAGCTTTTCTGGGATCGCATTGTCCTTGCGACACTTGCATCTGGTTGTACCCTGTTATTATAAACACTATCTATTTAGGAAAAAAACTCAATCCCTCTGGCCATGTAAGGCAGCCAAAGAGTGCCAGAAGAAATATTAAAACCCAAAGGTCTTAAAATCAGGCTGTAAGATAATGATATACAAACATTTAACACGTGTGCCTGGAGGCATTAGTCTATTTATTATAAACGGGGTTTGAATAGTGAAGAGAGGAATTTTGACAAATTAATCTCAATTTTGTACGCTCTCCCACAGCGTAAAATCAAAGCCAGACAGAAAAAAAGGCGTTAAAGATCAATGTGAGTTTTGAAATGGGTTGTAAGATCTTAATTATCTCTGAGATCTTGGACAAGACACCAATAGGCAGCAGCCAGTATGTTTGAGCAATAGATCAGGATTTATTAAGCTTACAGCGTAATATACTTAATATTAGGTGATAGTTTTAACGAGTAGCTCGCAGCCCTTGGTCTCTGGAACCTCTCGGACACAGATGACATCGTCTTAAGTCTGTTCCTTTGTTCTCGCAGTAAGTCTGTGTAAAGTTGTTCTTTGAGTATCGAGGTTTTAACCCTTTTCTTATCAACAGTTCATTTGGCCAGTGTCCACATATGGTCTTTAACAAAATCACCTTTTTTAATTGGTTCTAATGGTCAAAATACCATTGTCACTCAGACTAAGGTAGCATCCCGCCTTTCCAGTATTTTTCCACCAACTTTGCCATGTTCAGTGTTTTCTTGTTTATAGTTTTTCACCCCATTGGAATTTACTTTATCTCTTTCATTTCTAGCTTCCCTGGTACAAGGCCTTTATACCAAGGGCCCATATCAGCGCTGTTTCACTAGTCTTGAGGTATCCAAACTATCTCACTTTAATCTACCAGATAAATACCTTATCTCCATGATCTCTCTCATTTTATGTCCTTATCCTAATTATTTTTTAAATATCATTGCAATTAGTTTTGGTAAGCGAATTCTAAGTTCTATACAGCATTATAATATGTTATTTAATGATTTAACCTTCACTCGCAGTCTGTGGCTGTTTGTTATCAAAACTGAGTCAAAACTGCTTTTGACTGTCTGCAGCTACATTTTGAACAAGTCGTAGCTTTTTTAGTTACCCAGGAGTAATTATGGGTAATATTATTTGGTCAATGGCTACACTTGAAGTTATACATATATGATTCTCGTCTACTAATTATCTCTAAATATCAGCCTTTCATACAGGGTCCTCATGGCAGTGCTTCCTCTTTATATCAGATAGCATACAGTGCATTACACAGGGAATGACACGTCAGTTGCCGTGTGGTACACGGAATGACACGTCAATTGCCATGTGGTACACGGAATGACACGTCAGTTGCCATGTGGTACACAGGAGCACAGCCTATAAACTTTGGATAGAGGGCAACACAGAATCTGGGTTAAGGTAATTGGGGATCAGTGGCTCTGAAACCCTGTTTCTTGGGTTTGTCCACAGATGTTTTCCTCATTTAAATATTTTCCCTCAGTTGTCAAGAAACCATTTATCGAGGAGGGAGAGGAACCTGTGTCGCTCTAAGTAACGATGATATCTCATGTTAGCGTCACAATAATGTGCTTACCATCATCTTATTTCACGTCATCATACGCCTGTAATCAAATGAAAATTCGCCAAACAATATTTCATGAAAGCAACGTGGCTTCAAAATGATTTGTGTCCATTTCCACCAGACTTCTGCTCCTTCTGAAAAGGAATTCCAACAGAGTGGCTTTGGCACCCCTTCTACACCTCCCTCCCCCCCCGCCACCCCCACCCCCCTGACATCTTTTGGGGGTGAAACTAGCGGGACCTGAACCACACCCAAAAATCCGCTCAGTTCTGCCTCCTGTACAGATCCGTGGTAAGTGCACCTGCACACTAGGCTTAATGTGGGCCCCACAACATCATATTCAACAGCCGAGCCACGAATGAGCAGAGGGGAGACATAATTGAGCCCCCCTCAACCAAACTCTCCACAATGGCACTCCAAAATCCCACTGGGGTCGTAGGGCGGACTCTCCAGTAGCTCCAGTGTCCACACCTACTATTTAAATAACCTCAGTCCTGGGATTTGGGATGGGGTAAGGGTGAGGTCAAATAGGTGGGTGGCGATCTCGGCTTACCACACTTCCAGTGGCGGAGCAGGACTTACATAATTCTAGGTTAAGATTTGTAATTTATTAATGTATACATGTTCAGCATTGAGCGCTTTGGAGACAACCTCTTCGGAAGCAAATTATTTGGTCTTACTCCTCCCTTTTTCCTAAATCTGAACGATTCAGTCACTAAGTATTTTCTTGTCCATAGTTCTTAAAATAACATGCATGATGCTCAGCCAGAATGGAATTTACCCATGTTATGCCTTTCTCTGCAGGGACCTCGGTGATGCAGGTGACTGCCTCAGACGCAGATGATCCAACATATGGGAGCAGCGCAAGGTTGCTGTACACTCTGGTGGAGGAACAGGACCAATTCACAGTGGATCTCAAAACTGGTAGGTAGGAGCCGAACCTTGTCCTGAATACAGTTCCTACTATAGGAAAAAAAACACCAGGCTCTGTGTCAGGAAGGCATCAGCAGGTGCACCCATGTTCACCCCACTAGGGGGCATTTTTCCGCACTCTGAAACTTCGATCGCCATGATCCATTAAAGAAAGCCAAACTCTAAAGGCATATTTTAGCCTCCAGGCCTCAAATTTGTCAGAATATTTACATAACTCCATGTTATGTAGAAATCTCTTTGCACAATGCTTGCAGTGTATCTTCTTCAACATTTCACCCTCTTGATCTATACCCATCTTCTTCTCCTCCTCCACCTCACTTCCTCACAATATATTTCTTTTTTTTTCTCTTAAACGCCTTTATTCTTTATCCTCATTCTCCCAATCTCTCTTTTTTTTCCATCTTCATCTCTGGTTCTCACTTATTTCCCCTCATTCTTCATTTCTATTTTTCCCCTCACTCTCCCTTCTCTCGGTCCTCCTTTCTCTTCCTTCTCTCGCTCTCTCTTGCTTCTCTCTTTCTCTTTTTTCTCTCGCCCTCTTTTTCTCTTCCTTCTTTCAATCTCCCTTCCTCTTCTTTCCTTTGCTCTCCCTTTCTCTTCTATCCATCGTCCTTCCTTTCTTCTTTCGCCTCGCTTTCCCTTCCTCTCCTCTTTCCATCATTTCCATTTCCTCTCTTCTTTTCATCATTCCCCTTTCCTCTTTTTCCATCGTTCCCCTTTCCTGTCTTCTTTCCTTTGCTATCCTTTTCTCTCTTCTTTCCTACGCTCTTCCTCTTTTTCCAGGCAAGCTAATGGTTGAAAAAATACTGGAATAATACAAGCAGCAGAGTAGTCTCTTTCTATAAAAGAACTGATTAACCCATTTCTTTTAATATATCACATCAATGGAGTGCATGACCTCATTAGTCTATAATCGACAACTGATATCAATCAAAATTATTGATTTTTGGCACCAGATTTTAGATGCTGCTCCTAACCGATGCTCAACATGTCCTACTTTATATCGATTGAGCAGTTATTTTATTTACAGAAATTCGGGGATTATTTACCTTGTGCTAAGGTGTGGTGAAATCAAAACACATTTATAAAGAATAGGAGGAAGAATCATCACCCAGTGCTGTTCAGGAATAATGGATGTAAATCGCATTTTGACGTTTTGATTTGATCTTTATTGTACAAGTTCAAAAACAGTTTTTATACATTGTTTACGCTTATTCATTCAATGCAAAGCTAATAGATTTTAACTATTGTATCTATAATCATTGTTCAGTTGTAAGCTTCTCCCCCTCCCCCGGGGACAGATCTTCATCAGAGTCACTAAGATATGAACTAAAGCCCACAGTTGTAATGGTTGTTGTAACAAAGATACCCATTGGGCCTCTTCTTAAATATAGCCAACTTGCCTGGCGTCAATCATAAGGATTGAATTTTGCTGCATGTCATTGGTAAATATGAACACACCTCCAAATATTTCAGTGCATCTGTGTTGCAATGACTTTTTCCTAATGTGGACCAGTGATCCAGTATCCGACATTTGTACCATTGTTAGGAGCTAAAATGGCAGTCCAATATCAAGGCTTCCTCCAACTATTAACTGCTGAAGCAGTATCATGGCTCAACACATCCCAGCGCTGGTGCACAAGACAGATAAGGAGATCGACTTCTTATCTCAGCCTCGGCCCACACTCGGCCTCAGCTGTCAGCCTGGCTGGATGCAATCTTGGCAGCAAGGAGCCAGGCTAAGTGAGGGAGAGGAAATTGGCCTGGGGTGAGTTGTACCTCAGGGGGCACTTCAATACTCGATTGCTGGCTGGTAACTGTGTGGCATCAGCAACAGGGCCATGGAGAGGTCGAGAACATTAAAAGATTAAGGTCCAAAGCAACAAAATTTGATGGTTTACTCTAAAATGAACCCAGTTTGAGGTAACACTGTATTTGTCTGAACCAGTGAGAAGTTGTCTATCCTCTACATTTTGTAAACAGAGGCCCAGACATATTTTTAGCCACCTAGGCCCCATTCTTTGGAATTCCCTCCCTAAACCTCTCCACCTCTCTCCCCTCAGCAACAACAACTTGTATTTAAACAGTGCTTTTTATATAGAAAAAGTCCCAACCTTTAGAACCGGCATAAAACAAACCTCTTTGACCAAACTTTTGATCACCCCTCCTAATATCTCCTTCTTTGGCTTAGTGTCCATTGTTTTTTGAAAGGACATTTTTCTACGTTAAAGGCACTATCTCAATGCAAGTTGTTGTTCTTGATAACATACCCGCAGATTTAGGCTGTTAAATAGGTTAGTGCACATCAGCCTGTACTGAAGAAAAGGTGCACTTTGGTGTGATTTCTGGCCCACAGCCTATAGCACTGTTTTCCATCAAATTTAAATGAAGATAACCTGTATCATCGTTTGAAGAAGGAAATCTGTAAGATAAATGATCACCTTTTGATGGTATCAGATATACAGGCGAGGCTCTGTGGGATTGCACAGTCAACATAACATGCAGAGATGAATCATTCGATAACAAATGGCAGCCAAAAGCAAATTCAAAATAAAAGAAATGAAAGACTTGCATTTCAATAGCGCCTTTCATAACCTCAGGACGTCCCAAAGCACTTTACAGCCAGTGAAGTACTTTTGAAGTGTAGTCACTTTTGTAATGTAGGAAACGTAGCAGCCAATTTGCGCACAGCAAGCTCCCACAAACAGTAATGTGATACTGACCAGGTAATCTGTTTTTTAGTGCTGTTGATTTTGGGGATAAATAGTGGCCAGGACAAAATGACCTATAAGTGGGAGAAAACGTTTATCTGGAGATGTACCAGAAAGTCAAAAATTAATCATAAAAGAAATGATCCACATTAGCACCTACTGCAGTAACAGTGTTCTTCTGTGAGGTGTGAAATTTGTGGTTTCATCACAATAATATGCTAAACTGCACTAACTACAGTTTATTCCCGATAATTAAGAGTTTTATCTCACACCAAAAGAAAAGGAATCATCCAATTATTTGAACTAAGCAACATAAAAGAAAGAAAGTCTTGCATTTTTACAGCGCCTTTCACGACCTCAGGATGTCCCAATGTGCTTTACAGCCAATGAAGTACTTAATGAAGTGTAGTCACTGTTGTAATGCAGGAAACACAGCAGCCAATTTGTGCACAGCAAGATCCCACAAACAGCAATGAGATAATGATAATGATCAGATCATCTCATTTTTAGCGATGCTGGTTGAGGATTAAATATTGACGAGGACAAAAAACAACACAGCAAAGTGGAAACCTTGTGCTTAAAAAAAGAATTGTCAGAATTAAGCGACTTTGAATTAGGAAAAGTATACCTAGATCTTCCAGAGAGGATTTTTTTCTCTCTGATTTTCTTTCTTAATGTGATGATTCAGGCAGGGATCTAGTTCCACAGCCACCTGCAGTTCACTGGCACCTCACTCAAGTGGCCATTCTTTATGTATGAGCCTTGGCGGTGAGTGCTGATCAGGTATTCGGTAATGGGGAATGAGAGAACAGAGTTGACACCAAACCTGTTCTGGTCCAACATTGAAGCATGCACACTTTGCAAAATGAGGTTAATGGATAATAATCAGGAGCAGGAACCTTGGATAATTTCCCTTTCCCCTTCTTAGCACAGTGATGCCAATTGCAGTGCCTTCTTCCAGCCATCATTGGCTTGAATGAGATCAGCTAACTTTGTCCATATCAGATATGGAGCCTGGGACTTTCCAGGCTCAGTACCATGCTGATTGGTGCATTTACCACTGAGCCATAAGGGCCAATTGTCGTGACTACAATGTTTTTCGTATCATTTATTAGTTTGAGGTCATGAATAGGTAAAGACTATCAGTAACCCCAATGTGTATGGTATTTTAGGGTACTGATTGGCCTCTGCCAAGTTCCTGATCTCGGCTATGCCCTTTGTGGGAAGACATTAATGTTTCCCAGAGGTCAAGAAGAAATCGAAGAACAACCCTTCCTGAGCAGCACTTGGGCACTTCCTAAAGGTCAAATCAAGAGGCAGCATTGGTGGAGGCCTCGGAGTGAGATCTTATCGGCATCTGAGCCAGGAAACGGCACATACATGTCCGACAGGGTCAGGGTGGCGTTTTTGCAGCCGCGGTGGCGGTATTTAAAGGGGCAGGTGTCGGGCGGCCATTTTTTTTCTGGCCGCCTGCCAGCACCTGCCCCCTTCCCCTCTTATATTCGGGGTGCCGGCCGCGATCGCTCAGCACCGGAACTCCTCTTGAGTGCCGCGCTGCTTTCCTGGCACCCCGCTCCCCGGTGGTCCAGCAGGGCCCCGGTGCACGCAGTGCTAGGCCCCTCGCCTTTAATCAGGAAGAGAGGCCTGCAACACCGCGGCACTACATGCCGACGCATGTGGCGCTGTTTCACGTAGCGCTGTGATATTCACTGGTAGCGCCCCAGGAAGGAGGGGGAGCGCTTCCAGTAGCGCCCCACCTCCTGCTTGGGGTGCTACCACTGAATTTACGGCGCAGGGGCGCTAACTTTTTTGGGGCACTAAAAGTAGCGCTCCGGCAAAGTTTGCGCCCCAAAGGGGGTGCCACCGAATTCCCCGCCGCCCCCCCCCCCCCCCCCCCCCCCCCACATGTTTCAGTTAGGATTGTTCAATCTGATTAGTTAAGGAGATACACAGTTGCTTGTCCTGTTCACTCAGGTCCCAGATGCCCTGTAGAGGGCGCTGTGCTGTTTTGGATTTCTAATAACTTCAAATTCCAGTGCAAAAGCCCTCAGCAAGTCTGTGGGCAAGTGTAAGTGCAATGAACGGCGAGCACCATTGCCCGCAAATACCTGGCCAATATGTTATTGTATGAATACATTGGGTACGATGCAAGTTAAAGGCAATATCAACCATCCTGGCACTCTTGGCTATAGTCTTCAACTTTATTGTTATTTTGCATGTCCTTAAGGAATACTGTCATCCTGCCGGGGGAGGTGAACGATGTTAGCATTGAGCAGCGAGTTTTTAAGACATGGCAGCATAAGAACTTATAAGAAATGATCATTAGATACAACAAGCTTCTCCCTTTTAGATAATTAAACCACACTGACCCATCTTCTCACCATGTTCTTCAATCCCCTTTCTCTCCAGAAACACATCTAATTGTCCTTTGAACCCCATATACTGTTCACTTTGCTACCCCCTCCCCTTGTAACTTATTTGACAAGTCTGGTACCCATTGGGTAATAAACTTTCCAGGCAACTCCCCTTCTTACTCCTAACTTCTTCATTTTTAACTTGATCCCAGGTACATTTATCCCCAAAATTAAAAAAACAGTTACTTGGTATATGAACGTGGTATTGGTATTCTGTTATAATATTCAGGATCACTTAATCACCGCACAGACTAAATACCAGTGGTACAATTATTGAACTGGGTTACTTGTCTTTCTATGTATTTTTCGCGTTTTTTTCATAATAAATTATAGGGAAACAAAAGGAACTATTTACTTCTTCCAGTTGGTCATCTCCTGGTTTATACAGTGTTAAAAGTTTGGCTTGGTGGAGCTGCCGGAAGGGTACTTTGCTGTGGGACGTGATTTTCTGTTTATTACTGTCATCTACATCTGCAAAGGCAAATCAACGACCAGTAATCCTAATTGAACTACATAAATCAAAGCAAGCGAGAGAGAAACAGAGAGTCAGAGGGTGAGAGAGGACAGAGAACTTAATGACTTTAACAAGGTGCTGTTGAACAGCTGTTTGAACAGCTCAAAATAGCAGACGCACTCAATACGGTTTAAGCGGCTTCTTTGTAATTGATGCCTACGGCAATGGCAAATGGTTAGCACCATTTGCCCGATATAGGCAACTGTCTGGGATGAACAGGGGTGGTGTAAGTGGTGGGGCTGTAAGTGGTGCGGCTGTCCTTGAACCTTTCGCCATAGCCAACAAGTTTGTCAATTCCTGCACAATCTTAAAAACTTCATTATTGGGACAGTATCTTTTCTAACCTCTGATCTTCTCTATAGTTCTACTTTTGCGATCTTCAAATGGAAGATTCTACTGAAGAGCGCACTGTTCGAATTTGCACACATCAGCTCGGCACTTGCTGGCTACTACTATCTAGGTCCCTACAGAGCAGGTGATTGATATTGGAATTTCTGGTTTGAAAATGGTAAAATTCAGAGGACCAAAGTTGTAGCACACCATTGCGACCCCAATCAATTCTTTTGACATACAGTTGTAAACTGAAGGTTTCCTACCTGTTAAACGTGCACTTGCTAGCGCCATCTGTTATAAAGATAGCTTTCACAGTGGTGGTCGGGTTCAGGAAAAGACAACTCGTGTGCTTGCAATGCTGACCTCTTCTTCATCTTGTTTTCTGACTGTGCGATTGGCAGGAACCCTGATGCAAAGACTGAGGATCATCTGCATGAACATGTAAACCATGACTACCTTACATTGACCTCCATTGCAAAAACCTGAGTGCCTTCCTACCCAAGTGGATTCCATAGCTCCTGCTTATAAGTTGGCAATAATTATACTACAATTTCTGTGGGGAGCTGTAGGTTTAATTAAGCACTAAATCGGAGCCATGCTGCAAAAGCATAGCTCAATTACCACTGCTGATAGCTTTGGTCCTTTAGTGACCACTGTTTCTGTTGTAATGTCAAACAAACAATTGATGTGGCAGCAGTGGTGTGCTATAACTTTAAATAACCTTTGTCATCTGACGCTTATTGTTTTCAAACCAGGACTTCCAGTATCTATCACCTGCTCCGTAGGGCCAAGATAGCAGTAGAAGCCAGACTTGTAAAGACAGGATATGGCCCAAATGCAAACATTTCCTCCTCCTCCAAAAAATGCACTGCCTGAAAGGGTGGTGGAACCAGTAACTTTCAAAAGGGAATTGAATAAATATTTGAAGAGGAAAAAACTGCAGGGCTGTGGGGAAAAAGCAAGGGAGTGGGACTAATTGGAGAGCTCTTCCAAAGAGCTGGCGCAGGGACCATGGGCTGAATGGCCTCCTTCTGTGTTGTAAGATTCTATGATAATAGGTAAATCTGCCCCTCTATAAGTTTGAAGTGTAATATTTGTCTTCTCCATGTATCTGGGAATTACTGTGTGGCAATATTAGCATTTGAATGTCGACACATTCATGTGGCATTCCTCTGTCTGCTATTTTAATGGTCCCCATTAAAGCAATGGGCATTAAAATTACAAATATACTAAACATTTGTCCGCTAATACCACCAACAGTCATTTCTAGGCTTGTAGGCCTAATAATTGACAATTGGTCATATCTGTATTACTGAGTAACTTGGATTTAAGTTGAGCCAAAAAATGTTGTTGAAACCAATAGAATATTTCCTTGTCTCTAAAAATAGGCAACTGAGGTCAAGGGAGATTTTCCACTTCAGATGGAAAATCACAGGCTCAGGATGCGCACTTTTCCCATACGCATACCCTGGAGGATGCTGGAAGTGCCAAAGTGGAAAATCTCCTCTTTAATTTCCAAACTTTCAACATTGTTCATCTAAGCGGGATTGAAAGGGTAGAGGCTGAGTTATGACTTTAATCAATATGTAGTTCACCTCTAACATGTAGCTGGTGCAGTGCCAGTTTGCAATGAAGCTTTTATGACCTTGTCACACCTCAACATTTGTTAGCATTTCTTGTGTTTAATTAAGTAAGGAAGGGGTTATTTATGATGTGCTGCAGTGCAGGAATGATGTATGCCTTGCTTGCACAATCCAACCAGCTCCCGTTAATTCTATTAATTTATTTTCAACATTCCTGTAGCATTCTTTATTTTTTGCTTGTGCTAGTGTCACTTTTCAACACATTTGGTTTATGTGAAGCATTTTAGCTGTTCTCACACACCTATTTGCCTGATCAGTGCACAGATGTCACTAAATTTGGGACAAATAACCGTCTTAAAGGGAAATTGCTATATTATAAGGAATGGAGGAGCTCCCTAGCTCAGGTGCAAGTAACACAATGGCCAATTTGCTGGAGTGGGGCATCTCACATCGTACCCTTTTAGTTACAGTTGTTCCTGCACCCTTCAGCTCAAAAATGTTTTGCCTACAAAGTTGCTGGAAGTGCGAGCTGATAATGGCGCGGCGAGAGTAACAGGACATCTGGGACCTTGGTGAACGATGGGACCAAGAGTCTATCTCCTTAGCCAATGAGATTTAGGGATTGAGAAACAAACAGAGGAAGGACTGAGAAGGAGGGTGAATTAGAGTGGGTGAATTCAATGTCAAATCAGGTACCGAAAGAGAAATAAAGAGAGGGAAAGAAAGATTAGATTAAGAGAGAGAAAAAAGAGACAGAAAGGAAAAGAAAGAAACAAAAATTACATTAAAAATTTGACATTTATATAATCTCCAACAACAATTCAGTACCTGAAAGAATGAGACTCTCTTTCCTTTTAATTCTTCACATTCTGGGCTAGAGAGGTTGATTGGCAGTCATTAACAATTATCATGTCATTAAAAGGGCACTTACACTATTATTTACTAGACTTATATTTCTGTGGCGAGTTTAATGGGCAATTACTGTGCCAATGCAGCAATTTCATAAAAATCACGGGGAGGTTAACGAGATGCCATTTTTGCGAAGTTAGCGGTGGAGCGCCAAAAATCGGCTGGCAAGTTGTGGTGATTCGCAATTCACTGGGTATCTCTTCTACACCACAATTTGCTAGCCGATTTGTACATTTATAACGACGTGCGTCGTGGATTTTTTCAACAAACTCTGGGCCATTGATTTTTTACAAACACAGGAAATAAGGAAAGACTATTTGGCAAAAGAAACTTGGCCGTTGTTAACTGATCCTAGCCTTCCCATTCATACTGTAGCTCTCCAGTAACAGATCTCCTTAGCTCTTTAATTCATTGACACTATTTGTTTAAATGGCTTTCTCTGGTAACTTATGTTTTTATTGTTCACCTATTTTATTTATCTATTCTATTCCTTTATTTACACCTGACTGCTAGATTCTGAGCCTGAAATTCGGCACCTTAGCACCGGCTGTTAAGGCCGGTTTCATGGAAAAAATGGCATTGGCATTGCTTCCTCCCCCACTTCCGGCCCGGACGCCATATTGGTGAGGGCAAAAAAGAGGCATTGTTTACCTTCATCTGAAGCAGGCGTTAGCAGGAGTTATCAGTGAGGGCAATTGCTGAGTGAACATTTGATTTGATCAAAAAGAATGTGCAGCTGATTTAATCTGCTATAACCTAACTCTGACAGCACAGTTAAAAAAATAACATATTCAAATAAGGGACCTAACGCCTGCTTCTGCTACCTCTTATAAATTTGGCTTGCGCCTGAGGCAGCCAGCACCAGCGCTGACTGCCTCCGGGAAAAAAAATGGTAAACAGTGCCAAATTTAAAAAAAAGGTAAGTACTTACCATTATCATCTCCGACCTCACTCCCGTCTCCGACCTCCAGGCCCTCCCCGATCTCCCTCCGATCCTGGCCCCGATCTATAGGCCCTTCCCCAGAGTCCTTGCTGGGTGTTCAGCACGTTTAGCACTGGGCTGAATGCCACAATAATGCTAATTAGCAGGCAGCACCAAGTTCCAGTGCTGCCTGCAGGCCTCTGAACGGGCACGGGTTGGTAGCACATCCCTAACCTTTCTTCACAAATGTGGTTCCCAAGCCCTGGGATTATCTTTGTTGCACAATGCACACCCTCTCAAGGGTAATGATAACCTTCCTGTCATTATGGTTACCAGCACTGCATAGAATACTTCAGATGGGTCAAACAGTACCTTATACAGTAACAATAGCACCTCTTTTGATTTGCATTCTGCTAAAACACCTTGTTGCCTTTTGCACTGCAGTGATACACTGGGTTGGAAGTATCAATGAATGTTTCATAATAACTCCCGATCCCTTTCCAGATTAGTACACTGCGCTATTATTCCATTCAATATATACACCCTATATTGCTACCATACTAATTTTACATTTGTCTACATTGAACTGCAATTCCTATCTACTGGCCCAGTTCCCTAAAAGGTCCAAATCTTTGCCAGTCTGGTTGGAAGGTTGGCTTTGCCCTCAATTTTATTATCATTTGCAAACATTTAATATCCTCATCCAGGTCATTGATATGAAGAACAAACTTTGGAGTTTTCTTCACCTAAATTAATTTTTAGCTTTGCGAATATTGTCATGCCATCAGTACAAAAAAGAACTTTAACAACTTTACAGAGGAATAATGCCTCTTTAAAGGCCAACTCAATGCTTCATGGATCACATTTTTTGTTTCTTGTCAGTTAATTATCTTCAAGCACCTCTCTCAAACTATCAGACAGGATACAAGAAAGAAACTTATTGACTGTTAGGCCATCCTTGTTTCCACCACTCTCTCCATCACAATCCTTCTTGTCCTTTTCTATTTTATTTACACTACAATGAATATTTCTGTTTTTGTACCTTTTCAGCTCCAAATACACTATGGCACATGCTCTTTCTCTTCTACCCCAGGGACTTGAGCACAAAATCTAGGCTGACACTCCAGTGCAGTACTGCAGGAGTACTGCACTGTCGGAGGTGCTGCCTTTCGGATGAGATGTTAAACCGAGATCCCATCTGCCCTCTCATGGATCAAAGTACCCACGGCACTATTTTGAAGAAGAGCAGGGGCGTTCTCCCTGGTGTCCTAACCAATATTTATCCCTCAACTAACATCACTAAAAAACAGATGATCTGGTCATTATCACATTGCTGTTTGTGGGAGCTTTCTGTGCACAAATTGCCTGTCGTGTTTCCTACATTACAACAGTGACTGCACTTCAAAAGTACTTCATTGGCTGTAAAGCGCTTTGGGACATCCTGAGCTAGATAAATGCAAGTCTTTATTTTTCCCTACGTCCTCAATAATTACTGCACAGTCTGCTGCCTTAACTCAATTCTTTCCTAAGAACTGGAAACTAGAGCTCCTTATCTTTGTCAATGTTCTCTTCATTCCAACAACTTCCTGATTTACTTCATCTTCTCACCTGCTCTTTTCAACCTTGGGAATGTCCTGCAGTTTGGACTTTGGCCATTCACCCCAATATAACAGTTAATAGATTGGAATATAAACAATACATATGACAGCCTCAACAAGTGCTGACTTCATTATATTATTCCATTGTCAAACAATAGAATTGTTAAAGAAATGTGAATTCAATGGGATTAATGTCAGCGTAGGAGAAATAAATGGAACCCAGAGTTCCCAGCTGCTGGTTGCGAGATTGGCTCCCAAGCATTATGCGGGCTATCGCTTAAACCATGACAGCATCCCCAGTTTGAACGTCCAAGATTGTCAATGGGATGCCACTTGGCCTTTAATTCATCTTTAAAGGGGTCAGGGATTTGTTCAAACTAATAACTCGCAAATGAGCGAGTCAGTGTACCTAAGAAGCTGATCTTGTCCTTCTGTCGCATTCGCGGAACGTGACTCTGGTAAGCAGCTGTTGGGATGTGAGGTGCCCTGACCGTGTTCTTCTGTTCGAAATGTCTTTTGAAGTCACTTTTCATCTGAACAGGCAAATGCCACATTTAAATAATCTGACCTTCATCCCTGGCATATACCTCTATCAGTTAATTTAAATGAGAATAAAGAAAAAAATGGCAGCCCTTGTGCTGATTTCCAACTGCTATCGTAGTATTTCCTCAGTGTGTCTCTAACCCATAATTATCAAACCTTTTACATGCAGTAAAAGTTCCACAGTAACTAATTAATAGTCCAATGGACACAAACCCACTAGTACTGTCTGATAAATGGATAATTGTGAAGGTCTATGAGAAATAGCTACCTGATGACCTGTGTATAACGAGAATTGTGAAGGTCTCTGTGCAGGATTATACATAAATGTGTGCCTGATTCAAGCATCCAATTGCACCCTTCGATTCCCATGACTCCCATTACAAACAAATCCATATCCAAGCGTGGATCTTTGCAAGTGGCAAATTGAATAATATTCGCACCAGTTGAACTCATTTGTGGTAAAAATAAATCCGATTGATTCCACAGAATTCAGTGCGCTATAAAGAAAAATCATTATCTGTCTACCCGCAGTACTCACTGATTGCAGTCATTGACATTAAACTGAGAGCCTGATCAATGAAGACTCTTGTGAAGTATAAAGAAGTGGAGGAAATACAAGCCATTGAATTTTTTTCAGTGAGTGACTGAGATGAAAGACCAAAGCTCATATTGCAGGACAATACCCAAGGCTGAAAAAATTAACAGGGAAGAGGATAAAAATCAGAAGATGGTGATTAGGTGACCTTAAGCTTGGGATTGAAAAGCCCGAAGATTGTAAGAGACGGGGTGATGAGGACTTTCACACTTCTGAGGTCTTGGAAAGGGCGAGTTAGAGTAATAAACTGTGCGAGGAACCTTGATTTTAAAATAATGGAGATATACAAAGGTGGAAAAGCATGTAACATGCGGTATGGAGTTTAAAGGTTACAAAAGCGGAAAGTTCAGAGGAGTAATAATCATGGTAGTGTTGAGGCTGCTGCGAAACACGAATGGAGGCTGAATCCATATGTGGAAAACAAGAAACTTTAATTCAGCTGCATGGCACAAAAATGGCTGCACCGAAAGCTCCCAGAATTCTCTGGGCAAAACTCTGAGGCCCCGCCCACTCCTGCCTTAAAGGTAAGGTACCTTAAAGGGAAGGTGTTGGATTTTTGTCCACGGACGGAAGAGTGGATTATGCTCGTTTAGGTGGCGATCCGCCACACAGCTCCCTCCAGAATTCGCTTAGGAGGTGTGGATGAGATGGTGCGGCGGTCTGATGGGCCGGCCGGAGCGGCTCTTGTAGGACGCCGGTGGACGTGGAACGGCCGGGCGTGGAGCAGCCGGGTGAACCAGCTTGAGGGCAGGTCGGCCGCGTGGAGGTGGATGAGCTACAGGGACCTGCTCACCGGGCTCCAAGTGTGCTGGCTTGAGTCGGTCAACCGACACTTTTTCTGTCCTGTCGCCCACTTGCAGGGCGAAAAATTTGTCCCCAGCCTGTAGCACCTTGTAGGGCCCGTCGTACGGGGGTTGAAGGGGTCCGCGGTGGGCATCGTGCCGGACGAAAATGAACCGTGCCTGGTGCAGGCTTAGTGGGACGTGTGAGGTGGATTCGCCGTGTCGGGCAATGGGCACCGGGGCGAACTGCAGCGCCGGTGAGGCGAAGTCGTGGCATTGCTGGTCGGCTGACCAGGGTGTCGTGGCGGTGGGCAGGTCTTCGCCGTGGTGAACTCGGACACTGCCGCGAGCTGGCGCTGCTGCCTGGCGGACCAGGGGTCGGTTGTCTTTGCCATTGCGAATGTCAGGGGCTTGTGGTCGACAAACGCAGTGAAGGGGTGGCCCTCAAGCAAAAACCGGAAATGGCGGACCGCCAGGAACAGCGCGAGGAGTTCGCGGTCGAAGGTGCTGTACTTGACCTCCAGGGGGCGTAGTTGGCGGCTGAAGAAGGCAAGTGGTTGCCAGGCGCCGTCGACCCACAGCTCATACACGGCACCGACCGCGTGATCGGAGGCGTCCGTGGTGAGCGCTACCCTGGCATTGGGCCGTGGGTGCGCGAGCAGGGTGGCGTTGGCGAGCACGGTCTTGGTGGAGTCGAAGGCGGCGGACGCGTCTGCCGTCCATTCGACCGCCATCTTGCCGCTCCTGCCCCGGAGGGCTTCATACAGGGGCCTCATGAGGGACGCCGCTTTGGGGATGAAGCGGTTGTAGAAATTCACCATCCCGAGGAACTCCTGGAGGCCTTTGATGGTGGTGGGGCGGGGAAATTGTTGGATGGCCTGCACCTTGGTGGGCAGGGGAATGGCCCCAGCATGGGTAATGTGGTGGCCGAGGAAGTCGATCTTGTCCAGGCCGAACTGGCATTTGGCTGGGCTGAGGATGAGCCCGTGCTCGCTGAGGCGCCCGAACAGGATGCGAAGGTGTTCGAGGTGTTCCTGCTTGGAGGAACTGGCTACCAGGATGTCGTCCAGGTAGACGAACAGGAACTTGGGAGTACACTGGGGGGCCTGTGGTGGGGATGAAGTGTTCCACCCCGTGTTTGGCGGCCTCCGCGGAGAAGGTCGGATTGGTAAGGGCCGGGAATTCGGCCAGGAGTGCCGAGTAGTCATCCGTGGCCCGGGCGTGGCACTGTGACGCCATGTCGGCAGGTTGGCAGGGGGCCATGGCGCCCAGGATGGGGGACATGGTGTTCATGTCCACGAGGCGGTGACGGGGGATGTCTACCAGTAGGCCGTGGGCGCACAGGAAATCTGCGCCGATGAGAGGGGAGAGCACCTTGGCAGTGATGAACTCCCATCGGTAGCGGCGACCAGCGAGGTCGAGGGTGACTGTCCGGGTGCCATACGTCCGGATTTCCGAGCCGTTAGCAGCAGCCAGCGCCGGTCCTCGTTCGCCCTTTTGGATGTCGAGGGAGGAGGCCGCGATGATGCTGTGCTGAGCCCCAGTGTCGCACAGGAACCGGCGGCCGGTTTTGTCATCCGTAACGAACAGCAGGGAGCCCGCGTGGTCCACGGCCATCGCGGGGGCTGGTACGGGGGCTGGTATGGGGGCGGACTTGAAAGAGCAGGGAGGTGTGCACCGTTGTGCCCTGGCGCCGAACCGTGCGTGGTAGTAACAGTGGCCCAGGTTAGTGGGGCGTGAAGGCCCCGTGGGCCTGGTGGCAGGCCCTTGTGGCCACGTGGTGGCCGGTGAGGGGCGTGCCCAGGCATTGGCTGCCAGGTCCGGAGTGACGTAGCGGCTGGAGTTAGCGGACAGCAGCTTGTCGGCCTCATCGGCCAGGGCTTCCTGGTTCGTGAGGCCGGACGCCACGATCGCTGGGCGGATGCTGAGAGGGAGCTGGCGGATGAACAGCATGCGGAAGAGGGATCCGGGTGGGCTCTCGTCGGTGAGGGAGAGCATGTGGGAGAGGAGGTCTGACGGTGAGGCATCACCGAGGCCTGGAAGGTCGAGGAGGTGGCAGTTCCGCTGATATGCCAAGGCCGTAAATTTTTTAAGGAGCGCTGTCCTGAGATGTGCGTACTTGCCTTCCTCTGGTGGGTTCTGCAGCGTTGTCCAAACCTTCGAAACTGCGGCGCTACCGAGTGATGTGACGAGTTAGTCGTACTTCGTCCCATCTGTGGTGATATTTCGCAGCCGGAAGCGAGATTCAGCTTGGAGAAACCAGGCTTCGGGCTGGTTTTCCCAAAACCCTGGCAGTTTCACGGAAACTGCGTTCGTGTCCGCCATTGCAGTGCTCGGAATACGTTCTGAGCGTCGGGGTCACCAATGTTGAGGCTGCCGCGAAACACGAATGGAGGCTGAATCCATATGTGGAAAACAAGAAACTTTAATTCAGCTGCATGGCACAAAAATGGCTGCACCGAAAGCTCCCAGAATTCTCTGGGCAATACTCTGAGGCCCCGCCCACTCCTGCCTTAAAGGTAAGGTGCCTTAAAGGGAAGGTGTTGGATTTTTGTCCACGGACGGAAGAGTGGATTATGCTCGTTTAGGTGGCGATCCGCCACACAAGCATCAATAAAGGAGATACAAAGAAGAAAGCTTATGATGGAAAAAGGCTGATTGGGTCTAGAGGTGAATGAGGAATGACTTATCAGACAGTACGCTTTTCTCATATCCTGTTCAATAGTGTAAGAAAGGTGTTAGAAGAGCCTCAACAGATATGGGAGCAGTGGTGAAAATCTTGGACAGACTTTGGATTTAAGGAGTGTTAAGATTTGTTGACGGGGGGTGGGGGGGGCGGGGGAAACAATTATTTTGCATGAAAGGGGAAAGTCATCCGTGGCTCAGTGGTAGCATTCTCGCCTCCGCGTCAGAAATTTGTGGGTTCAAGCCCTTCTCTAGAGACTTCAGCACAAAATCCAAGTTGACACTCCCAGTGCAGTACTGAGGGAGTGTTGCATCGTTAGAAGTGCAGTCTTTTGGATGAGGTATTCAACCGAGGCCTTGTCAGCTCTCTCGGTGGACTCTCCTTTTTCAACTCAAAGGGAACTTCCACATCTCCTCTGTTGCTAAAGCTGCCGCCAAGAAAGAAAGAATGCGGCATGATTTGAAGAAGAGCAGGAGAATTCTCCGAGTGCCAAGGCCATATTTACCCCTCAACCAACATCACTAAAACAGATTACCTCGTCACTTATCTCACTTCTGTATGTGGGACCTTGCTATGTGCAAATTGGCTGCTAAATTTCCCTACATTACAACAATGACTGCTCTTCAAAGTACTTTATTGGCGGTGAAGCACATTGGAATTTGTGAAAGGCGCTATATCAATGCAAGTTCTTTCTTTCTTGGAGGCACGTTTAACAACAGAGGAGATGTGGGAGTTCCATTTGAGGTGAGACACGATAGTGAGGCCAAGAATGTGACAGATCAAGAATGAGTGCAAGTGGAGCCAAAGATAACAGGGGCAGCCATTCATTGGACTGGTGAGAGACATGAAGAAACTGGTCTTGAAGAATTAAAGGAAGCAAGATGTTTATTCACCCATTGAAGGGCATGAAGGGCACAACAAGTGTAGTGATTTATCGACTGATGTACCAGAGGAGTGGAGCTAGTGAGGACTGATGATGTATGATCTGAGCGAAGTTGCTGAATGTAGGATGGAATCAGCAACAAAAAAAGAGCAGATGATGAGTGGAGGAATTCATTGATGTAAAGAAAGGATGGACCGAGAGAGGAAAGAGACTGGGAAAGCCACGAGTTAATGGAAAATGGGTCAGAGGACAAGGTAACAACTGCAGCACAGATAAAGCAATTTAAGATGGAAGTAAATACAATGAATATATCTTTGGTGGTAATTTGTTTAACAGTGCTTGGTGACACGGTGGCATAGTGGTTAGCACTGGTACCTCACAGCGCCAGGGACCCGAGTTCGAATCTGACCTTGGGTGACTGTCTGTGTGGAGCTTGCACATTCTCCCCGTGTCTGCGTGGGTTTCCTCCGGGTGCTCCGGTTTCCTCCCACAGTCCAAAAATGTGTGGGTTAGGTTGATTTGGCTATGATAAAAAATTGACCCTTAGTGTTAGGGGGGGATTAAATATGTGGGGTTATGGGGATAGGATGGGATATGTTAGGGGGAATTAAATACGTGGGGTTACGGGGGTAGGGTGGGATGTGTGTACTGTGGGGATTAAAGCAGGGACAGGGTACTGGATTTGGATGATCAGCCATGATCGTATTGAATGGTGGAGCAGGCTCGACGGGCCGAATGGCCTACTCCTGCTCCTAGATTCTATGTTTCTATGTTTCTATGTGTCAGGCCCTGTCAAAACATCTGGAGATGTCCAAAGAAATGACATCTATACCCACTCTGCTCAATTTTTTTTACAGAGCAGAGCCTTGAATGCCTGATGAATACCTATAGCAATGACACTCTGATTACAGGGGCGTTGACTAGATTTAGTTTACTTCAAAACAAAGGTATCAAAACTAACCATATCTTGAATCCAGAACGAGCAAGGTTTCCATTACTGCACTGTGCACACATACAAGCTTGAGAATGACACACCACACTAATGCCCCCAAAACCTCCCAGCCTTTCCCCGAGTTAAAAGAAGTTAGTGCAACCAAGTCCTGATACTTGTGACTCCATATTTGCTAATGTTTTGGGATCAGGATGAAATCACGCACAACTGCTTCTTGGGACACTGAACGAATGGAGTACAGTTGATGATAGGGTGGACAGTACAATGTTCTGTGAAGAAGTGGGCTGATTGATCAATTGACATTTTATCATTCCACACTTCCTTATATTCTCATTATTGTACAAAGTCCTGCCTAGGAACATAGGGATTGCAAGACAAAAAAAGGTCAAGGGTCATCTACTTCACCTTCTACCATCCTGGTAGTCACATGATGTGATAATGGAGTTGTTGCCTAATCATCGCAATCAGTGTCCATCAATGAGTCTACAACAGACCCAGGCATGATGCAATGAAAACCCCAGTGGTTGAGAGCTTTGGGAACAATAGGTTCCTCCCAAGCATGTTACACTTATCACACGTCATGTCTAAATTACTCATACACTGTATCCCAAAATGTTATTTTCTGAAAGAAATCTATCTAATTTGCTTTTGAATGAATCAATACTAACTGCTTCCACCGTCTCCCGAGGGAGCCTGTTCCAGAAATTGACCACACTCTCACTGAAATATTGTTTCTGCAGATTTTACCCCCCTTCAAGTGCAGGCTGTGTTCTTTGGTTCTCCTGGCCTGTTCTGAGGTTCCATTTATCAAAGTTTACTGTCACCCTCGTAAAGCCGCCAAGACGTCTTTTGCTCCTCTCAGTAAACACTCATCACAACGGCGTAATTCACACCAGGAAAAGACAGCTGCACCACGTGCGGGCGACATCATCACGACATGTCTTCCCCCCATTTAAGGACGGTGCCTCCAAACCTTTTCACCCTCTGTTAATTATGGAAATCTGTTGTCTGATTTGTTTTTAATCCCAGGGTTCTGGTTAAATCGTGTCTGGCTGGCGTGAATTTCATTCACAGAATGTCACCCATGTGTGAAATTGCATTGTTGTAGTCAACAAAACAAAAACCAAAACACAGCAAACTGAAATCTAGGTTAATTCTATTTGTAATAGAGTTTATTCAAGCCTAAATATAGGATTATATTGATGAAAGAGTTGGGGAGATGGTTACATTTGAATCTATTCACTCACTCCTGCCCTGATACGTAAGTACTGTAGCTCTTTGTAAATCCCTATTTGGAGAATATTTTTGGCAAGATTAAATACTTTATGATGCTACATTCTATATTATGTTCTCTCTGGGTGTCAAGATTCTTTCTTCTTTCATAAGAAACATGACAAATAACAAAGAATTCATTGCTATAGAGCTTTTACACTAAGACATTATTAAGGTAAAATGCTCAGACCACTTATGGGAGTGACTCACATCACTGAATCCAAGAATCTAGCAGTCCTACTCCAAAATCCGGCACTTCCTGGCAGTGAGCACCCCACAGGAAATGGCCGAGGGGCAGCCTACCGTTTCCCGCCATGTGCTCACTCGGAGCTCTTAATGGCAGAATCTGCAACAACAACTTACATTTATATAATGCCTTTAATGTCGTAAAAGGTGTATCACAGGAGTGTTATAGAACAAAATGCGACACCATGCCACATAAGGAGATATTCGGCTAGGCGACCAAAAGCTTGGTCAGAGAGGTAGGTTTAAAGGTGGAGAGGTTTCGGGAGGGAATTCCAGAGCTTCGAGCCTAGACAGCTGAAGGCACGGTCACCAATGGTGGGGCACTAAAAATCGGGGATGCACACAAGAGGCCACAATTGGAGGAGCTCAGAGATCTCGGAGGGTTGTAGGGCTGGAGGAGGTTACAGAGACAGGGAGGGACGAAGCCATGGAGCGATCTAAACACGCGGATGAGAATTTTAAAATCGAGGCGTTGCCGAACTGGGAGCCAATGTAAATCACCAAGCACAGGGGTGATGGGTGAACGGGAGTTAGGATATGGGAAACAGAGTTTCGGATGAGCTCAAGTTTAGGGAAGGTGCAAGGTGGGAGGCCCCTTAATTTGCCAAATCTGTCAATTAGCCATCAATAGACTGATGAAGCTGAGAGGGTTAGATGTGAAGAGGGGTGGGAGGAGGTTCATGTGGAGCATAAACTCCGACATTGACCAGTTGGGCCGAATGGGCTGTTTGTGTGCTGTAGATTCGATGTAACTCTCTGCAATGAAGCCTCATTTACAAGGCATGCATCACTTTCCTCGAGGGAAGGAGCAAGAGCTCAACAGGCACAGAATAATTCCAGAGCTCACAGAGCACTGTATATAGCAGCCATGGACTATAGGAACCACTGACCCAGGCCATCACATCCTGACAGGTGGAGTACATTATTGTCCTCTGGGGAAGGTGCCCTGCAAAGCCAGAGTGCTGCTCCATCACTTGCTCAGTCTTTATTTTGTGCCTTTACGCTGGGTTTCCTTTCACTTCATTTTCCCTGGCACTTCTTCACCACCCCCCCCCCCCACCCCCACCTTCCCACCCACCCACCCACCCACCCACCTTGGCAAAGGCTGGCAAATATTTTATATCCATGTTGAATGCTTATAAAGGCTACAACAAAATCCCTCCCCTTCCCCCCCCGCCCTCCCCCTGTGCAGCCACCTAGCTTTTAAGTGGGCACATCCCTATAAATTTGAACCAGATTTCCCACATCTTCCATAGGCTGACGGCTGACACAAGTTAAAGCTGTGCTGGGAGCTTGTGCTCATTATTCAAACAATCTGGCCAGACCAAGCTGCATCCAGTTAGCTCAGTGCACAATTGGCTAGCTTTGCACTGGTAGCGAACCATTTCTGGCACAGAAATTGGCAGCACTGCAGAATTGGGGCTTATATGTAGATTTAAGCAGACAGCATAAGCAAGGAATCATTGTTAGTAGGTGTCCACATGCCCAGGATCTCAAGTCTTCATTTTCATTCCCCCTCCGCGGACTGAAGAAAAGAATGATGTGAAGCTTGATGGTAACAGCTACCTTTGGGTTTAGAACAGCCCTGATGACGAAGTAGGTCACTGCACTGTATGGAGTGGTACTCAGCCATACAAAGCAAAGATCCCAGGTTCGATCCCCAATCTGTGCCGAGTTTGATGATCTCGGCTGGGGCAGCAGCTAGGAAGCTACTATTGGCCTTAATAATCCTGGGCCAGGGAGAGGAAGATTCAACCAGTGTTTATGCTCTGGATTGCTATCCAATGACTCTTGCTGGAAAGTGCATGTCTGACGTTGAATAAGGACAGGATAAGGCTCGTCTGTGAAGCCAATATTTATCCCTCAATCAACATAACAAAAACAGATTATCTGGTCATTATCACATTGTTGTTTGTGGGAGCTTGCTGTATGCAAATTGGCTGCCATGTATCCCACATTACAACAGTGACTACACTCCAAAAGTACTTCATTGGCTGTAAAGCGGTTTGAGACGTCCGGTGGTCGTGAAAGGCGCTATATAAATTCAAGTCTTTCTTTCTTCCTTTCTTTCTTTCTTCTTTCTATGCAGTTGAATAGCCTGTTGAACTTTAATGTCCAGACTCACTATTGAGTGAGGTACCAGAGAACAAATGGTGCATGCGGCTCCCGCATCACAGAAAAAGGCGACCCCAGTAGGAGAATTCTCAAAAGAATGACATCGTAGGCAGTAAGGTTGCTCCCAGAAAGAATAACATGGGCCTTACCCATCATTCAAACCTCATGTTCCACATATGTAATTTGTTAATGAGCATTTAGCATATTGTTCCACTTTTACAAGCATCAGGTGAACTTACAGTCCACATCTGCAAGGCAAAATAAGTAATGTACAGGTATTAAATGGAGCCTATGAATTATAATATTCCTGAATAAAATCTGCTTGTATCATCAAACGGCATTTTACTACGTCACATCCATTAAGTGGGCCATTACTCATTCCTTGTTCCAACAACTCGACATCACATTAATTTCCAGCTAATTTTCCACAGCCATATGGCTTTCTCTGAGGGTGACTTTTCTTGATAGCCCACAACAATCACATGGTTAATTCTCCCTTGTTCCACACCAGTCAAGATAATAGGCAGTCCAGCCACTGGGGGTCCACTCTGACTTGATCCCCTATCCTACCCTTCGGACTGAATGTCCTTTCAGAATCATCTGTGTGAATTTAAAGCACAACTACTAAACTCAACAGAGTGCACATGTTCTTACGTTTGTTTCTGAGGGATTCTTCTCCACAATCAACACCTAGCAAATTACGTAGTGCCTTTGATGTAAAAGAAATGTCCCAAGACACTTCGCAGAAACGCAAGGATAAATGGACATTGAGCCAAAGAAGATATTAGGGGGTGATCATAAGTTTGGTCAAGGAGGGTCTTAAAGGAGGAGAAGGAGCTGGAAAGGTGAAGGGATTTAGGGAATGAATTCCAGATCATGGAGCCTAGGTGGCTGACAGGATTGGCAGCAATGGTGAGGCGAAGGGAGGGGAATGCTCAAGAGTCCAGTGTCAGAGGAATGGAGAGTTCATGGCGGGGTGATGGGGAGGGGGTTGCGGAGGAGGAGTTGTAGGGCTGGAGGAGATGGCATAGAAAGTGAAGGGCAAGGCCATTAAGGGATTTGAATAAGAGGATGAGAATTTTAAATTGGAGGTATTGAGGCACTGAGAGACAATGGAGGTCAGTTAAATCAGCAAGTGCTGGGTGAACGAGACTTGGTGCAGGATAGAATACAGGCAGCAGAGTTTTTGATAAGCTGAAGTTCATGGAAGGTGGACGATGCGAGACAGGTCAGGACAGCATTGAAATAGTCAAGTAGACGAGGGTTTCAGCAGCAGATGAGCTTGACACAGCAGCAAAGACAGGCAATGTCATAGAGGTGGAAGTAGGCAGTCTTTGTAATGCAGTGTATAGAGGGTTCTAGAAAATTCACGTTGTCTTCTGAATTTGATCTTTGTTAAACTGCACACACAGAGTGTCTTTCCTCAACCTAATTTGTGTTTTTTTTTATTTAGTTGAATTTTGAAAGCAACTAGAAAACCTCAAATTAATACCTGTGGTTTGTTGATGGTTAAAAAATCTAAATATTCTAATTATTGACACCTGTGAGGCAGTGAGACAGTTAAACAGAGAGAGCGATACAGAGAGGGACATAAGACAAAGACAATCTTCCTGACAGAGAGGGACACTGATAGAGAGAGGGCAGACAGACAAATGGAGAGAGATACAGAGATAAACGTCCAAGAACCATCACAAACCACCAAATTTAATATTTGCAGAGATCTGGTTTTGGGCAAGAGATACAGGGGGGGGTGTGAGGAAAATCTTTTTTATGCAGTGAGTGGTGATGACCTGGAATTCGCTGCCGCCGGAAGTGGTGGAAGTGGAGACACTCAGGCCTAAAAATTCGGTTGCTTTGCACCTCCCGTTAGCGCCCTAAGAGGGCGCTAATGGGGCGCAAAGCAACTAGCGCCTGGACGCGGCGCCGCCAATGCCTCCCGTGAAATTCAGCAGGAGGTTAGCGGCGGCGGTAACCATTAGCGCCCCATGGCGCTGCTCCGCCAGCGATGACATCATCGCTGTGCACAGCGCCCCGCTCGTGCCCCGGCCGCGATCTACAGTAGTGCCCCCTGACTTACCGTCAGACGCTGTGTCCGACGGGGTCAGGGGGGCCTACCTGCTGCCGGGGTAGCGCAAATTAAAGGGGAGGTGCCGTGTGGCCATTTTTGTTGCTGGCCGCCTCCCAGCACCCGCCCCCTCTGCCGTCCCCAACCTCCTCTGCAGCCCTCTCCCCCCCCCACCGCCCCCCGCCGCGGAGTGCCGGCTCCGCTCCATGAGCCCGGCACTTCTCTTGAGTGTCGGGCTCCTTTACCTGCACTCCGATCCCTGGTGGCCCAGCTAGGCCCCGGGTCGCACTGCGCTAGGCCCCTCCCCTTTAAGAAGGAGAGGAAGGCCTGCAGTACTGCGGCACGTAGCGCTGTGATATTCACTCGCATTGCCCCAAGAGGGAGGCAGGGCGCTTCCAGTTGCACCCCACCTCCCTCTTGGGATGCTACTGGTGAATTTCGGCTGCGGGGGCGCTAATTTTTCGGGGTGCTAAAAGTAGAGCCCTGGTGAAGTTAGCGGCCCAAAGGGGCGTGACTCAATTTTTCCCCCTCAATGCTTTCAAGGGGAGACTGGATAGGCACTTGAGGGAAATAAACTTGCAGGGCTACGGGGATAGAGTGGAGGAATGGGACTGACTGGATTGCTCTACAGAGAGGCAGCACAGACTCGATGGGCCAAATGGCTTCCTTCTGTGCCGTTATGACTCTATGGGGGAGAAATTCAGTATCGCCCCATTTGGGGCGCAATTATCGGCCGGGCGAAAAGATTAGCGCCTGGCGCTAATTATCGCCACCGACTGCAAACTTGACTTTTATCGCCCCTGGAGGTGATTGGAGCGCTAAATCAGGCGCTTCACACCTGTCTTAAGGCGCAAAGGCCGAGGAGCGAGGAGCTACCTTTCAGAGCGCTGGCGAAGCTCATGTGATGTCAGTCAGCAATGGAACACACACACAATGTCCCGGGCCAGTTCTTAAAGGGGATGGTTAATCTTGCTTTCCATCCACATCCTGCTCATTGCAGCCTTGAATCTCGGCCTGGAGAGACCTGCACATCAAATCTGCTGGAAAGAACAATGGAGAGTACCAGGCAAAGAGCTCAGAGTGCAGCCCCCACAGACTCTTCTAAATCGATACAAGGAATGGCAGATCAAAATGAACCTGCAAAGTGCTGCTCAGTACCCAAAACTCCTTCACACAACGTTGAATCTCTCCAGAAGTCTCTCCCTCTCTCTCAGAATGCGTAGTTCAAAAATGGCACCAACAATAAAAGGCAGGAAGCGGACACCTTTAAATAGCGCTCCCCCTTTCCCTTCATGACTGCAGAACGCTCCCCTCAACCTGTCGTTGCTAGCGTCAGGCAGTAAGGCAGGGGGCGCCACTCAATATCCGCTCCGGGGCGATACCGGGGCGTTGTGCACTCGAGTGACGTCATGATCTGCCGGCGCAGGAGATCGTGGCGGTAGTGTTTAGCGCCGCCGCAAAATGTCTAGTTAATTTCGCGAGCGGCGCAAACTTCGCCGCGCCTGGGCGCTAGATGCTTTGCGCCCCATTAGCGCCCTCTTAAGGCGCTAACGGGAGGCACAACCAACTGAATTTTTCCCCCTATGACTCTATCTCTTAGAAAGTTACAAACCAGTGCTGTTAGTTTCAGGACACTCTACCCATTTCTGTCAGTCCAGGCCCTCTCCCTCACCTCACTACTTATGGATATCAGGAATCTACCAATGAGCCAAAACTTATATTCCACCCCCAGTTCTACCAAATCTCAAGTTCTATTCAACAGTGACCCAAAGAACCTTGCCACATGCTGTTAAACCCCAACAGCTCCTCCACAGTTTTGCTAAATTTCAGGATTACTATCCCAATGCTGTCAAAGCTCAGGACCATCTCCTAGTGCTACTAAAGCCCAGGGCCATCTCATAATGCTACTGAAGCCCAAAGCCATCTCATAATGTTACTAAAGCCCAGGGCCATCTCATAATGTTACTAAAGCCCAGGGCCATCTCATAATGTTACTAAAGCCCAGGGCCATCTCATAATGCTACTGAAGCCCAGGGCCATCTCATAATGTTACTAAAGCCCAGGGCCATCTCATAATGTTACTAAAGCCCAGGGCCATCTCATAATGCTACTGAAGCCCAGGGCCATCTCATAATGTTACTAAAGCCCAGGGCCATCTCATAATGTTACTAAAGCCCAGGGCCATCTCATAATGTTACTAAAGCCCAGGGCCATCTCCCAATGCTACTAAAGCCCAGGGCCATCTCGTAATGCTACTGAAGCCCAGGGCCATCTCATAATGTTACTGAAGCCCAGGGCCATCTCATAATGCTACTGAAGCCCAGGGCCATCTCATAATGTTACTAAAGCCCAGGGCCATCTCATAATGTTACTGAAGCCCAGGGCCATCTCATAATGTTACTAAAGCCCAGGGCCATCTCATAATGTTACTAAAGTCCAGCGCCATCTCGTAATGTTACTGAAGCCCAGGGCCATCTCATAATGTTACTAAAGCCCAGGGCCATCTCATAATGTTACTAAAGCCCAGGGCCATCTCATAATGTTACTAAAGTCCAGCGCCATCTCGTAATGTTACTGAAGCCCAGGGCCATCTCATAATGTTACTAAAGCCCAGGGCCATCTCATAATGTTACTAAAGCCCAGGGCCATCTCATAATGTTACTAAAGCCCAGGGCCATCTCATAATGTTACTAAAGCCCAGGGCCATCTCATAATGTTATTAAACCCCAGGGCCATCTCCCAAGGCTACCAAAGCTCAGGTCCTTCCCCGCTGCAACCAAAGCACAGGGCCACCTCCAATGCAACTAAAGCCCGCTCCTCCCCTGCCTAATGCTGCTAAATACCAGTGGGTAGAATCTCCACCGAGTTCACTCACTCTCCCGCCCTAACTTCGGTGGAAGATCAGCTGACGCTGTGCAGAAACAGCACAACCATTTACACCAACCTTTCGTCAAAGTTACAGGGGGAGATTTTGAGAACACCCATGGAAATTCTACCCCATGATACCTAATTCCAACTGGTACACTTTACATGCCATCTTGCTGTGTATTGTCCACTTTAGAACTGATAAGGGATTAAAAATCAAATATGGAAGGATAGGAAATATATATTTTAGTTTTCACAGAATAATGGACAGAGTTGTGAAATTCAATTCCCAAAGCACCAGTAAAAATACCATAATACATTTTATTAAAAATGATATTTGACTGAATAAGTCTCTAAAAATCAGTGGCCTTGATGTTTTCTCCTACATGGTATTAACACCCTTATTGTTATAAAATGAGATGAGAATATAAGAGCAGGTGTAGACCATTCAATCCCTCGAGCCATTCAATGAGATCATGGCTGATCTGTATCTTAATTCCATCTAGCTGCCTTGGCTCCTTCTCCTTTTATACCCTTGGCTAGCAAAATTCTATCGATCTCAGATTTAAAATATTAATTGAGCTATCATCTCCTGCTTTTTGTGTGAGAGAGTTCCACACTTCTACCACCCTTTGCATGAGGAAGTGTTTCCTAACTTCTCTCCTGAATGTCCTGGCTCTGATTTTAAGGTTATGTCCCCTTGTCCTAGATGCCTCCACTAGCAGAAAACGTTTCTCTCTATCCACCCTATCAATTCCTTTCAATATCCTAAAAGTCTCAATCAAATCACCCCTTGGCCTTCTATATTCCAGGGACTACAAGCCTAGTTTATGTAATCTCTCCTCAGTCTAATTCTTGGAGTCCTGGTAACATTCTGATGAATCTGCGCTGCGCTCCTTCCAAGGCTAATATATCCTTTCTAAGGTGCGGTGCCTAGAACTGCCCACAACTCCAGATGTGGTCTAACCAGGGCCTTGTATAGCTGTAGCAAGCCTTCCTCCCCTTTATATTCCAGCCCTCTAGATATAAAGGCTGACATTCTATTAGTCTTTTTGATTATCTTTTGTTGACCTGACTTCTACATTTTAGTGATCTATGTACATGAAACCCTAAATTTCTTTGGACTGCCACTGTTCCTAGCTTTTAAATAATACTCCATTTAAATAATACTCAGATCTATCTTTTTTGGTCCAAAATGGATTCCCTCACACTTACCTGCATTGAAATTCATCTGTCACTTAATCTATCAATGTCTCTTTGTAATGTTATGATCCCGTCTACACTACTTACTACACAACCATTCTTTGTGTCATCAGCAAACTTGGGTATATGGCTCTCGATTGTGTTATCTAAGTCATCAATAAATATAGTGAATAGTTGAGGCCCCAGCACAGATCCTTGTGGGACACCACTAGTCACTTCCTTCCAATTCGAGTACATACTCGTTGGGCTGGATTTGTCAGCCCCGAGGAGGCGGGTATGGAGGTGGGACTGCCGGTAAAGTTGCAGAAAGTGGGGGCGGATGGCAAACCCGCCCCCGTCCCGCCTCCATGCCCTTTTGCCAGGAGGCGGGAAGCCGTCCTGCCCCGGGTCCCGTCTCCTCGAGGCGGGAAAGGGATTAAATCCTTTTAACTGCCTGTTAACAGGTGGTTAACTGGCAGAAAAAAGGATTAGTTCCATTTGACATTTTCAGGTGAAGGCTTCCCGACCTCGGAGAACCCCACCGGGGTGGAGGAGTCGAGTAGGAGGTCTGCGGGGGTAGGAGGGGCCTGAAAGTGAGATGTAGAGGTGAGTGATGGGTGCAAGTGTGGAGTGGTAAGTATGTGAGGTGAGTGTTAAGTGTTAGAAAATGTCCACTTACCTTAGTTTCTGCCTACAACCTGCAGCCGCGGAGGTTCCGGAGTCCCGACATCTTCGTTGTAGATTTCACAGACTGGCTGTTGAATCCTCCAAACCAACAGTCATCTGAAATCTACAAAGTTGAAAGGTTTGATGAGTCCTGAACACAAGCACTCATCAAACTACACAGAATGTCAGTGTTTGACAGCTTCACAGAGCTGTCAAACGCTGACGTTTCTTCTTTCAAGAAGTCTTGACAGATGGCACGTCAGACGTTGACGTGCTCTGTCAGTGATTTCCCCCTAATTGGCCTGCTGAGCCCACAGGGTCAATCAGGGGAAAATCCCACTGGTTGGCCAGAACATGATGGAGGCGGGACATAGACCCGACAAGCAGCAGTCCCACCTCCAGCACGTCTCCATTCACAAAATCCAGCCCATTATCCCTACTCTCTGTCTTCTACCATCTAACCAATCTCCTCACCAGGTCAATAATTTGCCTTCAATTCCATGAGCTTTAATTTTAGTTAACAGTCTCTTATGTGGAACCTTATTGAATGCCTTCTGGAAGTCCATATAAATGACATCCATAGACATTCCCCTGTCTACTACTTTAGTTATTTCCTCAAAAAATTCAATTAGATTTGTTAAACATGATCTTCCCTTTCCAAAGCCATGTTGGCTCTCTCTAATCAGCTGACATTTCTCTAAGTGCTCAGTCACTCTGTCCTTAATTATAGATTCCAATAACTTCCCCACAACAGATGTTAGACTAACAGGTCTATAATTTCCTGATTTCTCTCTCTCCCCTTTCTTAAATAATAGTTACATTTGCAATTTTACAATCTAAATCTAAAGAGATAATTTCTGAATCGAGAGAGCTTTGGAAGATTATGGCTAAATCATCTGCATATTAGCTAATGCACCATGAACAATGGTATAGGAGACCTAATAGTATTTATTAAAGACACAAAGCCTAGCTGAAAGAGAAGGGGGTAAAAATTCACTTGGTTGCGCCTCCCGTTAGCGCCTTAAGAGGGCGCTAATGGGGCGTTAAGCCGCTAACGCCCGGGCGCAGCGATGTTTGCGCCGCTCGAGAACTTAACTTGAGATTGTGCGGCGGCGCTAAAACTTACCGCTGCGACCACCTGCGCGCAGATTATGACGTCATTCCATGGTGCAACGCCCTTGGGGCGCCCCGGAGCGGAAATTGAGTGGCGCCCCCTGCCTTACCGCCTGGCGCTTCCAACGACCGGAAGACTGGAACGCTATCAATCGGTGTGGGGCTGGGGGGGGGCGCTATTTAAAGGGGGCCTCTTCCTGTCTTTTTCTGTGGTCGACATTTATGCACCACTCGTTCTGAGAGAGAGAGAGAGAGATTCGGAGAGAGAGAGAGAGAGACTTCTACATTGACTCAACGCTTTGTGAGGTAGTTTTGCCTATTCATCCTAACTTTGTTGCTACTTTAGTTGCTGTACCTCATTACTTTTCTGGCAAAGAGAATATGGGGGCTGCACTGATTGGGGGCGTCGTCCTGCTCCAGCTGAATCGGAGGATACAGAGACGCAGACAGAGAGTGGCAATGATGTCCAGACGGAGGAGGGCCATCAGGCGCATGTACAGGAGAGCTTACCCTCCCAGGGTATATCGTGAACAGCTCTCCTACATCCATATGTCCGAGGAGCTGTGTTTGCGAAGGCTGCGATTCAGCAAGGAGGTGGTCACTGAGCTCTGCCACCTGCTGCAGCCAGATCTGCAGCCTCAGCTGAGGTCCAGGACGTCTCTGTCGGTGGCAGTGAAGGTCACAGTGGCTTTGAACTTCTACGCCACTGGCTCATTCCAAGCTGCTGTTGGGGACCTCGCCAATATCTCCCAGTTCGCGGTGCATCGCTGCATCCGGCAGGTCACCAATGCCCTCTTCAGAAGGAGACGAGACTTCATCTCTTTCCCTATGACCCCAGACAAGCAGCGTGACCGTGCTCTGGGCTTTACGAGGGTAGCGGGCTTCCCCATGGTGCAGGGCGCCATTGACTGCACGCATGTGGCTTTGCGTGCTCCGCGAGAGAATGCAGAGGAATTCAGGAACAGAAAGGGGTTCCATTCCTTGAATGTCCAGTTGGTCTGTGACCACAGACAGGTGATACTCGCTATCAATGCCCACTATCCGGGCAGCTGCCACGATGCTTTCATCCTGCGCCAGACTACTGTGGCAGAAGTTTTCGAGGCACCGCATCAGCCAGTTGGTTGGCTTCTCGGGGACAAGGGGTACGCATTGAGCACCTGGCTGATGACACCGCTCCGTACGCCAAACACCCCTGCTGAGCTGCGGTACAATGAAAGCCATCAAGCAACCAGGAACATTATTGAGCGCACAATCGGCGTGCTGAAACAACGGTTCCGCTGTCTGGACCATTCCGGAGGAGCCCTGCAGTACTCGCCTGAGCAAGTTTCGAACTTCGTAGTCGTGTGCTGCATGTTGCACAACATGGCAATCCTCAGGACCCAGCCAATGCCACCAGGCCTTGTAGCACCACCAGAGGAGGAGGAGGAAGAGGAGGAAGAGGACGAGGACGATGATCATCAGCAGCACCAAGGCGGGAGGGCGGCCCACAATGGTCAAACTGCAAGGGCCGTCCGTCAACGACTAATAGCAAGCCGCTTCTAGGGCCCCTGCCATTGCTACAAACATTAATCAACCCAGCACGCAACCCCTAAGCCGGCCAAGGCACCAATAATTCCAACCACCAGCCATGTATATTTTGAATACAGAAACTTATTTATTTTACAAACTCTGTGTGTGTCAATTCCTCATGACAAACTCATAGAAATAAACACAAAAAAACAGTCAATAACATAACTGGTTCTCACAACCTGGAGATAATGTCCAAAACACTAAACAAAAGTTGGACCATGAACCTCGGCCTTTAATAAAAAAATGACCAGCATTTTGTCACACCTCCTACTTTTTGCCCTTCGAGGGTGATCTCCTTCCCTTGCGCACTTCCCCCCTTCTAACCCTACTGCTCCTCCGTAATGGGACCTCAGTGGCTGCAGCAAGGCTGGTGGAAGGCTGCTGCTCGTCAGACCCTGACACTGCAGATGCCCCTGAAGGACGGCCTCGACCACTTCTGGGCCTGGAGGGCCCGGCTGCAGACTGCACCAACTCTGCATGGGCGGCAGCAGTCTGTCCTACAGGCGGTGGCAAGTGCAGTGGAGAAGTGACAGTGTTGGCAGCAGGAATGCTGTCATCGTGCGAGAGGACAGCAACTCCCTGCTCGCCCGACACACTGGCACTCCCACGGGGCACCACTTCAGCATCCGGAGCAATCTGCCGGAGAACAGATTGCTGGCCTGCTGCGGTGCGGTGAGAGCCCCGGGGACATGTGCACGAACCATCGAGGTTGGCAGCAGTCTGTGCTCGCGTGGCCTCCATCTGAGTCTGTATGAGAGCAGTCTCAGGTGGGATCACGGCAGCCAGTGACTGAATTGCAGCACTAAGCGTTAGTGTGGCATCCGCCTGTGCTACAGCGAAGTGCTCCACACTCCTTGCCAGTGACTCAATGCATTCGGGCACCCTTCCCACTGCACCCATGAGCTCAGTGTGCATGCCCACCGCCTGGGTGTTCATTTCTGCAATCAGCCGCTCCTCCTCTGCGTCCATTGCAGTAGGAGTGTCTGGCATACTCTCCCTCTGGGGAGAAGGCCCCCGTTCTTCCCTACCTCCCCCATGGCATTGCTGCAGCCCGCTGGGTCCTGGAGCTTCACCATCATCAGCCCCTTCCACCCTGCTCCCCTCCGGGGAAGGCGTGTTCCCAGTGTGGGCATGGGCTTCCTCGGGAGAGGGTGGCACTGATGCTCTGGCTTCCTCTTCCTCCTCAGCTGCAGCATCACTCCCAATGGCAGCTTCAGGGCCCGTCTCCTCAGCTGGTGAATCACCATCTGAAAGCAGGGAGGTACAAGAGTGGCTTTAGCGTGAGGACAGGGTGGCAGTAAGGGAGGAATAAGTGCAGCGAGTTAGCAAGTTGGATTGAAAGTGTCAAAGGCTGGTGTTGTGAGGGACAAGTGGAAGGACAGAGGACAAAAAGGTGATGACCTTACCATTGCTGTCCAGAACGGGGTCGGCGTCTCCAGTGGCGACGGGACCGATCACCCGGCTTGCCACAATCCTGTGGACGCGCTCCTCCAGATCGCTGAGGGGTTGCAGCTGAGGCCGCCCTCCACCTGTCCGTTGCTGCTGTCTCCGATTATGCGCCAGCTTGGCCTGTAAGAAAAAGGACAGCATCTGAGTAAATATACAGCCATGGTCTTGCCTGATGTGCCTCCCATAGGTTAATAGCCCTTACAATATACAGCCATGGTCTTGCCTGATGTGCCTCCCATAGGTGAATAGCCCTTACAATATACAGCCATGGTCTTGCCTGATGTGCCTCCCATAGGTGAATAGCCCTTACAATATACAGCCATGGTCTTGCCTGATGTGCCTCCCATAGGTGAATAGCCCTTACTGTATGCAGCCATGGTCTTGCCTGATGTGCCTCCCATAGGTGAATAGCCCTTACTGTATGCAAAGTGTGGAATGTGTGTGTGTGTTTGATGAAAGGGCCATAGGTGTTGGATGAGTGTTGTGCATTGGGGTTTTAAGACCCTCTGGCCATAGAGTGAGGTTGAGATGGAGGGATGGAGAGGTATTGAGAAAAAGCCACTCACCCTGACGACCCGAGTGAGGTCGTTGAACTTTTTGCGGCATTGAGTATGGGTCCTGGGCACCATGCTCCTGGAGGAGACGCTCTGAGCCACCTCCCTCCACACTCTTCTGAACTCGCGTGGCAAAGGCCTCCTGCCACTCTCAGGGAACAGCATACATCGTCTGCGCTCCACTGCGCCAACCAGAGCATCCAAGGCCCGCTCGGTGAAGCGATGAGCGCGTTCTCTCACCCTCTCCATGCTTGGCAGCAAAATGGATTCACAGGTCTCTCCAGGCTGAGATTCAAGGCTGCAATGAGCAGGGTGTGGCTGGGGAGCAAGTGGCCCCCCCCGCTTTAAGAAGTGTCCGGCGCCAGTGTGTCTGTGTTCCCTCGCTAACTGGCAGCAGCTGCGCTGCGCTCGCGCGCTGAGTTAGCGCCTCACTCCTTGGCCTTTGCGCCTTAAGACAGGTGTGCAGCGCCTGCTTTAGCGCTCCACTCACCTCCCGGGGCGGTAAAAGTGAAGTTTCCTGTCAGTGCCGATAATTAGCGCCAGGCGCTAATATTTGCGTCCGGACGATATTTGCGCCCCAAATGGGGCGCGACCTAATTTCTACCCCAAGATGTTTAAAGCAAGGGTTTCATGTTCTCATTGCTACACTCTGCAACAGCTTCTTTATGCCAACCCTTTCTATCAAACATAACAGCATTCTTTTGAAAGATGAACAATCTTCCACAAGCCGGTTCTAGTGCTTGCCTTGTTCAAACCATTCAACCACCCTTTTGTTTTTTAAGAGAAGCTATTACAGATAATAACCTTCACTCCACTTCAACTAAGTTGGGTGATAAGTTTCTCATGAGGTCAATGTTCAACTGAAGTGTTTTCTTATCTGCGCTCAATCTGCAATTTACTCTTTGTAAAGCTTGTTTTGCTACAAGACTTTGTCTATGGAATTTCTTCAAAGGGGAAAGAAAACTCAATAGGTGAAATACAAAAGGCAATAAGAAAGGAACTGAGTGCTTGACCTTCTTCAGACTTGGAAATTTTATATCTTGTCGGCCAACACACAGAGCGGCCTGGTCTTTTGCCAATGCACGATGGGGCATGTCTCCACAGACCCTACATACTCCTTCTAAAAGACTGAGCAACAGAACACTCTAATTTCTTCTTAATTGCTTGCCCTCTTTTATTCCATTTTACTTTTGTCCTTATTTGATCGTCTCTGTTCCTCTCCGTCTTTCTCTTTGTTTTAGTCTCTTTACAATCTGCCATCTCCTTCCTGCTCCTCCTCTCCCAGTTTTGGCCGTGCAGCCTACAAACCTTGGGTCAGCTCATCAACACAACCCTCATGCATTACTGTGACATTATAGCAGCTACTGTTCCTCTGACCACTACTATTTGGCATGTAAGGGTAAATTCAAAGCCTGCTACATTGCTGGTATAGAGCTATGAATGAGTTGGAGAACTGGGCTCAGAGGTGAGTGCCCTTTTGATTTGCCAGGGATTAACATCTATCACTGGAATATCAGGAGTACCACAATGACCTTAATGCCCAATTGTCCACTCTGTGTTTCCATCACAAGAACATAGCCTTGCTGAATTTACCCTGTAGCCTCTTGATTGAAACCATGTTTAGAAATGGACAAGCAAAATCAATACCTGGATTTGGTTTTACATTTTCAAGTATTTAAGCCAATTCTATAACTTATTGCATTAATGACTGAAAACTGCTGTAGACACAATTGGGTACACTGACAAGGGAATCTGAGAGCTGGACAAACCTAGATCGTTTAGTAATCAATATCGCATCAATCCCTCTGAAAGACTAAGGAACAAAAGACACGATTTACTTCATTAAGGATGGCCTTGTTCCTTTGAAAAGAAACTGTGATGCATACGAACTAGTATTTCTGTTTTCTCAATCCTACTATAAGTTGCCTCAATGTAATGATAGATTCTGGTAAAGCAATCACCCTTGTGGCTGGATCCAAAGCGACAAGGATAGATCTTCATGTCGTACTCCATGACTACCCAATCCCAAGAAAAGTCAAATTCTCCGCACAAATAGTTTAGCAATGGATCATTTCAGGCTCCACAAAAAAACCCGATAAACCAACTCTAAGTCTTCTCCTTCAATTGTCCTTCCAATCTTAAATTTGGCAAGGAGGTCTACGTGTGCATCAGTTTGATTAATTATAAATCATTATGTCACTCCCAACCAACCATGAGTGACCTTTACCAGCATGAGAATTCATTAGCAAACCCTTAATAGATGCCTGTAACCTACACACTCTGACAACACAGCATGGAAGATGCATTCAAAATGGACTGAAGAACTGTGCCACTCATTGCATGTGTGTGGGGGGGAGGGCAGTGGGAGAGAGAGACAGACTATCTTTGCATTGAGAAGCCTCGATGGAGAGCTACAGTCCACAGTGCAGGGTAATACCAAGGTTGATTGAAGGTGTGGAAATAATGATTGTTTTATAAAATGCTATTAGTTTCAATTGTTAATATATAAACTGACTTTCAACAACAACAACAACTTGCATTTATATAGCGCCTTTAATGTAGTAAATCATCCCAAGGTGCTGCACAGGAGCGATTATCAAAGAAAATTTGATACCGAGCCAAATAAGGAGATATTGGGACAGGTGGCCAAAAGCTTGGTCAAAGAGGTAGGTCTTAAAGGAAGAGAGGTGGAGAGGCGGAGAGGTTTAGATAGGGAATTCCAGAGCTTAGACTAGGCAGCTGAAGGCACAGCCGCTAATGATGGAGCAATATATTTAAAGGGATGTGACAAGTTGTTTTTAGGAAGCCATTTTATTTAACTTACATGACATGATGATGTAATCGTGTCAAGGGGCATCATCACTTCAGTACCCTGCAACACGATGGTGATAAAATAAAGCAATCTCTCCTATCTTTTCACACCGCACTGTATTAAATGTACTTACTTCTATTGGAGGGCATAGTCTCTCAATTCCCCTGCATACTACAGGGCGACATGCTGACAGATCAGGCTGGCATTTGCTGAAAATTTGCGGCGTAAAAGATCGAGGAAATTTGGACGTAAGAAATGTACACTATGCCCGAATTTTCTCAATCTTTTATGCCGATTCCATGAAACTTCTGCCAAAACACACTGCTGCTCATTATTACAGCCCACCCCCCATGCAAAAGTGCAAATCACAAGAATTTCCTGAATTTACGCCAGTTCTGCATGCACTGTAAATTTACACCTAAAATTTTAGGCGCAACAGGACCCAAAGTTATATTTCTGGTGTTTTATGGCGATTTTTTTAAGCTGATGTTTTTTTTATTTCTCCTCAATGAGACCCACAACAGTTTTCTCAATCTATGAATGCACCTTTATAACCTCAGAATGAATTGCATTAAAAGTTGAAAAACTTCCACGATTGCAGTTTCTTAAAAATATAAGTGCTAGTTTGATGGCTTTAAACTTCATGCATAAAGAGGGACATAAAGGTGCAGGTTCGACGCATTCCTTGAGCTCCAATTGCTTATGCTGATTTCCACTTCTTATGCGACGGTTTTGACGTTCCAGCGTATGCTAATGAGATTGGCGGGAAATTTCGGCGTAACTTGCCCGTTAAGCCACTTCAGGAAATTCCGGCCCTGCGTGGTGATGAAAGCCAGGCAACGATGAGCTGTTCACTTTGCCGGAGGAGCTCAGGACTCAGACAGTTAAAGGACAAAATGCTGCAGTTGCTCGGGGTCAGTGATCCAGTGGGAAAGGTAAAAGCACGACAATGAAATGGCTCTGCTGGCTCTCTCGATATCTCTCTGAAGTGCATTATAACCAACAGACCAAACACAATGGGGAAGGAATTTGTCTTGGGCGTTATGGGTGGTATTGTATGGGCCTCCTGTTATACTGCCTGCTCAATATTCAGTACCAATGACTGAATATTGGGCGGGGCGCATAACAGGCGCCAGTGCAATAATGCCCATTTTGCGCTACCTCCAAGATGGATTTTTACCCCCCCCACACCCCTCCCCCCCCCGCCCCGTGTTACACACACTGTGTAGAAGGTCACATGTCAACACAACGCTCCAAACCTTCCAAATAATATCTGAAAGCTTTGCTGTGCTTATTGATGGATAGCTTTGGCATTCCACTCCTCTACTCATTGGTAACCAATAGGGATTACATTTTACTTTCCCCGTTGTAAGCCGATCAGATTTTTAATTATGGATTGCGTTCTTGGCAGTGTGTTTTTATTTAGATAAAGGTAAAGCTTCTCATACTGCAACTTTAGAAGCAGTTTTACTGCAAATCAATCACAACAAATAAGACATTGAGTAATTCAACTGCCGTTCCTACATCTCACCTACATTAGAGAAATTATTTTGCACTTACCTTTTAATCTCGCGCTTGATAGACAGTTAAATTAGCTTTTTTTATTCTGAAGTGCTTGTTTTTCGGTCTCTGTGGGCTGCCCTGTCGTTTTGAAGTAAAGCATTAATTTTCCTGAGTGCTGTGGGAGCACCGCGGTGCATTGTGGGTAATTCATAGCACTGTGCTACTTAAGCGAGTAATTTAGATCACAAAAAAAGACATCTTCAAAGTTAAAACAAATCTATTACCAGGAGAATGACATTAAACTAGGATGGCCCCCACAATATAACAAGATATTAATAACTCAGGGCAGGAACAAAGGAACACAGAGCAGGCTTTCCAGCCATTTGCTTTAAAAGCACTGTGTTTATAGGGAGAGATAAATGCTGTGTTCCTGTCTAAGGTCAGATTTCCAACCCTGCCACAGCACTAAAACTCGAATCAAAGTCACAAATGGCATCCTCTGTGACTAAGGTGCATTTTCCCTCTTGCTGCCTCTGACATGGTCAACCTCACCATCCTCCTTCAAGGGCTCTCCTCCACTGTCAAGCTCAGTGGGACCATTCTCGCTTTGTTCCACCTTACGAACATACGAATTAGGAGCAGGAGTAGGCCACTCGGCCCCTCGAGCCTGCTGATCCGATTACTCCACATTCCCGCCTACCCCCGATAACTTTTCATCCCCCTTGCTTACCATGAATCTATCTACCTCTGCCTTAAAAATATTCAAAAGCTCTGCTGAAGAGAGTTCCAAAGACTCACGACCCTCTGTGAGAAAAAATTTCTCCTCATCTCTGTCTTAAATGGGCGACCCCTTATTTTTAAACAGTGACCCCTAGTTCTAGATTCTCCCACAAGATGAAACATCATTTCCACATCCACCCTGTCCAGACCCCTCAGGATCTTATATATTTCAATCAAGTCACCTCTTACTCTTCTAAACTCCAGCGGATACAAGCCCAGCCTGTCCAACCTTTCCTCATAAGACAACCCGCCCATTCCAGGTATTAGTCTAGTAAACCTTCTCTGAGCTGCTTCCAATGCATTTACATCCTTCCTTAAATAAGGAGACCAATACTGTACACAGTACCCCAGATGTGGTCTCACCAATGCCCTGTATAACTGAAGCATAACCTCCCTAATTTTGTATTCAATTCCCCTCGCAATAAACAATAACATTCTATTAACTTTCCTAATTACTTGCTGTACCTGTATTGTAACCTTTTGTGATTCATGCACTAGGATACCCAGATCCCTCTGCATCTCAGAGCTCTGCAATCTCTCACCATTTAGATAATATGCTTCTTTTTTATTCTTCCTGTCAAAATGGACAACTTCACATTTTCTCACATTATACTCCATTTGCCAGATCTTTGCCCACTCACTTAACCTATCTATATCACTTTGAAGCCTCCTTATGTCCTCTTCACAATTTACTTTCCTACCTATCTTTGTGTCATCAGCAAATTTAGCAACCATACCTTCGGTCCCTTCATCCAAGTCATTTATATAAATTGTAAAAAGTTGAGGCCCCAGCACTGATCCCTGTGGCACACCACTCGTTACATACATTCATAGAGTCATAGAGTCATAGAGTTATACAGCACGGATAGAGGCCCTTCGGCCCATCGTGTCCGCGCTGGCCATCAAGCCCTGTCTAATCTAATCCCATATTCCAGTATTTGGTCCGTAGCCTTGTATGCTATGGCATTTCAAGTGCTCATCCAAATGCTTCTTGAATGTTGTGAGGGTTCCTGCCTCCACAACCCTTTCAGGCAGTGAGTTCCAGACTCCAACCACCTTCTGGGTGAAAAAGTTCTTTCTCAAATCCCTTCTAAACCTCCCGCCCTTTACCTTGAATCTATGCCCCCTTGTTATAGACCCCTCTACTAAGGGAAAAAGCTCCTTAGTATCCATCCTATCTATGCCCCTCATAATTTTGTACACCTCAATCATGTCCCCCCTCAGCCTCCTCTGCTCCAAGGAAAACAAACCCAATCTGCCCAGTCTCTCTTCATAGCTGAAGCACTCCAGCCTGGGTAACATTCTGGTGAATCTCTTCTGCACCCTCTCCAAAGCGATCACATCATTCCTGTAGTGTGGCGACCAGAACTGCACACAGTATTCCAGATGTGGCCTAACCAGTGTTTTATACAGCTCCATCATAACCTCCTTGCTCTTATATTCTATGCCTCGGCTAATGAATGCAAGTATCCCATATGCCTTTTTTACTACCTTATCCACCTGTTCCGCCGCCTTCAGGGATCTGTGTACTTGCACACCAAGATCCCTCTGACCCTCCGTCTTGCCTAGGGTCTTACCATTCATTGTGTATTCCCTTGCCTTGTTAGTCCCTCCAAAGTGCATCACCTCGCACTTTTCCGGATTAAATTCCATTTGCCATCTGACCAACCCATCTATATCGTCCTGCAGACTGAGGCTACCCTCCTCGCTATTTACCACCCTACCAATTTTTGTATCATCCGCGAACTTACTGATCATACCTTTTACATTCATATCCAAGTCGTTAATGTAGACCACAAACAGCAAGGGACCCAGCACCGATCCCTGTGGTACCCCACTGGCCACAGGCTTCCAGTCACAAAAACAACCTTCGACCATCACCCTCTGCCTTCTGCCACTGAGCCAGTTTTGTATCCAATGTGCCAAGGCACCCTGGATTCCATGGGCTCTTACCTTCTTGATCAGTCTCCTGTGCGGGTCTTTATCGAAGGCCTTACTGAAATCCATGTATACCACATCCACTGCGTTACCCTCATCCACACACCTAGTCACCCCCTCAAAAAATTCAATCAAATTAGTCAGACATGATCTTCCCTTGACAAAGCCATGTTGGCTAACCCTGATTAATCCTTGCCTCTCCAAGTGGAGACTAATTTTGTCCCTCAGAATTTTTTCCAATAATTTTCCTACCACTGATGTTAGGCTCACTGGCCTGTAGTTCCCCGGTTTTTCCCTACTCCCTTTCTTGAATAATGGTACTATGTTAGCGGTTCTCCAGTCCTCTGGCACATCCCCTGTGGCCAGAGAGGTTCTGAATATATGTGTTAGAGCCCCTGCAATCTCCTCCTTTGCCTCACACAGCAGCCTGGGATACATTTTGTCTGGACCTGGGGATTTATCCATTTTTAGACCTGCTAAAACCGCCAATACCTCCTCCCTCTCGATGTTAAAATGTTCGAGTATATCACAGTCCCCCTGCCCTAATTTTATGTCTGCATCGTCCTTCTCCATAGTGAAAACAGATGCAAAAAATTAATTTAGAACCCCACCTACATCTTCCGGCTCCACACACAGATTGCCACTTTTGTCCCTAATGGGCCCTATTTTTTCCCTAGTTATCCTCTTACCCTTAATATACTTATAAAACATCTTAGGATTTTCCTTTATTTTGCTCGCCAGTGTTATTTCATGGCCCCTCCTTGATCTCCTAATTTCTTTTTTAAGTATCCCCCTGCACTTTTTGTACTCCTCTAGGGCTTCCTCCGTCTTTAGCATTTTGTATCTGCCAAAAGCCCTCCTTTTTTTCCTGATCCATTCTCGTATATCCCCTGACATCCAAGGTTCCCTGGGGTTTTTGGAACCACCCTTGACCTTTACGGGAACATGCTGCCATTGTATGATCTCAATCTCCCTTCTGAAAGAATCCCATTGCTCCGATGTGGATTTTCCTACAAGCAGCTGATCCCAGTCCATTTTGGCCAGATCCTGCCTTATCCTATTAAAATCGGCCTTCCCCCAATTTAGAACCTTTATTTCCGGCCCATCCCTGTCCTTTTCCATGACCACCTTAAATCTCACTGTATTATGGTCACTGTCACCAAAGTGCTCACCTACTAGCACTTCTTCCACTTGGCCGGCCACATTCCCTAGAATTAGGTCCAGTACCACCCCCTCTCTTGTAGGACTTTCTACATGCTGGCTCAAAAAGCTCTCCTGGATGCACTTTAAGAATTTTGAACCCTCTAAGCCTTTCACACTCTGACTATCCCAGTTAATATTGGGGAAGTTGAAATCCCCATTATTATTACCCTATTATTTGCACATTTCTCTGAGATTTGCCTACATATCTGTTCCTCTATCTCCCCCTGACTGTTTGGGGGCCTATAGTATGCTCCCAGCAAAGTGCTTGCCCCCTTTTTGTTTTTAAGCTCCACCCATATAGCCTCATTGGAGGAACCTGCTCATATATCATCCCTCCTTATGGCAGTAATTGATTCCTTAATTAATATTGCGACACCCCCTCCTCTTATACCTCCCCCTCTGTCTCGCCTGAAGATTCTGTACCCCGGAATATTGAGCTGCCAGTCTTGTCCCTCCCTCAACCATGTCTCCGTGATAGCAACAATATCATACTCCCATGTGTTTATCAACACCTTCAGTTCATCCACCTTATTCGCTAGACTCCTTGCATTAAAATAGATGCCTTCCAGCCTTGCTTTTACATGTTTGCCCTGTCTTCCAAGCTGACTTGTTTTTTTCTCTATATTTGACTGTACATCACCCCCTATTGTAGCTCCACTCTGTATCCCATCCCCCTGCCAAGTTAGTTTAAACCCCCCCCCCAACAGTGCTAGCAAACCTCCCCGCAAGGATATTTGTCCCGCTCTGGTTCAGGTGCAAACCGTCCGACTTGTACAAGTCCCACCTTCCCCAGAAGCAGGCCCAGTGATCCAGGAAACTAAAACCCTCCCTCCTGCACCAACTCTTTAGCCACGCATTCATCTGTTCTATCCTCCTATTCCTATACTCACTAGCACGTGGCACTGGGAGTAATCCAGAGATTACAACCTTTGAGGTCCTGCTCTTTAATCTGCTGCCTAACTCCCTAAATTCTTGATGCAGGACCTCATCCTCCTTCCTACCTATGTCGTTGGTCCCAATGTGAACCACGACCTCTGCCTGCTCACCCTCCCCCTTAAGAATGCCCTGTAGCCGCTCAGTGACATCCATGACCCTGGCCCCAGGGAGGCAACAAACCATCCTGGAGTCACGTTTATGGCCACAGAAACACCTATCTGTTCCCCTTACAATAGAATCCCCTACCACTATTGCTCTCCCACTCTTTTTCCTCCCTTTCTGAGCAGCAGAAGCAACCCTGGTGCCAGGAAGTTGGCTGCTGCTGCTCTCCCCTGGTGAGTCATCCCCCTCAACAGTATCCAAATCGGTATACCTGTTTGAAAGGGGGATGACCGCAGGGGTCCCCTGTACTTCCTGCCTGCCTCTGCTGCTCCGCCTGATGGTCACCCATTTCCCTTCTGCCTGTACAGCCCTACCCTGTGGCGTGACCAACTCGCTAAACGTGCTATCCATGACCCTCTCAGCATCGCGTATGCTCCAAAACTCATCCACCCGCAGCTCAAGCGCCGCAATGCGGTCTACAAGTAGCTGCAGCTGGATGCATTTCTCGCACACATGGTCCCCAGGACACTGGCAGCGTCCCTGAAATCCCACATGGAGCAAGAGGAGCATAACATGGTGCTGATCTCACCTGCCAGGACCTACTCCTTTAATTAAATTAAAAATGTATTCAATGCCCCAGTTACAGATATACTCTAGGGCGCTTTACTTACCAACTGTCCCCACTACACCACAGAGACCCTAGAAATTTAACACAACAGAATTTAAGCTTAAAAAGAGAGAAATACTCACCAACCAATCACTTACCTGATTTTTGGTGACGTCACACTTCGATTATTTTTCCCTCCGAGTTTGGAGACTGGTACGCCTTCCTGGTCTCTGGAGCCTTTTACAGGCCCACTGCCGCCGCTGAAACTCCCGCCGACGCTCTGAGGCCTTCCTGGTCTCTGGAGCCTTTTACAGGCCCACTGCCGCCGCTGAAACTCCCGCCGACGCTCTGAGGCCTTCCTGGTCTCTGGAGCCTTTTATAGGCCCACTGCCGCCGCTGAAACTCCCGCCGACGCTCTGAGGCCTTACCTGGTCTCTGGAGCCTTTTATAGGCCCACTGCCGCCGCTGAAACTCCCGCCGACGCTCTGAGGCCTTACCTGGTCTCTGGAGCCTTTTATAGGCCCACTGCCGCCGCTGAAACTCCTGCCAATCAGAAAATTACCCATTTATGCTTACTCTCTGTTTCCTGTTAGCTAGCCAATCTTCTATCCATGCCAATATGTTACCCCCTACACCATGAGCTTTTATTTTCCGCAATAACCTTTGATGTGGCACCTTATCAAATGCCTTCTGGAAATCTAAGTACAGTACATCCTCCGGTTCCCCTTTATCCACAGCACATGTTACTTCCTCAAAGAACTCCAATAAATTGGTTAAACATGATTTCCCTTGCACAAAACCATGTTCATTCTGCCTGAAATAACAACAGAAAACGCTGGAAAAACTCAGCAGGCCAGGCAGCATCCGTGGAGAGAGATTCTGCCTGATTACTTTGAACATTTCTAAGTGCCCTGCTATAACGTCTTTAATAATAGCTTCTAACATCTTCCCTATGACAGATGATAAACTAACTGGCCTGTAGTTTCCTGCTTTTTGTCTTCCTCCCTTTTTGAATAAAGGAGTTACATTCGTTATTTTCCAATCTAATGGAACTTAATCAATCATAGCCACAGCATCTCCAGCAATGCAGCAATGGCTTCTCTTCTCGCTCCCCACACACCCCCTCCACCAACCCAACCCCACCCCCCCCCCCACCCCCCCCCCAACGTTACCTCTCTAGTCCTCCCCAGGGTTTATCCTTGGTCCCTTCCTCTTCCTAATCTGCACGCTGCCCCTTGGTGACAGCATTCAAAGGCATGGGCCTAGAAATTGATTGGCACCATGTCCGTTTTACAATTGTATGATGGGCGTCAGAGCGTCCAATAAGACTGTCGGAGTCTGTCCCAGAAGTGCATTGTCCACCATATTGATAAAGGCAGAAAACAGGTGCCCAGGGCCCACGCCTGAAAGAGGCACTAGGCCTGTTTTGAGATCCCCTTTAAAATTAGTCTGCTAATTGAAAGCGTGGTCTACATGAGACCTAACCAGTGGTCCTCAAATTAATGTCTAGGCCATGGGCCAGCTTCCACATGATGGTACCCAAGTCTACCTCTCCAGCACCTGGCTGAACCCCTCCATTGTCACTGCTTGTAAAACATCCAGTCGTGGATGAGCTGTAATTTCCTCCAGTTAAACATTGTGAAGACCAAAGCCATTGTCTTCATCTCCCATCACACACTCTTGCCATCAATTTCATTCTCCTTCCCGGCCACAGTCTCAGGTTCAACCAGACTGTTCGTAACTTTGGCATTATATTCGACTTCGACTCGACTCCATTACAAAGACCATCTATTGCCCGCTACATAATATCGCCCACCTCTGCCCCTACCTCAGCTCATCTGTTGCTGAAACGCTCATCCATTACTTTGTCTTATCATCTCCAGACTCAAATATTCTAATGCTCTCCTGGCTGGCCTCCCATCATCCATGCTCTGTAAACTAAAGAAAGGATATCTCCACGGCTACTAGCTCATCCAAAATTCTGCTGCCAGTATCCTATCCTGCTCCAAGTCCAGTTCACCCATCACTTCTGTCCTTTCTGACTGACATTGACTCCCAGTCACACAATGCTTTCAATTTAGAATTTTCATTCTTGTGTTTAAATTCCTCCCAATCTCTGTAATCTCCTCCAGCCCAACTACCCATCCCCAAACTCTCCACTACTCTGACTCCGGCCTCTTGTGACTACCTCCTCCCTTCATTTCACTAGTAGCAGCTGTGCCTTCAGTCACCTCAGTCCCATACTCTGGAATTCCCTCTCTTAATCCCTCTCCATCCTCTTTAAAGCAAACCCTCTTTGACCAAGCTTATGGTCGCCCCCTCCGAATATCTCCTTCTTTGGATGGATGTCCATTTTTGTCTGATTACGCCTCTGTAAGGTGCCTTTGGACTTTTATTTCTGTGCTAAGGATGCTGTATAAATGCAAGTTATTGTAGTTGTTGGTGGTTTCTCTGGTTTTATTTCCTGCCGCCTCACAGCAAATGTAGACATTTTCTGCCAAGCTCTTGGCAGAACAAAATAATTGCACAAGGGCCACAATAAAGAATGTTGAATTATTTTCATAGAACAATCTGTAGAATGACAGGAGTTCAGAATAAGGTCCATTTGCAAAGAGATCATTTTCAGAAGAATTTTTCGGTGGTCTTAGTTCCTCTGTTCTTGGGCCACTATTTTGGAAGTTGGGAAATGTTACTCTGCAATCATAGCAATATCTTCCACAATATGAATTGTGCCAATGTGGTCCCCAACCCAACATCCCGCTTCTTCCTCACCCCTGCCCAACTTCTCTCCTCCTCTGAAGTGCAGACTTTTGTTTGTGTGTAGTTCAATGGGCCTGGGAAGCTCTCTCAGGCCCATTCAACCATTAGCTGCAGGTGTAGATAGTGAGTGTCAGTAGGCAACTGACTGAGAGGAACATCACTGCTGAACCAACCCATTAAGGGAGAGGGGATTAACAAGTTACTTTCAGATGAAAGAAGAATATAGCGAACAACTTGTGAATGTTTAATTTTCCCATGTTGTGTTATATCACACGCCCATCCAAACGAACCCTCGGAAGCTTTGAAATGGCCACCTGCAAATACCAAATGCTTCGCATCTTTATGACTGCAGCAGTGAAATATGTTTGCATGTATGCCAACCGAGAAGGCAAGGAAAAGCTGACCATTAGCTTCAAAAAAAAAGTTGACTGCTCAAAAATGATTGTGAGTATCAGCCTCTGATATGTGAACACAAGTAATTACACTGAAAGTGCAGTAGGACACAGGCTTGTAACCTAACCTATAGCTATAGCTAGACTTCCTGCACTTCTACTAAAGCAAATAAACATAAGTACATGAAAGCCTGAATGGGAACACAATTTTCAAGGCGCAAGATTTAATTGGGGGCAAACGCCGGAAAATTTAGATTTTTGTCACTTTGGTAATTTTCCAGTATTTTGAAGATGGGCATTGCGTTTTTCCCATCTAAGGAAGGAAGGGACATTTGCTTAATTAGCAAATGGGGAGTCGAAGCATTCCTTATTGCTCATGGGGTCATTCAGGTCAGGGCTGTAGGCAGGAAATTAGGTTGTCAACTCCCCTTCCCCGTACAACTAGTGGTGTACAACTAGTGGTGCATTTCTAGTGGGGGGCGGGGGAGGGATCGTCTGGGGTCATGTGTCATCAGAAAATTTTGAATGGTGGCAGCAGATTCAATTGTATCTTTCAAAGGAGAATTGGATAAATACTTGAAATGGAAAAAAATTGCCGGGCTATGGGGAAAGAATAGGGAAGTGGGACTAATTGGATCGCTCTTTCAAAGAGCCGGCATTGGCACAACGGGTCGAAAGTACTTTTATATTTCACAACTGATGACATTTTAAACAGTGTAATCAGATTACCTGCCCACAAGTTTACAGACAATGTAATACTCTAACTCACCCCTCCCTATTCACTGAGGTACTGCCCCACCCCCTCTGAATCCACAACACAGACACACTGGACTGGATTTTCTCAGCCCCGAGGAGGTGGGTATGGAGGCGGGACTGCCGGTAAAGTAGCAGAAAGTGGGGGCGGATGGCAAACCCGCCCCCATCCCGCCTCCGTGTCCTTTTGCCAGGATGTGGGAAGATGTGCTGCTTCGGGTCCCGTCTCCTTGAGGCGGGAAAGGGATTAAATCCTTTCAACTGCCTGTTAACAGGTAGTTAACAGGCAGAAAAAAGGATTAGTCCCATTTTACCTTTTTAGGTGAAGGCTTCCAGATCTTGGAGAACCCTGCCAGGTTGGAGGAGTCGAGTAGGAGGTCTGCGGGGGTCGGAGGGGCCTGAAAGTAAGATGTAGAGGTGAGTGATGGGTGCAAGTGTGGAGTGGTAAGTATGTAAGGTGAGTGTTAAGTGTTAAAAAATGTTCACTTACCTTATTTTCTGCCTACAGCCTTCATCCGCTCTGGATCAGGAACTGTAGCGTAGTGGTAATATCACTGGGTTAGTAATCCAAAGGCCTGGACTAATGATCCAGAAACGTGAGTTCAAATCCCACCACAGCAGCTGCGGAATTTAAATTCAGTTAATTAAATAAATCTGGAATAAAAAAGCTAGTGTCAGTAATGGTGATCATGAAACTATTGGATTGTCCTAAAAACCCATCTGGTTCACTAATGTCCTTTAGGGAAGGAAATCTGCCGTCCTTACCTGGTCTGGCCTATATGTGACTCCAGACCCACAGCAATGTGGTTGACTCTTAACTGCCCTCTGAAATGGCCCAGCAAGTCACTCAGTTGTAACTAACCGCTACGAAACAAAATAATAAGAATGAAACTGGACAGACCACATGGCATTGACCTCAGCACCGGCTATGGACATGGCAACGGCACACCCAGCCCAGTCAACCCTGCAAAGTCCTCCTCACCAACATCTGGGGACTTATGTCAAAATTGGGAGAGCTGTCCCACAGACTAGTCAAACAACAGCCTGACATATTCATACTCACAGAATCATACCTTTCAGCCAATGTCCCGAACTCCTCCATCACCATCCCTGGGTATGTCCTGTCCCACCGGCAGGACAGACCCACCAGGAGTGGTGGCACAGTGGAATACAGTCGGGGATGAGTGGTCCTCGGAGTCCTCAACATTGACTCCAGACCCCTTGAAGTCTCATGGCTTCAGGTCAAGCATGAGCAAGGAAACCTCCTGCTGATTACCACCTACCGCCCTCCCTCAGCTGATGAATCAGTACTCCTCCATGTTGAACACCACTTGGAAGAAGCACTGAGAGTAGCAAGGGCACAAAATGTACTCTGGGTGGGGGACTTCAATGTCCATCACCAAGAGTGGTCTCGGTAGCACCACGACTGACTGAGCTAGCTGAGTCCTGAAGGACATAACTGCCAGTCTGGGCCTGCGACAGGTGGTGAGGGAAAAACCTACTTGACCTCGTCCTCACCAATCTACCTGTTGCAGATGCATCTGTCCATGGCAGCAGTGACCACCGCACAGTCATTGTGGAGATGAAGTCCCGTCTTCACACTGAGAATACCCTCCATTGTGTTGTGTGGCACTACCACCGTGCTAAATGGGATAGATTCAGAACAGATCTAGCAGCTCAAAACTGGGCTTCCATGAGGCGCTGTGGGCCATCAGCAGCAGCAGAATTGTATTCCACCACAATCTGTAACCTCATGGCTTGGCATATCCCTCACTCTACCATTACCATCAAGCCAGGGGACCAACCTTGGTTCAATAAGGAGTGTAGAAGAACATGCAAGGAGCAGCACCAGGCGTACCTATAAATGAGGTGCCAACCTGGGGAAGCTGTAACACAGGACTACATGCATGCTAAAAAGCGGAAGCAGCATGCTATAGACAGGGCTAAGCGATCCCACAATCAACGGATCAGATTAAAGCTCTGCAGTCCTGCCACATCCAGTCGTGAATGGTGGTGGACCATTAAACAACTAATGGGAGGAGGAGGCTCCAAGAATATCCCCATCCTCAATGATGGTGGAGCCCAGCACGTGAGTGCAAAAGACAAGGCTGAAGCGTTTGCAACAAACTACAGCCAGAAGTGCCGAGTGGATGATCCATATTGGCCTACTCCCGAAGTCCCTGACATGAATCTTGTCATTCATGTGGAAATGACTTATGAAATAATACTGGGCGGACTGCTGGTGGCGCTGTCCAGGGAGAGTATAAATACTCGGGCATGGGCCCAGCTTGCTCAGGACATTCTTTAACAGGAACTAGAGAAGGACTCAACTAGATCTCCATGTTGTAAAACAGTTGATTAAAGCCTTGTTTAATACTCAGATCAAGTGCCTAGTAGTTTTCTTATGACAGTCCCCACCATCACAGAAGTCAGTCTTCAGCCAATTCGATTCACTCAACGTGATATCAAGAAATGGCTGAGCGCACTGGATACAGCAAAGGCTATGGGCCCCAACAACATCCCGGCTATCGTGCTGAACACTTGTGCTCCAGAACTAGCCGCGCCTCTAGCCAAGCTGTTCCAGTACAGCTACAACACTGGCATCTATCTGACAATGTGGAAAACTGGCCAGGTATGTCCTGTCTACAAAAAGCAGGACAAATCCACCCCGGCCAATTACCACCCCATCAGTCTACTCTCAATCATCAGCAAAGTGATGGAAGGTGTCATCAACAATGCTATCAAGCGGCACTTACTCACCAAAAACTTGCTCACTGATGCCCAGTTTGGGTTCCGCCAAGACCACTCGGCTCCCGACCTCATTACAGCCTTGGTCCAAACATGGACAAAGGAGCTAAATTCCAGAGGTGAGGTGAAAGTGACTGCCCTTGACATCAAGGCAGCATTTGACCGAGTCTGGCAACAAGGAGCCCTAGTAAAATGGGAATCGGGGAAAACACTCCACTGGCTAGAGTCATACCTAGCACAAAGGAAGATGGTTGTGGTGGTTGAAGGTCAATCATCACAGCCCCAGGACATTGCTGCAGGAGTTCCTCAGAGCAGTGTCTTCGGCTCAACCATCTTCAACTGCTTCAGCAATGACCTTCCCTCCAACATAAGGTCAGAAATGGGGATGTTCGCTGATGACTACACAGTGTTCAGTGCTATTCACAACTCCACAGTTAATGAAGCAGTCCATGCCCGCATGCAACAAGACCTGGACGATGTTCAGGCTTGGGCTGATATGTGGCAGGTAACCTTCATGCCACAGAAATGCCAGGCAATGACTATCTCCAACAAGCAAGAGTCTAACCACCGCCCCATGACATTCAATGGCATTACCATCACCGAATCCCCCACTTTCAACATCCTGGGGGTTACAATTAACCAGAAACTTAACTGGACCAGCCACATAAATACTGTGGCAACAAGAGCAGGTCAGAGGCTAGGCATTCTGCGAAGAGTGTCTCACCTCCTGACTCCCCAAAGCCTTCCCACCATCTACAAGGCACAAGTAAGGAGTGTGATGGAATACTCTCCACTTGCTTGGATGAGTGCAGCTCCAACAACACTCAAGAAGCTCGACACCATCCAGGACAAAGCAGCCCACTTGATTGGCACCCCATCCACCACCTTAAACATTCACTCCCACCACCACCGGTGTACCGTGGCTGCAGTGTGTACCATCTACAAGATGCACTGCAGCAACTCGCCAAGGCTTCTTCGGCAGCACCTCCCAAACCCGTGACCTCTTCCACCTAGAAGGACAAGGGCAGCAGGCGTATGGGAACACCACCACCTCCAAGTTCCCCTCCAAGTCACACACCATCCTGACTTAGAAGTATATCGCCGATCCTTCATCGTCGCTGGGTCAAAATCCTGGAACTCCCTACCTAACAGCACTGTGGGAGTACCATCACCACACAGACTGCAGCGGTTCAAGAAGGCGGCTCACCACCACCTTCTCAAGGGCAACTAGGGATGGGCAATATATGCTGGCATTGCCAGCGATGCCCTGATCCCATAAACGAATTTTAAAAAAGGGATCGGGAGTCTCGACATCTTCTTTGTCAATTTCACAGACTGGCTGTTGGATCCTCCGAACCAACAGTCATCTGAAATCTACAAAGTTGAAAGGTTTGATGAGTCCTGAACACAAGGTCTCATCAAACTACAGAGAATGTCAGTGTTTGACAGCTTCACAGAGCTGTCAAACGCTGACATTTCTTCTTTCAAGAAGTCTTGACAGATAACACGTCAGACATTGACGTGCTCTGTCAGTGACTTCTCCCCAAATTGTCCTGCTGAGCCCGCAGGGCGGGCTTAACAAGGTCAATCAGGGGAAAATCCCATTGGTTGGCCAGAAGATGATGGAGGCGAGACATAGACCCGACAAGCAGTTGTCCCGCCTCCAACTCATCTCCATTGAGAAAATCCAGCCCAAGCTTCCCCTCCAACCATGCCAGTTCATGCTGGTGCTCTTATTTCTCTTACCCCACCCCCTCAATTCAACTTGACCTTGTGCCACTTCCTCACCCAGTTAAAGGTCCCCCCAAGTTTATGCCTCCACTCTTCTCATTCCCCCCTCAGATTAATTTGGCACTCTTCCTCCACCTTCATTCAAGCTGTTACTTTCTTCCCAGTTAATACTGACACTCTCCTCCCCTCCCACACACCGCACCCAGTTTCTCCACCACCCCACCCCCCCCCCCCCCATGCCTTCTGCTCCCAACACTCCAATCCGGACCTCTGTCCTGGTGTCATTGCTGCTGTAAGGGGCTGAACATCAGCACAGGAGGAGCTCCTGATCTCGTGAGAATTCCCACCCACAGGAGGCAGTGGTGTTCAGCCTCTTACAGCACGAATAGGGGGACGGGGCTTCAGAACAGACTGTCAGGGGACAAACCCAGACTGCACCGATTTTCATTTGGCACACGTCAAACATGCAGATTCAATCGATGTGGTTGGCATGTTCATGTGGCAGCACTTGCCTTGTGCGCGGGACCATGTCAAGGCTCAGACCGCCTGGGCTGACCACTGCTGCCAGTGGCAGCGTTTACTGAGACTGGATCCGCTGGGGGCCTAGATCAATTGTCCAGGGTTTAAGTGGCTCTAACGTCACCCCTGAGCAATGTGCACATTTGCCTGAAGGACTCCGGCAAATGCAGGCATTTGTGGGCAATGTAGAATGGTCTACATAATGACAGTTACCGTGCTTCAAAATGTAATTCACTCTGAGGTATGTTGTCATGAAAGGCACTATATAAATCCAAGGTTTTATTTCAGTTGTTACGAATGTCTAACAGGCACTGTGCCTGCCCACAAAATGCCCAAAAATAACACTGAACAATGTCATTCCCAAACAAAGAAAAATGTATTTTATACCTATTGTATAAAGCACATTGACGTAATGGCCCGAAAATTAAACCTAATATGCGAGAGTACGCACTGTGTACTCTCGCATATTAGGTCACGAATTGCCGGTTTCCTGCATGCACTGCGCATGCGCGGGAAACCGGCACTTCGTGAATTGCAAAGGGGGCGGTTCCTAAGTGAACCACGTGCGCGCTACAGGCTGCACGCACGCAGTGCACTTAGTTTTTTTTTCAGGTTTGAACGCGCAGGTAAGTGGTGAAGATTTTACACATAAAGAAAGCAGGCGTAGGACCCCCTTTTAACAAGGTAAGTAGTTAATTAAGTGTTATTTTAAATTTTTTTCAACAGGTTTATCTTTTTTAGAGACTTTAAAGAAAGGTAAGTTTATTTTTATAACTTTTAAAAAGATTTTAAATTTTTTCAAAAATTTAATTTTTTGTTTAAAGTGGTTAATTTATTTAACTATACTTATTTTATTAATGTGATGGCTTTTTTTAAATTTAATTGAGGTTTAGCTGTTCTTTTGGGGGTTTGTAGTAATCATAGCTTTGACAGCCCTTGCTGTCAAAACTATGAATGAAAGATGGTGTGCTGCCATTGGCTCTAACTGAATCACGTGATCCCAGAGCTCGCACGAACTAATTGCGCCTCTGGGATACGCAAGCACTGCACGGTTGCAACAGGGAGAGGCTCTGAAACTAAAGTTTGTGTGGGCCCCAAACAAAAAGGTAGGCGCGGAGTGCGATATCGCGGGAAATCCTTACCCCTGCGGGAACCATCGATGTTTAATTTCTGGGCCAATGTAATTCAAACAATTGTGCAGGTCATGTAGTGTCTTGAGTTTAGAAGTTTGAGGGTTGATCTGATTGAGGTGTTTAAAATGGTAAAATGATTTGATAGGGTCGATATAGGGAAACTATTCCCTCTGGTGGGGGAATCCAGCACAAGGAGAAGGGGAGAAATTCATTATAGCCCAGGACTGGGCGCTAACTTTGGAAACATTTGAGATTTAGCGCCAGCCACTAATGAATTTCGCTGTATGCAAAATTCAGTGTCATCGCTCAAAGAAAGGATGGGAGCGCTAAATCAAACGCTAACAGCCTAGATCAGTGGCATTAGACTCAAAGCGCTAACCAATATCAGGTGCAGTCTAATCGCAAGTCATCATTGCCACAGGCTCTTTCCAGTTCTTAAAGGGGGGGTTCATTCATGCTGCAGAATCTCATTCTCACCATTGCTGCCTGTGAACCTGTGTCAGCAAGCAGGAGCAGGCCAAGTCCAAGGAGCTGGACAACTCAACCAGCGGTACTCATGGCAGATCCACGCCCCAGGGAGAGAGCCCGCAGTATTTTGGACCAATCATTGGAGGCGTTGGTCTTCGCTGTGGAGAGACGGAGGGTGGTGCTCTACCCGGCAGGTGGCAGGAGGCCCTCGCCGCAAGTCTTCCGTGCCATGTGGAGGGAGGTAGCCCATCAGGTCAAGGGCATCCTGCAAGGCCATCTGAAGTCTCCCGCACGGACACTCAGCAGCCTTCCACCAGCCTTGCTACAGCCACTGGGCCAACACTTCATAGGAGCACTAGAGTAGGCAAAAGCACAGTAACGAGGGGCACTAAGGGATTGCACAAGGGTGAATAGTAAATGTTGTTGTTGTAAAGATGTGTTCACTGATTATGGATAAATTTGTTAATTCACTTCGGATAATTTTGTACTGTCTCTCTTTTCAGCTGTGTGCTGTGATATGGCCTGTGACAGGGATGGAATGATAGGGATGTGGTGAGCAACAGGGATCTTGGGTTGAATTTACTGGAACTGCAGTCTGATGAGGCGGTCACGGACCGCCGTTCCAGAATGCCAATTGAGTGGCTGCCTCCTCCCTCACTCCTCCTCCTCCTCCTCCTCTACCTCTTCCTCCTCCTGGAGTGGTCCCACAATCCCTGCTGGCAAGTGCTGGGCCCTCATGATGGCCAAGTTGTGGAGCATGCAGCAGACCATGACAAAATGGGGCTGGAGTACTGGAGGCTCCTCTCGAGCGGTCATGGCAGCGGAACCGTTGCTTGAGCACCCTGATGGTCTGCTCGATGATGTTCCTGGTGGCAGCATGGCTCTCATTATATGAGTGCTGGGCAGGAGTGTTGGGGCTGCGGAGGGGAGTCATGAGCCAGGTGGAGAGCGGATAGCCCTCGTCTCTGACCAGCCAGCCGCGAGCTTGACGTAGTGGTTGGAAGAGTGCTGGACCACCGGTCTGGCACAGGATGAAGGCATCGTGGCTGCTGCCAGGATAGCGGGCATTCACATTGAGGATTCGCTGTCTGTGGTCGCACACCAACTGCACATTAAGTGAGTGGTAGCCTTTGCCGTTACAGAAGATTTCAGGATTGTTATGCAGTGCCTGCAAAGTCACGTGGGTGCAGTTAGTGGCGCCCTGCAACATGGGGACGCCTGCTATCCTAGCAAAACCACATGCACATTTGTCTTGCTTCTCTCTGGTGATGGGGAAGGAAATGTAGTCCTTTCTCCTACTGTAGAGGGCCTCTGTGACCTCCCGGATGCAGCGATGGATGGCGAACTGCGAGATGTTACCTATATCTCTTGTCGCAGACTGGAAGGATCCGCTGGCGAAGAAATTGAGGGCGACGGTGACCTTGACTGCCACTGGGAGAGCTGTCCTCATCCAGATCTGAGGCTGGAGATCTGGTTGCAGGAGGTGGCAGAGTTCTGTGATCACCTCCTTGCTGAAGCGGAGCCTTCTAAGACACTGCTCCTGGCTTAACTGGAGGTAGGAGAAGTGCTCTCGGAATACCCTCGGAGGATAAGGCCTCCTGTTGAGAGCCCTGGTGGCCCTCCTCCTCCCTCTGGCCACATGTTACAATCTTTCTCGCTGCCTGTGCTCCCTCTGCAGTAGATCCTGGAGGGCGAGGTCGACTGCCAATACAGCCCCCATTAATGTAAGGAACTGCAGCACTTTGATATTTTGTGAGAATAAATGTAACGAACTTTTAGAAGCCGCAACACTCCGGAGACTAAAAAACCTTTGAATGACTGAATTCAACTCTTGAAATATCTCAAACTGACAAGGAAGCAGTGAAACAGCACTAACCCGAGAGCTGCGACTCATTACTAATGATCCCTTTAAGTAGCACCCCTGGAGTCGGCATCCGCCTGCTTCACGCCTCCTCTCCCTGTCGCTGTCGGGGCGAGGCACTAAGGCAGGGGGATGATAATCAATTTGCACGCTCGCTAATGTCACGATCTGCCTGGCGCTGAAGTCCCCGGTGCTAACTCGTAGCGGCGGCGCTAAGGTGGGGGGGGGGGGGGGCTGAATTTGGCGTGCGGCGCTGGATTCGCCTCACCGCACACTACTGCCGTAGCGCCCCCGCCAGGCGCTAACTGGAGGCGCTAAGGAACCGAATTTCTCCCCCATAGTCTTAAAATTAGAGCTAGGCCATTTAGGAGTGAAAACAGGAAGCATTTTTTCATACAAAGAGTCATAGAAATCTGGAATTTTCTTCCCCAAAAAGACTGTGGATACTGGGGGAAGAAGGCGGGAAAATGGAATTGAGGGACAGATCAGCTATGATCTCATTGAATGGCGGAACTGACTCAAGGAGCTGAATGGCCTCGTCCTGTTCCTAATGTTCCTATGTCATAGGGCTTACATGGCATTGCAAACCAGTTCATGAAGTCACCTACACCTCCTCAGTTCAGGTGCCGGCTGGACCTCATTCCCAACCATCCATTATTCCCTGTAAAAAAGCACCTGAACCATTCAATTCGATTTCAGCCAGCATCTCACTCTTAAATACCCACTGCACTGCATATAAACCACCTGAAACACTTCTGCATCCGCTTTATTACACCCTACTGTCCATTATTCTATATAAAAGCTGCCATTTGTCTCCCTGTTCTTTCAACAAATTATATGCTTATAAGTGTCACATGCACAGTGACTTTTTTATGATTTTTGTGTTCATCAGAAAAGGAATGTTAGTGCTGTAAAATAGGACACTTTCTATTTCAACAACCCAGTGTCAGCATCAGACACCTCAGGAAAGGTATAATATTAATCAATACCTTTATTCGGAACCGGAGGAGCTCAAGTCTGCACCCACTAATGCACCAATGTGATATTTTTCCATTTCCTACATCAGACATCCTGTGGCCATTTTTAGGGTGTTAAATTCCTCTGTGCATTAGAGCTAATGCATGCATTAATCACAGGAACAGGAGTAGGCCATTCAGCCCTTGAGCCTGTTCCAACATTCAATTAGATCTATACTGATGACCTATACTGATGACCTATACTGATGATCTATACTGATGACCTAAACTGATGACCTATACTGATGATCTAAACTGATGACCTATACTGATGATCTATACTGATGACCTATACTGATGACCTATACTGATGATCTATACTGATGACCTAAACTGATGACCTATACTGATGATCTATACTGATGACCTATACTGATGATCTATACTGATGACCTATACTGATGATCTATACTGATGACCTATACTGATGATCTATACTGATGACCTATACTGATGATCTATACTGATGACCTATACTGATGATCTATACTGATGACCTATACTGATGAATTAAAAACTTACATCTGCATGCACTTCCTGTTCGCAAAACTTGACTTCCTATTGTCACATTTTTGTGTCAACTTTTTTCCATTCTACATTGCTATGCCCAGATTTTTAATGGAAACTGCCCATGTAACCATGTCACGTTGTAATTACACCCTCCCGCCAGTGGTGGTGCTGTGGCGCCTCCATTTTGAATCTCCTAGCTCCTCAGCCTGTACGGAAGAGAAATAGCCATTCTCCAATCAACTCTACTTCTCTACCCTGCCCAGCTACTGTAAGTTTTATTATTTAACTATAAATAAGGTAAGTATTAAATAAAAATAAGGGCAGGATATATGACTTTAAAATGGGGGCTGAATTATGCCTGCGCACCGGGTCCAATTATTCCGTACTTCTAACCCCACTTTATCAAACTGCACTTGGCTTTGACTCCCCATGTGCAATGCAACGAAGATTGATTAGTGTTCAGAAATTTGCTGCATTGCTGCATCATCAGTAAGCGTGGTCTCAAATTTTTTGTCCGTGCTTCTAATATTCCTCTGAGAACTAATCTGGGTTAATGCACGGACACAATATTAATGTTCTTTTCTGGCTTGTTAAGCACCAATTAAAGGTGAACGTGCATGTTTGCTCATGCCTGCCTGACAGTCCATACTGCACTAATGATGCCCACGATTAATATTAATAATATTAATATAATAGTGTTAAATCAGTGGAGAGAAACGACCTAGCATGGGGCACAGCAGTGATATTATAAGGAGCGACTCTACTGTTTAAATCCAGTGGGTGAATCAGGTAACTTTGCAGACGCTTTGGAGGAGGAGGAGGAGGAGCAATAGAACAGGAAGGCTAGAGTGGTCTGAGGCCATACAATAGCAGACAACAGAGCTATCTCCACCCTACTAAGAAGCAGAATGTGAGGAGATTACACCTTGCTAAGAAAGCCTAGGTCAAACTCTGCCACCTTCTGATACTGGACCTGCTTATTGAGCAATGTCAGCCATGTACTTCCATTGGCAGTAAACTGGAGAAGCTAGAGTGCTCAAAATTATGAAGGGTTTTGATAGAGTAAATAAGGAAAAACTGTTTCCAGTGGCAGAAGGGTCGGTAACCAGAGGACATAGATTTAAGGTAATTGGCAAAAGAACCAGAGGCGAGATGAGGAAACATTTTTTACACAGAGAGTTTTTATGATCTGGAATGCACTGCCTTAACGGGTGATGGAATAAATAATAACTTTCAAAAGGGGAGGGGAAAATTTTGCAGGGTTATGGGGAAAGAGCAGGGGAGTGGGACATTGGATAGCTCTTTCAAAGAGCCGGTACAGGCATGATGGGCCGAATGGCCTCCTTCTATGCTGTATCATTCTATGATTCTATGATCCTTCCACACACCAGCTCAAGGCTTAGCCAACATCAGCCAGTTCTTTGTTCATCACTGCAGAACTAGGAGTCACAAATGCCCTGTTTCAACATGTATTACCACCGATTGTTTGAGACCAAGTTGAACAGATTTGAAATGCCAGGTGTATGTGTGAATAATTATAGCCAGCTTTCAATCATTCTCAGTGACAGCTTTGTTGGTTATCCTTTCTTGGCCTGCTCTACCAATTATCTTCACCACTACCTTTGTATTGCAATTGCAGCAGACTGGTACATCAATTCAGGTTAAGTATACTAAGCTACTCAATGCAACCGTAGGGGCCGACTATTTACTTGGCAGTTTTCATGAGATCGGACACTTTTGCTTTTACCCTAGAGTTCCCTCCAGCTTCTCCAGATACACGGCCAGCGTGGTGGCCTTTCATGCTAGCTTGACACTTGGGTTATTGGTGGGTTGCCTCGCTACATCATGCAGAGCATTTCACTGACACCATCTATTATGAGTCTGAACTGACTCTAACTGCTCTCTTTCTTCATTTAACCCAGAAATTACAGAGAGAAGAGGTGTATTGGCCAACACCTCTTTTTATCTAGTTGAGCAGTAGTTGCTTTTATTTACTCAGTTGCACGTTAATTTTAACACACTTGAGCTTCCAAAAAGCATACAAAGTAGTGGCTCATTCACATCTGTTTGCTGAGAATAATGTTGACTCCCTTATTCAGCTTGCCAATTCAGTGCCAAATTAGGGACAAGAGTGTTGTAGGTCCATGCCCACTACGAACTGGATTGAGACTGGACAAACTCATTTCACACTCAACAGTCAGAAGAGACTCATCCAATCGGAGATTTGAGCCCTAGCCCCAGAGGTGAAAGGCTAATATCTAACCAACTGCTTCATCCTGTTCCTTCTGAAAGTCACACTTTTAGATCAGAACATCCCTGTTTTTTACTGCAATGTTACAAACCTGGTATCAGATCCGATATAGCATGGCATCTACCATTTGCACATCACCCATTGTCTCTCATTATTTCATTTTTTATCACGGTGTCCCGTTTCAGGATGTTATGACCATTTTTCCATAGAAAGGATTTGGAAAAAGAAAGTTACCTTTAATGTATAGTGGGGTAGAGTTTCCGCTCAGTTGCATTGGTTTCTTCAGGGCAATTCACCCAAAATTGGCATAACTCGCGCAAAAGATTGCGGAATTTTAAGCGCAAATTGCGTTCAGCGCAAATCAAGTTTCCGCGATCTTTTGCACTAGTTTAAAAAACATTCTGCTAGAAGCCCCGCCCACAAAACTGGCCACGCCCCCATATTGAACTCACCACCATTGGGAGTTTCCACTAATTGTGCCCACTTGTGGGCTTTCGAGGAGGCTCTAAAGATTAAACTGATTCTTTTGGGTGCAAGGACACTAATGGTCACATTTTTAAAAGTTTTGAAAGTAATTTTTTTTATTAAGAAACTGACTATCGTTCTCCAATATAACTAGGAAATGGTTCTGTATATTTTTTTAAACTCATTTTCAGTCATTTAAAATCGGGTTACTTTGCGCTTAAATCGGAATCTCTGTTTGCATAAGTTAAAAAAGCACTGAAATGATAGATGGTTACGTCTTAATCAATTAAGCTTTGGTATTATTGCCCTATAGACTGTAAATGATAAGCAATTCATTAGGTTGTCTTGGAAGGTGATAAAACACCTCACATCCATTATGCTGGGAAGTCTATGTTACTTTCTGGCAGTGAACAGAGGGAGATAAAAAAAAACAGAGATCCAGACAGTCAGTCAGGTCTTCAAATGGAAAGCTGTGAGGACTCACAAGTAGCATGCAGGACAATAGTTAGGGGTTATTTTGTTTGTCAAATGAGATGACCCACTGATGTGGGGAAGTGTAGCTTCTTCATTATTTTAGATTATTATGCAAAGGCAAGTTGTACTGTTTGAACTAAGTGAATCTGACCATAACAGTTGCTCTGTATGTTCACATAGAAAGAAAGAAAAAATAACTTGCATTTATAGAGCACTTTTCACAACCTCAGGACATCTCAAAGCACTTTACAGTTAAGGAAGTACTTTTGAGGTGTAACCACTGTTGTAGAGAAATGCAACAGGAAATTTGTGCACTGCAGAGTCCCAAAAAAACAGCAATGAAATAAATGAGCAGTTAATCTTTTTTACTGATGTTGGTTGAGGGATTATTATTGGCCAGGACACCTCCCCTGCTCTTGTTTGAATAGTGCCCATGGATCTTTTGCAGCACGGTCATTCTCTCAGCCTAGCTTATGAGCTCAGGTTTCTGGAGGAGGGCTTGAACCAACAAGCTTCTGATTCAGAGCCAAGAGTACTACAACTGAGCCACGGCTGACACCGCATGTTGTGAAATAAAGCAACTTAATGATTAGTATCTGTTTTCGTCTTACCAAGTGGTTTCTTGGGCTGCCTTTTAGAGATTGAAGAAGCACACATGTGAAAGATATCTAGTTCGGATCACAAGTAGATATTGTTGTTACTTCCCTGGGTTATGCCATTGCAGAGTTAGATATTGGACTGTATGGACACACTGTAAATGTAAATATAAAATGCTCGGACAAGTTACAGTAGTGACTAGCAATGCTGCACATGAGACAATATATGTGGCAAGACCCGACATTCGTCATACAATCTGATGGTACTTTTTCTTCTCATATCACGTGCTATAACTAGCAATGATGGCAGGTGGGTACCCTGCACCAGGCTACTACTACCTATGCCACCCTAGGATCAGTCACTAGCAGCACACAGAATTGCACTACAAGTGCACACGAGTTAAGCATCTGCTAATGTATTATAAACTTTGACATAACATGATGTAAAATTAGCTTGAATTTATAGAGATGCATTAGAAATGGATTGGCATTTTCCACTTTGTTTTAATTTAGGACAATAAGGACACAAGATGGGGCAAGGATTACAGGCAGGCGATATTTTTTGACTAATTGTCACAGCCCTTCTTTGACGTCACTGCCACAGATGGGAATCAGTATTTAATTACAGCTTCCTGCATCATTTTAGATTTCATCAGGATGAAAATATGATCTGCTCCACATTGGCCATCTCTGGGTCAAACAGCCCGAATAAAATGTGAGGCTGCACAATAAAGCAGGCTGTGGCTCCACACGGGCTCGAAGGATTTACTCTAACCAGATTGTTGAATTAATAAGGCATGAAATATAGGAATTACGCAGCAGGTTACGCAAGCCCTATCAGCAATAACAAGATTCAACATTTTTAGAAAACAGGGCAATCATTTGGGATTTAAATATCTGCACTTCAAAGGGAGGAGAGAGAACAGATTCAGCTGTCTATCACAGACCAGATTCAAGGGACGATACAATAATGGAACGTAAGGTCAATACGACTTTCCAATGGCTGAAATGTTGAAAATGGACACATTACGTGTACTTGTGTTCTGAATATATTGGGGTTCAACAATAACAGGGCTGTGGACGGATTAAAGTTAAGCAGCGATCGATTACGCTGAGGCTAAATTGTAATGCAGCCTCCAGTATTTACATCCCAGTGGGGGAATTCAATGTTTATGGAACCAGCTGCCAGCAAGACAGCTTTGCAGTTGCAGTGTGAATTTTTGTCATGCACGTGTGTGGCCAGATGTTTTTCCTTTAGATTAAATGTCCTCAGTGCGTCAGAGGGTAAACGCACAGCATGGTGAGGTACTTAACCGTACAGAGCCAGAGCGGTGTAGGCCCCATTTGTACTGAGTAACTGATCTCAGCTGGTCAGCTGGTCCAATTTAATTCGGTGCTCCCTGGCTATAAATGGGGAGGGGGGGAATGGGGGATGGCAGGAATCGGCCCCTCCCCATCCAGTGACCTCCCTGCAAAGTGGCTGTGAAAACAGGGGAAAGGCAGGATCAGATTCAGCGACTGAAGAGCCTGCAGTCACCTCCTGTCTAGGCTCACAGATGGAGGATGGCCACTTGGATGAGGTAACACAGGGTTGCCAACTGTGCCTTTAGAACCGTATCCTAGCAACTGTTGCGGCCTCACGATAGGACGGAGAAAAAAACTGGATGGAGAAAAACAACAACAAAATATCCAGAATGGATGCAGAAGGTGTCAGTTGAGAGGGGCAAGGAGAATTGTGTTGCAATTGTGAATGTCAGGTTTTACAGGCATCAGAATGTGTCTGAAAAAAGAAAGAATGAAAGAACTTGTATTTCTATACTGCCTTTAACGATCTCAGGACGTCCCAAAGCACTTTACAGTATTGTGGAAGTGTAGTCACTGTTGTGATGCAGGAAATGTGGCAGCCAAATTGTGCATAGCAAGCTCCCACAAACAGCAATGTGATAATGACCAGATAGTCTGTTTTTTTAGTGATGTTGGTTGAGGGATAAATATTCGCCAGAACACCGGGGAGAACTCCCCTGCTCTTCTTTGAAATAGTGCCGTGGGATCTTTTCCGTCCACCTGAGAGGGAAGATGAGGCCTCGGTTTAACATCTCGCCCAAAATACTGCACCTCCGACAGTGCAGCACCTCCGACGGTACTGCACTGGAGTGTCAGCCGAGATTTTGTGCTCAAGTCCCTGGAGCGTGACTTGAACCCATGACCTTCTGACTCAGAGGTGAAAGTGCTACTGACTGCGCCACTGATATGGACCCTATCCCGCAGGAGGGCCCAGCTTTAGCTGGTGCCAATGCAGCATGCATAATTAAGTTGCTTCAGCTGGTAGACAACATTTCATCTGGTCTCAGGGTCTGTCCAATCTCTTGTCTGCCGCTTCCTTTGAGGTACTGAAGTTGCAGTAGCAAAGAGCAGGGCCATAAATTAATGATTTAATCCTTCAAGTGCCAGACTTTACTTGGCCGCGTAACCTCAGGCATTGGGGGCCAACACTTCCTGCTATGAGTTTGATTCCTCTTTTCAAAGTTGGACCTTGCTGCTTCATTTTTCACCAATTGGCAAAAATAGATATGTTGCTTGACCTCCAGCCCCTTTACTGGGAAAGAGCAGGGAAATGGGATGGGAGCAGATAGCTCCAGTTAAAGAGTGAGTGCTGATATAGGTGTGATGGGCTGAATGGGCTCTTTCTGTGGTGTCATTTCTATCATTCTATTTTTGGTAGTGTTGACATAGGCTTTACTAACAGCAATTTTGAAAGAAAAACTGAGAAGGAGCTTCCCCTAGTGTTTGGGTGGATAAAGGTGCAGTACTGAGCCAAACAGCCCATAATGCCAAGGTGAGATTCCTGACCTGTGCTAAGTTAGGCAGCTGGCAGGAGCACTACTATTGGCTTCAGCACCCCTGAGCCAGGCAAGAGAAAACTGGGCAAGATTTTCTGATCCTGATCACTATCCAGAAAGTGCAGGTGTTGTTGTTGTCAGATGAGGGTTGGGCACAACTGTCATAACCCCCACAGTGCAATAGCCACATTGTCTCAGGTCACACCTGATGAATGGGCACTTAAGGACATAAGAACATAAGAAATAAGAGCAAGAGTAGGCCATACGGCCCCTCGAGCCTGCTCCGCCATTCAATATGATCATGGCTGATCATCGACCTCAACTCCACTTTCCCGCCCGATCTCCATATCCCTTGATTCCCCTAGAGTCCAAAAATCTATCAATCTCAGCCTTGAATATACTCAAAGACTCAGCATTCACAGCCCTCTGGGGTAGAGAATTCCAAAGATTCACAACCCTCTGAGTGAAGAAATTCCTCCTCATCTCAGTCTTAAATGGCCTACCCCTTATCCTGAAACTATGTCCCCTAGTTCTAGACACTCCAGCCAGGGGAAACAACCTCTCAGCATTGACCCCGTCAATCCCCTTCAGAATCTTGTATGTTTCAATGAGATCACCTCTCATTCTTCTAAACTCCAGAGAGTACAAGCCCAATCTACACAATCTCTCGTCATAGGACAGCCCTCTCAGCCCAGGAATCAATCTAGTGAACTTCATTGCACCGCCTCCAAGACAAGTATATCCTTCCTTAGATAAGGAGACCAAAACTGTGCACAGTACTCCAGGTGTGGTCTCACCAAGGCCCTGTACAATTGTAGCAAGACTTCCTTACTCTTATACTCCAACCCCCTTGCAATAAAGGCCAACATGCCATTTGCCTTCCTTGTTGCTTGCTGTACCTGCATGCTAGCTTTCTGTGTTTCTTGCATGAGGACACCCAAATCTCTCTGAACACCAACATTTGAAAGTTTCTCACCATTTAAAAAATGTTCTGTTTTTCTATTCTTCCTACCAAAGTGAATAACCTCACATTTCCCTACATTATACTCCATCTGCCACCTTACTGCCCACTCACTTAGTCTATCTATATCCCTTTGCAGACTCTTTGGCCGCGATTTTGTCATTGGATGCGGGTTGGGAGCGGGTCATGTGGTTTCTGGGTTCCAGCCCCACCCCCAACTGCATCCAGCCCACGGATGTGATTTTACGTTGATTGACCTTGTTAAGCCCGCCCTGCGGGCTTGCCGGCCAATTAAGAGGAAGCAGGTCAGATGACGTCTTTTAATGATGTGTCATCAGCCGGTTTTCTTAAAGGGACCACCAACAATTTTTTTTGACAGCTCATTTCTCAGTGTTTGACAGCATTGAGGTGCTGCAACACTGATAACCACTGTACAAAGGTGAGCTCTTGCACCCAGGCTCTTCAATGACTCCCTCCATAGGCTAGAACCGATGGCAGCTGCAGGTGAGGTTACAGAAGCGATCTGTCACTGGTGAGAGAGGTTTTCTCAATGAGGTGGGACTAGACATCGATTTCAAAACTTGTTACCTACAAAAAAGTGTAAATGCATTAAAAACGATTTTCCCAACATTTTCTTACCTCTGAAACTCACCAATGCACCATTGGATCCTTCACACCACTTCTGCAGCTGTCATCAATGCAGAAACATTACAGCAGACTCACAACACACCGCACTTACCTGACGTGGTGTCCGGATGTCGGAAACCCCGAGGCAGAAGCGGCAAAATTGAAAAAGAGCCTGTTAACTACTATCAAGTACCTGTTAACAGGCAGGTAAGTGGCTTTAATCCTCTTCCCGCCGCTAGGTATCAGGTCCATGCGCAAATCGGGGACCCGACACTTGAGAAAATTGTTTGGAGGCGGGTTGACAGCGGGATCGGAACCCGCCGTCTATCAAAACTATTTTAAACCTTGACCCGCCTCCAAACCCGCCCTCTCAGTGTCGATAAAATCACAGCCTTTGTGTTCTCCTCACAGCTTACTGTCCTACCTAGCTTTGTATCATCAGCAAACTTGGATATATTACACTCGGTCCCTTCATCTAGGTCATTAATATAGATTGTAAATAGCTAAGGCCCCAACATTGATCCTTGCGGCACCCCACTAGTTACAGCCTGCCAACCTGAAAAAGATCCGTTTGTCCCTACTCTCTGTTTTCTGTCCATTAACCAATCCTCTATCCATGCTACTTTATTACCCCCAACCCCATGAGCCCTAATCTTTTGTAATAACCTTTTATGTGGCACCTTATCGAATGCCTTTTGGAAATCCAAATATACTACATCAACTGGTTCCCCTTTATCTACCCTACTAGTTACATCCTCAAAAAGCTCTAATAAATTTGTCAAACACGATTTCCCTTTCATAAAACCATGTTGACTCTGCCTAATTATATTATGATTTTCTAAGTGACTTGATACCATTTCCTTAATAATGGATTCCAGCATTTTCCCGATGTCTTATGTCAGGCTAACTGGCCTATAGTTCCTTGTTTTTTCTCTCCCTCCTTTCTTGAATAGCGGTGTTACATTTCCAATCCACTGGGACCATTCCAGAATCTAGGGAATTTTGGAAGATCAAAATCAATGCATCTACTATCTCTTCAGCCACCTCTTTTAGAACCCTAGGATTTAGGCCGTCAGGTCCAGGGGATTTGTCGGCTTTTAGTCCCATTAGTTTCTCTAGTACTTTTTCTCTACTTACATTAATTACGTTAATTTCCTCACCCTCATTAAACCCTTGGTTTCCCACCATTTTTGGTATGCTTTTTGTTTCTTCTACTGTGAAGACAGATACAAAATACTTGTTTAACATTTCTGCCATTTCTTTATTCCCCATCATAATTTCTCCTGTCTCAGCCTCAAAGGGACCATCGTTTATTTTGCTACTCTTTTCCTTTTTACATACTTGTAGAAACTCTTACAATCTGCTTTTATATTTCTTGCTAGTTTCTCTCACATTCTATTTTTTCCCTTTTTTATCAACCTTTGCTGGTTTCTGAAACTCTCCCAATCCTCAGGCTTACTATTATTCTTTGCAACATTATAAGCTTCTTCTTTCAATCTAATGCTATCCTTAACTTCTTTAGTTAGCCAAGGTTGGATCACTTTTCCCGTGGAGTTTTTGAGTGACTTAACGACATGTGGCCGGTGCCCAGCAGGGCAAGGGCAGCAGGTGCATGGGAACATCTTCACCTCAAAGTTCCCCTCCCAGTCGCTCGAGACACCATCCAGGACAAAGCAGCCTGCTCCATCACCTTAAACATTCACTCCCTCCACAACCGGCCCACCGTGGCTGTGCTGTGTACCATCTACAAGATGCACTGCAGCAACTCGCCAAGGCTTCTTCTACACCACCTCCCAAACCCGCGACCTCTACCACTTAGAAGGACAAGGGCAGCAGATGCATGGGAACACCATCACCTCCAAGTTCCCCTTCCAAGTCACACATCATCCTGACTTGGAAATATATCGGTGTTCCTTCATGGCTGTTGGGTTAAAATCCTGGAACTCCCTACCAAACAGCATTATGGGAGTACCTTCACCACATGGACTGCAGCGGTTCAAGAAGACACCTTCTCAAGGACAACTAGGGATGGGCAATAAATGCTGGCCTTGCCAGCAATGCCCGCATCCTCAGAATGATTTTTTTAAAGTGTAAGCAGGATGCCTTGCGAATGTTTGGGGACCCTACATTTTACTAGACAACAACACTAAATACCACCTACAATTGCACAGTCCTAACATCAGCCCTGAGACTAAGGACCTTTGGGAGAGGGAGGGAGTAAATTTTGGCAGGGAGGGAGTGTATCAAACCAAAGAAAGAGATGCAGATTATCTTCAGAGACTTGGAAACAGAGAAATGTACTGACATACAAGAGAGAGTGAGGACAGAAATACTTCTGAAAGAATAAATCAAGTAGCAGGAAAGATGAACAGTGTAGGAAGCCAAAATAAAAATACACCGTCAGCACAGGAAAGTGCTAAAATATTTTTGCCAGAAGCTGATAAATCATCTAAATGATTATGAAAAGGGCTAAGCTGCTCTTTCGCTGGAGGTACAAATGGATTGTAAAGGGTTTTTACTTTGTCATTTGGGAATAACCGGAGCTGCTGTTTGATAGCCAGCACAGTGGGTACTGAGCAAGATTTGTGCTTTTTTGTTTGTGACAGAGGTAAATCTATTCGGCAACACGACTTGCACCCTGAATCATTTTTTTCTCTTAAAGCAACACCGATAGCTGCAAATAGTAACGCCGCATTATCGGCGCCACTTGGGTCCTAGTGCTCTGATGTTTTCCTGGAGAGTGGGGAACGGGTTGAGGCGAGATAGGGATAGTTTGCCTGCAGTGCATCAAGTGCTATCAACATCATCCAATGGTACCACACTGACACGACCCTCAGTGAAGGTGAGCACTACTCAACTACACAGTAGGTTAAGTGTTTCCTTTTTTTTATATTCATTCACAGGATGTGGGCATCGCTGGCAAGGCCAGCATTTATTGCCCATTCCTATCTGCCCTTGAGAAGGTGGTGGTGAGCCGCCTTCTTGAGCCGCTGCAGTCCGTGTGGTGAAGATACTCCCACAGTGCTGTTAGGTAGGGAGTTCCAGGATTTTGACCCAGCGACGATGAAGGAACGGCAATATACTTCCAAGTCAGGATGGTGTGTGACTTGGAGCGGAACTTGCAGGTGGTGGTGTTCCCATGCGCCTGCTGCACTTGTCCTTCTAGGTGGTAGAGGTCGGGGGTTTGGGAGGTGCTGTCAAAGAAGCCTTGGCGAGTTGCTGCAGTGCATCTTGTAGATGGTACACACTGCAGCCACAGTGAGCCGATTGTGGAGAGAGTGAATGTTTAAGGTGGTGGATGGGGTGCCAATCAAGCGGGCTGCTTTGTCATGGATGGAGTCGAGCTTCTTTAGTGCTGTTGGAGCTGCACTCATCCAGGCAAGTGGAGAGTATTCCATCACACTCCTGACTTGTGCCTTGTAGATGGTGGAAAGGCTTTGGGGAGTCAGGAGGTGAGACACTCTTCGCAGAATACCCAGCCTCTGACCTGCTCTTGTTGCCACAGTATTTATGTGGCTGGTCCAGTTAAGTTTCTGGTCAATGGTGACCCCCAGGATGTTGATGGTGGGGATTCGGTGATGGTTATGCCGTTGAATGTCAAGGGGCGGTGGTTAGACTCTCTCTTGTTGGAGATAGTCATTGCCTGGCACTTGTGTGGCATGAATCTTACTTGCCACTTATCAGCCCAAGCCTGAATGTTGTCCAGGTCTTGCTGTATGCGGGCACAGATTGCTTTATTATATGAGGAGTTGCGAATGGAACTGAACACTATGCAATCATTAGCGAACATCCCCATTTCTGACCTTGTGATGGAGGGAAGGTTATTGATGAAGCAGCTGAAGATTGTTGGGCCGAGGACACTGCCCTGAGGAACTCCTGCAGCGATGTCCTGGGGCTGAGATGATTGGCCTCCAACCACCACAACCATCTTCCTTTGTGCTAGGTATGACTCCAGCCAGTGGAAAGTTTTCCCCCTAATTCCCATTGACTTCAATTTTACTCGGGCTCCTTGATGCCACACTTGGTCAAATGCTGCCTTGTTGTCAAGGGCAGTCACTCTCATCTCACCTCTGGAATTCAGCTCTTTTGTCCATGTTTGGACCAAAGCTGTAATAAGGCCTGGAGCTGAGTGGTCCTGGCAGAACCCAAACTGAGCATTGGTGAGCAGGTTATTGTTGATAGCACGGTCGACAACCCCTTCCGTCACTTTGCTAATGATTGAGAGTAGACTGATGGGGTGGTAATTGGCCGGATTGGATTTTTCCTGCTTTTTGTGGACAGGACATACCTGAGCAGTCTTCCACATTGTCGAGTAGATGCCAGTGTTGCAACTGTGCTGGAACAGCTTGGCGAGAGGCGCGGCTAGTTCTGGAGCACAAGTCTTCAGCACAACAGCCAGGATATTGTCGGGGCCCATAGCCTTTGCTGCAAAAGTACTTCCTTACTTGGGAGCAGAATCTAGAAATGCCTCTGGGTGGTGGTGAACTTAAAAAAAAAATAAGCTTGAGATGGATACAAAAACAGGCAGATGACAGATTAACACAGAGAACAATATACACCAGTGACAACAAGTCACGTCAGCAGGCTGCATTTTATATTGGTGCACCAGCAAGCTTTTGGCTGCAGTGTGTACTATCTACTGATTGCACTGCAGCAACTCACCAAGGCTTCTTTGACAGCACCTCCCAAACTCTCGACCTCCACCACCTAGAAGGACAAGGGCAGCAGGCGCATAGGAACACCACCACCTCCAATTTCCCCAACATGTCACGTACCCATCCTGACTTGGACATATATCGCCGTTCCTACATCTTCGCTGGGCCAAAATCCTAAACTCCCTCCCTAACAGCACTGTGGGAGTACCTTCACCACACGGACTGCAGCGGCTCAAGAAGAAGGCCCACCACCTTCTCAAGTGCAATTAGGGATGGGCAATAAATGCCGGCCTTGCCAGCAGCGTCCTCAACCCGAGAATGAATATTTTAAAAAAGGTTCATGTTAAACGAATGCCAATGGAGCATACAGAGCCACAGGTGAGCATTCCTGCTTCTTGTCATCGTATCATGCTTGCATTCCTGTTCAGTAGGGCCATACCTTTTGCATGGAGTTAGTGACATTCCTTAGAGTCAGGGGCTCTCCTGAAAATTATCAATCGAGTTTATTGTGTTTTCCATTGATTTTAGGACAACTTGATGAATTACACTGATTCCCACTGACTTTGTAGAACTTTAGAGGCTAATAACTTTGCTCGGCTTCCGTGAGGACCTCCATTTTGTGGCTTATGCTAGAAAGGGCCCAATTCAGTGTACTTGATTGCTGCTTTAAAACAGTCTGAACTCTGACCTTTATTGGCCAATGTAAAAAATGAAATAAAGAACTTTCATTTATATAGCACCTTTCACGCCCTCAGGATGTCCCAAAGTGCTTTACAGCCAATGAAGTACTTTTGAAGTGTAGTTACTGTTGTAATGTAGAAAACATGGCAGCCAATTTATGCACAGCAACCTCTCACAAACAGCAACGAGAGAATTACCCAATAATCTGTTGTCAGTGATAAATATTGGCCAAGACACCAGGGAGAACTTCGTTGCTCTTCTTCGAAATGGTAACATGGGATATTTTAAATCCACCTCAGAGGGCAGACGGGTCTTCGGTTCCATCTGGAAGATGGCACTCTGACAGGGAAGAGCTCCCTCAGGGCTGCACTGGAGTATCAGCCTCGATTATCTGCTCAAGTATTTAGAGTGAGACCTGAACGCACGACCTTCTGACTCAGAGGCAAGAGCGCTACCCACTGAGCCGTGGTGCGTCGACTAAATATTGGCCCTGAATTTGCGGTCGGAGGCTTCCCGCGGGGAAATGCCTCCGATCCACAAAGAAGATCCGTGCCTACCTGGGTCCTCGGGATCCATGGCGACTTGCGCTCCTGGCCCCCTCTGGGTACGCACGGGTAGAGGCCCACGTATCCCGGGGCGCAGGCGGTTCGCAAGCACCCCTCAGATCACGTGGACTGGCCCAACGAATGACAGAAGGGAATCCCCATTCATGCTTATGGGGATTCCGTATGGAATCCCCATAAGCATGAGTGGGAATACTCCAAAAAATACATGTACACATCAAATAAATTTTTAAAAATTACATATTTAAAATAATTAAAATGCCATTTAATTAAATAATTAAAACAAAAATTTTATTTTTTGAAAAATAAATTTAAATCTTTTAATGGGGCTAAAAATAACCTTACCTTATTGTACAGGTTTTTTAATGTTTAAATGATTGAAAAAAAATATTTTTATGTTCATTTAAACTCACACTGGTAAAAGTAGGTATAAGAATTTCACAGGCATTCGCAAATAGCCTAACTGTCCACCCGCGGATGCCCTTTCTCAGTATAAAGGATGGTTGCCTCACAAGCAAAATCCTCCTGCTCTCAATGCACTCATCATCACACCCTGTGTTTTCTAATTCCCTGCCCTATGCCACTGGCAAATGCCACACCACCTACTCGTGACAGATCTAACATTTTATTGAAAACAATGCAAAAAAAAATTCCCCTCTGCACACGTGTGCGTTCACATGTCTAACACGTAATTCTACATAACGTGCGTGTGCTCAAGCAAAATCTAATTAATACCACAGCCACAGAAGTGTCCAACAGCACAAACTGAGCCCCTTCATTCAATCAGCATTTGCAGATTCAATTACTGGGTCTGTGTTGGCAAGCTATCAAACAGCATCGGAACTTTAAACCATGAACACAGGCTTTTGCCGTGAGCATCTTAACTGCTTCATCACTGATTACAATTTGATTATTTTAAAATAAAAGGAAATAGGATTCAAGTATAGAAAAAAAGACTTGCATTTATAAAGCGCCTTTCATAACCTCAAGAAATGCTAAAGCACTTTACAGCCAATTAGTGGTTTTGAAGTGTAGTCACTGTTATAATGTAGGAAACACAGCAGCCCATTTGCACACAGTAAGATCCCACAAACACCAATGTGATAATGACCAGAGAATCTGTTTTTAGGTGTTGGTTGAGGTATAAATATTGACCAGGACACCAGGGAGAAGTCATTTGCTCTACTTCGAATAATGCCATGGGATTTTTTACGTCCACCTGAGAGAGCAGACAGGTCCTCTGTTTAACATCTCATCCGAAAGACCGCACCTCCCACAGTGCAGCAGTCCCGCAGTACTGCACTGGAGCGTCAGCCTAGATTATGTGCTCAAGTCTCTGGAGCGGCACTTTGAACCCATGGCCGTCTGACTCAGAGGCGAGAGTGCTAACACTGAGCCAGGGCTGACAGAGCCTTGTCATAGCTCCAATGTGGATTTAGCACTAGTACAGACACGGTTGGCCAAATGCCCTCCTTCTGTGCAGAAATTCCTTTGATTCTATCATAGCTGAATACCGAGCAATGGGAAACATGAAGAAACCCGGCAAACCGTTTGGAGTGAGACTCACATTGTATGAGGTCATTTAACATACCTCATTCTGAAAGGGTGACTGCTGCTCCACAAGGATAAAGCTCCTGTGTTCCAGCGGGGAGATGAGGTGCATTTCTTTCACACAGCGAGTTGTTATGATTTGGAGTGCACTGCCTAAAAGGGTGGAGGAAGCAGATTCAATAGTAACTTTCAAAATGGAATTGGATATATACCTGATTTGCAGGACTATTGCAGAAAGAGCAGGGGAGCGGGACTAATTGGATAGCTCTTTCAAAGAACCAGCACAGGCAGGATGGGCTGAATGGCCTCCTTCTGTGCTGTATGATTCTAAGTCAGGGTGAGTACAAAGCGGCACACCCCGTGTGCTTGTTTAATTTCCTCACCAATTTTCTCTTCCCTGGAAGATGTTGACCCTTTGTTGAGGTACATTTATATGGGGTCCAAACATCCTCTGGTATGCTTGGTATGTTCTCAAACCAAGGTTCACATCAAATGGTTGATGCCATTTCAGCATTACTGAGTTTGAGCAGCTTAATCTCAGCGTTAGTTGTGTTTCCAATAGGACTACAGGGTTCACATGCTCTGAAATAATTAACACTAATTTAATCATTCTCACTAATTTGCCATTCTCATTGAGATAGCATGTCTGGGAAATGGAAGGTGTGTGTGGTGTCTGTGTGCGCATGTGGCGTTTGTGTGTGTGCTGTGTGTGAGGTGTTTATGTGGGTGGTGTGTGTGAACTGTGTGTGGGGGTGTGAGTGAGTGCATGAGTGTGTGTGTGTGTGTGTGAAAAGAGATGAATGTTACTGAATTATGGTAACCAGTAAAGCAGTCAGTCAGGGTTATGTATCCTATCAAACCTGTATCATCCCTGACCTGAACAAAACATAGTCATCCTTTACACTGAACACACACACACACACACTCTCCCTCCTAAAAAGCAATGAAGGTTACAAAATGTTTCACTGAGAAATCCAATCACTTGTAGCCCACAAAGAAAATTGAAACGAACCTTCCGGTACAAAGGTGATGATGCAGAGACTTTCTGACATTTGAGGTGCATTTTAAAATTTATCAACAGTCTTATCTGAATATCACCAAGCTCCACACACCTCGACAACTGATAGTTAAATCTCTCCAATTAGGACAGAGTTATTGAACTGCAAGCTACAGTTGGGCATCTGCCCTATTTGATTTGGCACCAAGACAAAGCTGTCCTTCGGAATATCTCAGCCTTCTTTCCCCAGCTACTTTCCCAGTTTCATTTAAATCCGGGAATTGTTCTTTGGTGGCCGTGCCTTCTGTTGCCTAGGTCCTAAGCTCTGGAATTCCCTGCCTAAACCTCTCCGCCTCGCTACCTCTCTTTCCTCCTTTAAGACGCTCCTTAAAACCTACCTCTTTGACCAAGCTTTTGGTCACCTGCCCTAATTTATCCTTATGTGGATCGGTGTCAATTTTTTTGTCTTAAAATACTCCTGTGCAGCGCCTTGGGACATTTTACTATGTTAAAGGCGCTATATAAATACAAGTTGTTGTTGTTGTTATTGTTGTTGTTCCCTCATTTTATCTGCGGGTGCAACAAGCCGAGTTGAAGCGTACATTTCGTCATGGTGCTGTTTAATCAGCTTTGTTTTTGAAGTTCACAAAATCCAGGAGTTTAGGAATTCTGGGCAGTTATTTCGGTTTTATGGCAAAATAAATGTCCTTGGCGAATCAGTGACAGACAGCAGTTAGCACGGTGTTGGGAGCATACATTCTTTACTGCTACTGTCTGCCTGAAAAGAAAGCTAGAGGTCCAGATTTGGGCCATTCCCCTCACTCCACAGCCACTCGCGGGACATCACTTAGTCAGATCTCGATTGACAATATTTGCAAAGCAGCTAGATGTTTACTAAAGAATACTGTTCAAGTTTGGCAAATGCACAAAACAATGTTTCTGACAGATCTTTCCTGGGTTGGATCCCCTCAACATGAAGCTCCCTCCTCCCAGATTCCATGCTACTTTGGTATGGCTCCTACAGTTTGTGAAGTATGTTCAGATGAATCGGATAGATAGATTTCCTACCTCGTGGAGTGCTGTTGTGAAGGTCTTGGTGCTTTATACGACATGGCAATAGGAGTTTATGTTAATCGAACCAGTATAATGTCACAATTAAAAAGATAATGTAAATGTACTGATACATTTCCCAGAAGCCATCAAACATGGCTAAGTTGCTATATTGTGTGAAAGATTCCTATCAGTTGAAGAATGAAGACACTACAAAGTAGGGAATTTATCCTTTTCCCCCTTCTCTGTGCTTTGTACAGGAATAATCCGAACCGCTGTAGCAAACCTGGACCGTGAAAAGAAGGACCAATACGTCTTGGTAATTCAGGCCAAGGACATGGCAGGACAATTGGGTGGATTGTCTGGATCGACTACTGTCACCATCACCATCACGGACATCAATGATAACCCTCCTCGATTCAACCAGAGTAAGATATCATCTCTCTTACCAATGACAAAGCTATGTAAACCCTGTGGTGTGGAGAGAATTTCCAGCATATGTAGAAACAAATGTTGTTGTATTTTCCATTTTCCTCACCTCTAGGTTTCCTTCTGCCCATATATTCTGTCCATTGGAGGAAATAGAGACAAAACCTGCTCAGTTATAGGATCATACAGCACAGAAGGAGGTTGTTCGGCCCATGGTGCCTGTGTATTTGAAAGAGTAATCCAATTAGTCCCACTCTTCTGCTCTCTCCCTATTGCCCTGCAACATTTTCAAGTATTTAACCAATTCCCTTTTGAAAGTTACTATTGAATCTGCTTCCACCACCCTTCCATATAGTTCATTCCAGATCACAACAATTCGCTGCATAAAAAAATTCGCTTCATCCCCCCCTGGTTCTTTTGTCAATTATCTTAAAGCAGTGTCCTCTGGTTACCGAACCTCCTGCCAGTGGAAATAGTTTTTGCCTATCTACTCTGGACTCCCTCCTATTGTCTCCTCTCTATTCCCCATTTATTAGCAGGACATATCTATCCTAATCGTGCTATGTAACCATGCCTATGTAACTTGAGTTTCCCTGTGTCCATTCGTGTGCACATTTTGGCTGCTGTGCCAAACCCGAGCCCATCACTCCTATTTCCACTTTTACTCCCTCTTACTTTATCTTCTTTTCTCTTTACCCCTACTAGACCCTTCTCTCCTGTCATCGTGCCTCCTTTCATTTCTCTCCTCTCAGGTACTCTGCCCTCCCAAATCCTTACCCCAACTGTAAGCGGTTTTTCATCCGAGCCCAATTGCTAGACGGACAGTTCGAATCGCCCCCGCCTTACGAAAGTTCTATACCCGGGAATTATTATTCAGAGTGCAAATGAAATAAGTCACAGACAGGAATGTTTCGGTGAAAAATCGTACTTATATTTATTTGGTCTAACATACACTGGCTAAAACATGCACTACTAAACAAAATCACTGTCTCTGTGGAGAATAAAAATCCAGGTTACAGACAACATACATGCAGTACCAAACTGGGGTCTATGACAAGCAATAATTCCCTTGTTGCTATGGTGGACTCTAATTCCACCCCAACCAACAAATTACCCAGTCGCATAAGCCCCTTCGCCTGGCTGAACCAAATGAAGCTCCCACCCCGGAATAGCCCAAAATCTTCACTTTTGAGAAAAACTCTGAGCCCTTACAGCTCACCCAGCTCGCCTGGGATATTGGGTTACCGGCTTGGGACACTCGAGACCATGCTTACCCCCACACGCAGTCGGTTTTGATCGCTCCACTCGGCGGCTCCTCTGGTACTTCTTGTTCGGTCGATCTTGTTGGAGTGAGAGCGAGAGAGAGAATGGTGGGAAAGCGTCTATCTTTATAGGAGTCTCGCTACCCCTATCTTTCCTGCCAATCTTTAAAATCCTTTTGTTTCTAAGCACTCCAGTGCTTAATCAGTGATGGGTCATCCTCAGACCCATGAGTATTCCGTGATTAGACTAATGGCCCTAAGTCTGGGACATATTTCGGTCTTTGTGTTGGGAAAAACTGGCTCCTCTCCGGCTGGCTAGCCTAGTGGATTCATTGTTCTGCTTCTCTTCTGAGATGGAGGTGAGAAGTGCTTTTGCATATTAGAGTGGCCTTCTAATAGGTTCAAGTTCAACGGGTGCCTCAGGGCGAACCCATACATTCAGGATGACTGACAGTTCTTTTGTCACAGCCAACTGCCATGCGTTCTCTGGAGTTTTAACAAACCAGTTTTTCACATATCTGCACAGGGTGATCCCATCACAGGGAAAATACCCTCAGAAAAATCCCATAAAGTCCACAAAATATTCTCGACTGAGTCCATTCTTCAAACAGAGACTTTGCGATCTCTTCACAACCCTTCAGCACTCCTCGACCTTACTACTCTCCTGCCGCCGTCCTAGGCTTGACTTCCTCTTACATAAGCCTACAGCATCCCTCTGTGCCTCTCTTGGCATCCTCCGAAGGGCCCATTGAGGCACTCATCACTGTCTCCTTACGAGCAGCTACCCCAAATGCCCCATCCTACTCTCTCGCCCAGTGTGCCCGCAGGGGGCTAATCTTGCCAATCTCCTTTCCGTTCCACTCACCCCTCCCAGTGATGACCCTGTGGACTCTGCCAGCAGATCAGCTATCACCACCCCTCCCTCCAGAATATCCGTTCACTCGTGAACAAGGCCCTTGCCATCCATAAGCTTATTGTGGATGATCGCATCGACATCATAGCCTTGACGGAAACCTGGCCGAGGGGTGATTACACCTTAGCCTAAATGAAGCCTCCCCACCTGGCTATGCCATTCACCACTTGCCCCACCCAGACTGTCACGGAGGCAGTGTGGCTCTTATCACCAAATCACACCTTGATCTGTCCCCCTACTCCTCCTGCACTTTCTCCTCCTTTGAACATCTCACCTTGTTCCACCCCTCTCGCCTCTCATTTAAAATCCTTGTTCTCTACCGCCCACCCAAGTATCATGTCAAATTTCTCACCCAGATATCTTCACTGCTTTCCTCCCTCAGCCTTTGCACTGAGCGACTTCTCAGCCTTGGTGATTTCAACCTCCATCTCAAATCATCATGCTCTCTTTCCCCTGAGTTCACTGCTGATACTATCCTCCCTTAATCTCTCCCTCCATATAAACTCCCCATCCCATATTCACAGCCACCCCCTTGATCTTGCCATCTCACGTGGCATTGCTACTCCCATCGTGTCAATCGCAAATAAGGCCATCTCTGATCACATCCATGTATCCCTCTCCACTCACATCCCCCTTCCCCCTCACAATCCCACCTCCGTCTGTGTCCACCCCTGTAAAAAACTCTCCCCCAACTCACTTACAACTGCACTTTTAAATTCCCAACTGTCTAGCCTTTGACCCTCCATTCACCATGATATTTCTGCAGCTACTGATCTGCTCCATCACACCCTCACCTCCATCTTTGATGCCCTAGTCCCCATTAAAACTATTACTTTCTCTCACCCTGGTCATTCCTCCTGGTACAGCCCTCATATCCGCTCCCTGGAGTCCAAGGGTCACAAACTTGAACGTTTATGATGGACAGCTGGTTTAGCCATTCATCACCAGATCTAGCTGGACCACATAAAGCATTATCAGGTCCTGCTCTCCTCTGCCACAACAGCTCACTAAACCAGGATCATTCTGGAATGAAAAGATAACCCCCGGTTTCTCTTCACTACAAACTGTCTTCTTAAACCCCTTTCTTCTTCCTCCTCCACCCTCACCTCCAACAAGTGTTAGGAGCTCTTTGTCACTAAGATTGAGACCATACATTCAGCTGCCTCTGCTGCTTCCCTCCCTTCCCCTAGCCCACCGGGCCAAACTTCCCCTAATGTTCACGACCTGCCCGAGCCCTGAACTCGCATTTTTCTCCAGTTTCTCTCCTATCGCCCCCTCATGCCCTCTCCGAGCTCATCTTGTCTATAAGACCCACCATCTTCTCCATCGACCCTATTCCCACCAAACTGAAGATCACGCAACTTCTCTTTCTGGCCCCAATGTTAGCTAATATTGTTAACGGTTCTCTCTTCTCAGGTACTGTCTCCCTTCCCTTCAAATCTGCTGGCATCAGCCCCCTCCTCAAAAAACCAACCCTTGACCCCTTTGTCCTTGCATACTACCGCTCCATCTCCAACCTCCCTTTCCTCTCCAAAGTCCTTGAAGTCACCTCCCAAATCCATGACCATCTTTCCCGAAATGCCATGTTTGAATCCTTCAATCAGGTTTCCGCCCAGCCACTGTATTGAAATGGCCCTTACCAAAGTCACAAATGACATCCTATGTGACTGTGACCATGGTAAACTGCAGGAATTATCCTGACTTTCACCTCCCACAGTGGGTGTTAGAGTGGGGTTTGTGGACCTGAATCCACCTTAACAGAAACACACGGATGCACAAGATCTCTTACAGAGATTATCTTTATTTAACCACTAATACACGGATTAATTAAGAAACACAAGTAGACCTGTCCTGGAGTCTTCAAGTGCCCCAGTTGGCCAGACCGACGTTCACCCAAAGTCTATTGAATCTTTAGACGCCTTCTTTCCGTTAGACTAGGAGCCGTCTATTCCAGCTGACTGCAGTGCAGGAGCTTGGTATTGTTAAGTTCTTTGTGTACACACTTCCTTTGTGATTTTCGCCTGCACAATTCAATGATCGGTTCCTTCACGCGTGCCTATAGCCCTTGTTGTTCATGGGTGGTTCAAAGTTTAGTGGTGTTACCTCACAGTGCATGTTACTTTCTGCTGCTCAATGGTTTCTTATCTCAAAACTGTACCAGTCAGTTCTTCTGATTTAAGCATCCCAAGATTTGTCCTTGGTTACCATCTGCCTTTGTCTGACATATGTCTGTTAATGTTCCTCTATATTCCTGTTTCTCAGCTTGCAGTTAATGCGGTTTAGCCATCAATAAAATTCTTGTTGTTGTTAGGGATGCTTAAAACAGATTTTCCCTTCACCTCCTCATTCTTCTCAACCTGTCTGCAGCCTTTGACACGGTTGACCGCACCATCCTCCTCCAAGGCCTCTCCTCCGTTGTCTAGCTGGGTGGGACTGCACTCGCCTGGTTTCATTCTCATCTATCTAATCGTAGCCAGAGAATCACCTGCAAAGGCTTCTCTTCCCGCTCCCGCATCGTTACCTCTGGTGTCCCCCAAGGATCTATCCTTGGCCCCCCTCCTATTTCTCATCTACATGCTGCTCCTCGGCGATATTATCCGAAAACACATCAAATTCCACATGTACGCTGACGATACCTAGCTCTACCTCACCACCACCTCTCTCGACCCTTTCCACTGTCCTAATTTGTCACATTGCTTGTCCGACATCCAGTACTGGATGAGCAGATGCCCGGTGAGCAGATCCCCACCACAAACTCCGTTCCCTAACCATCAACTGCATCCCTCTCCCTGGCAACTGTCTGAAGCTGAGCTTGCCTGTTCTCAACCTTGGCATTCTATTTGACCCCGAGATGACCTTCCGACCACATATCCACTCCATCACCAAGACCGCCTACTTCCACCTCTGTAACATTGCCCGACAACTCCCCGCCTCAGCTCATCTGCTGCTGAAAATCTCATCCATCCCTTTGTTACCTCTAGACTTGACTATTCCAACGTACTCCTGGCAGGCCTCCCATCTTCCTCCCCCCATAAACATAAACTGATCCAAAACTCTGCTGCCCTTATCCTAACTCGCACCTAAGTCCCGTTCACCCACCACCCACGCGCTCGCTGACATACATTGAGTTATACACATACGGTTGAGCAACGCCTCGATTTTAAAATTATCATCCTTGTATTCAAATCCCTCCATGGCATCACCCCTCCCTATCTTTGTAACGTCCTCCAGCCCTACAACCCTACCAGTTCTTCCATTTCTGGCCTCTTGCGCATCCCTGATTATAATCGCTCCACCATTGGTAGCCGTGCCTTCTGTTGCCTCGGCCCTCAGCTCTGGAATTCCCTCCCTAAACCTCTCCGCCCCTCTACCTCTCTTTCCTCCTTTAAGACGCTCCCTGAAACCTACCTCTTTGACCAAGCTTTTTGTCAACTGCCCTAATATCTCATTATGTACCACGGTGTCAAATTTTGTTTGATAACGTTCCTGTGAAGCACTTGGGACGTTTTACTATGTTAAAGGTGCTATATAAATGCAAGTTGTTGTTATTTTTGTACTCGATCAAAACACCTCACGTTGATTAAATCTCCCCATAATCTTCTCTGTATAAAGGAGAACAATCCCAGCTTCTCAAGTCTCTCTGCATAACCGAAGTCTCTCATCCCTGGTATCAGTCTGGTAAATCTCCTCTGCACCCTCTCTGCGGCCTTGACATATTTCCTAAAGTGTAATTGGATACAATACTCCAGCTGATGCCTAACTATTGACTTATAATGGTTCAGCATAACTTCCTTGCTTTCGTGCTCTATGCCTCTATTTGAAAGCCAAGGATCCTGCATGCTTTATTTTTTAGAGTCTTATCGACTTGTCCTGCCACTTGCAAAGATTTGCTTATGTGTCCATTGCGATTGCTGTTCTCTGACTGTCCACTAGGAGGTGCACACCCAGGATGCTCACCAGTGTTTTCGGGCCAGCATTTTGTCTCAAGTCAGTTCCCAGTCGATGAAATTTGTTGTGGGCAAATTGCAGTCACAAATCCACGTCCGACTACCACTCAAGATACATTGCATTTGCATGCAGATTTTAATGACTTTGCAAATTGGGGTTGTAAATTGTGCACTGGTAGGATATTAAGATTTTAAATTGACCGCAGTAAAAATCTCAAGTAAAGCAATTGCACTGGCTTGTGCCCTGATCGGCATCTGGAGAAGCAATATGAAGCCAGCAGATTGGAAATCGCTCATCCCATTGTCCTATCTGTAACACAACTAAAAGTAAAATAAACCAGAGTCAAATCACACTCACCGTACAAAGAGATTACCACACGTCAGTGAGGTGGCTTGGGTATCCCAAATTGTCATTTTGGAGAATATAAAACCTTGCATAACTCAACCACAATTTCATCGCTCATGAACTGTAGTCGCCTGCAAACATGGAATTAACACTGATGGGTTAAGGGCTTCAGGATTTAGGATCTGCTACATCCAACTGAATCTTTGAAAAGTGAGGATTTTGTCTTCTTTCTCTGGGAACTGGGTTTAAAGCTAGCTCAGACTGATACGGTGAAAGCCTCCTCTCCCTGAGGGAAGCATGACTCTGCTCTCTGTGTGTGGCAACATTGCAACTATATTCATAAAAAAACTGGCTTACGACACTGTTCTACACAGAAAACAGGGCAAGTCTTTAACCTTTGTTGATTGGAAATGAGTCTCAATCCAAGGGCTCAAAGGCCGACATGACAGAACTACAATACTAATTGGGACTGAGTTAGGAATCTCACACAGAGAGGCCACAGGATGGCTGGTGTGGGAAAAGGGAGCAACGGGACACTTTTACAATGGGATTCTTCTGGGATTGAGACTGAGGCAATCTGATAGGACAGAGCAGAGGAGGGCTTTGCTTTACATCTAACTGCTGCACCTGATCTGGAATTCCTTGCTTTACATCTAACTGCTTGATGAACACAAATTAAACACATGATTGTTTTTTAAAAGAACATATATATGTAATTGGGATCATTTCCAACTGTGCGATTTGTACAAGGTGACGATCAGCACTGGATCACCACTGCAGTGCAGTTCTTTAGAATGCAAAGCCCAGCAATCCAAGATCATAGAGAACCTGGGCTTATCAGAGCCATGTTTCAGATTCTGAGCTTGGAGCAGAATTCAGCTATTCTGTATAAACAGCCTTTACCATGCACATTAAACAAACTGTGAACCCCACTTCTAAACACACCATGAACCCCACTTCTACACACACCATGAACCCCACTTCTAAACACACCATGAACCCCACTTCTACACAAACCATGAACCCCACTTCTACACACTGTGAACCCCACTTCTACACACACCATGAACCCCACTTCAACAGAAACTGTGAACCCCACTTCTACACACATCATGAAACCCACTTCTACACACACTGTGAACGCCACTCCTGCAGACACTGTGAACCCCACTTCTACGCACACCGTAAACCCCACTTCTACACACACCATGAACCCCGCTTCTACACACACCGTGAAACCCACTTCTATACACACTGTGAACCCCACTGCTAAATGCACCATGCACCCCACCTCTACACATTCTGTGTACCCCAATTGCGCACAAATGGTGAACCCCACTTCTACACACACCATGAACCCCATTTCAACACCCACTGTGAACCCCACTGCTAAATGCACCATGCACCCCACCTCTACACATACTGTGTACCCCACTTCTACACACACAGTGAACACCACTTCTACACACACCATAAACCCCACTTGTACGCACATTGTGACCCCCACTTCTACACGCAACATGAACCCCACTTCTACATACAGAATCAACCCCACTTTTACACACACCATGAACCTGACTTCTACACACACAGTGAACCCCACTTCCACACACACCATTAACTCACTTCTACACAGTGATGCCACTTCTAAACACACCATGAACCCGACTTCCACAAACACCTTGAACCCCACTTCTACACACACTGTGAACCCCACTTCTACACACACAGTGAACCCCACTTCTACACACACTGTGAACCCAACTTCTACAGGCACCATGAAAATCACTTCTACGCACACTGTGAACCCCACTTCTACACACACTGTGAACCCCACTTCTACACACACAGTGAACCCCACTTCTCCACACACTGTGAACCCCACTTCTCCACACACTGTGAACCCCACTGCTAAATACACCATGCACCCCACCTCTACAAATACTGTGTACCCCAATTGCACACAAATGGTGAACCCCACTTCTACACACCCCATGAATCCCACTTCTGCAAACACTGTGAATCCCACTGCTAAACACACTGTGAACCCCACTTCTACAAACACTGTGAAGCCCACTTCAACCCACACCCTGAACCCCACTTCTACGCACACTGTGAACCCCACTTCTACACACACTGTGACCCCCAGTTCTAAACACAATGTGAAACCCACTTCCACATGCAGCATTAACTCACTTCTACACAGTGATCCCACTTCCAAACACAACATGAACCCAACTTCCACAAACACCTTGAACGCCACTTCTAAACACACTGTGAATCCCACTTCTACACACACTGTGAACCCCACTTCTACACGCAACATGAACCCCACTTCTACATACAGAATCAATCCCACTTTTACACACACAGTGAACCCCACTTCTACACACACTGTGAACCCAACTTCTACACACACAGTGAACTCCACTTCTACACACACCATGAACCCCACTTCTACACACACCATGAACCCCACTTCTACACACACCGTGAACCCCACTTCTACACACAATGTGACCCCCAGTTCTAAACACAATGTGAACCCCACTTCCACAGACACCATTAACTCACTTCTACACAGTGATGCCACTTCTAAACACACCATGAACCCAACTTCCTCAAACACCTTGAACGCCACTTCTAAACACACTGTGAACCCCACATCTACACACACTGTGAACCCCACTTCTACACACAGTGTGAACCCCACTTCTACACACAAAGTGAATCCAACTTCTACACACACCAAGAACCCCACTTCTACACACGCCATGAACCCCACTTCTACACACACTGGGAACCCCACTTCTACACACACTGCGAACCCCACTTCTACACACACCTTGAACGCCACTTCTAAACACACCATGAACCCCACTACTACACACACTGTGAACCCCACTTCTACACACACTGTGAACCCCACGTCTACACACACTGTGAACCCCACTTCTACGCACACTATGAACCCCACTTCTACACACAATGTGAACCCCACTTCTACACACACTATGAACCCCACTTCTACACACTGTGAACCCCACTTCTACGCACACTATGAACCCCACTTCTACACACAATGTGAACCCCACTTCTCCACACACTGTGAACCCCACTTCTCCACACAATGTGAACCCCACTTCTACACACCCTGAACCTCACTTTTACACACACTGTGAACCCCACTTCTACGCACACAATGAACCCCACTTCTACACACACTGTGAACCACACTTCTACACCCACTGTGAAACCCACTGATAAATGCACCATGCACCCCACCTCTACACATACTGTGTACCCCAATTGCACACTAATGGTGAACTCCACATCTACACACACTGTGAACCCCACTTCTACACACAGTGTGAACCCCACTTCTACACACAAAGTGAATCCAACTTCTACACACACCAAGAACCCCACTTCTGCACACGCCATGAACCCCACTTCTACACGCACTGCGAACCCCACTTCTACACACACTGCGAACTCCACTTCTACACACACCATGAACCCCACTTCTACACACGCCATGAACCCCACTTGTACACACATTGTGACCCCCACTTCTACACACACTGTGAACCCCACTTCTACATACACTGTGAACCCCACTTCTACACACACCACGAACCCCACTTCTACACACACCGTGAACTCCAAATCTACACACATTATGAACCCCACTTCTACACACTGTGACCCCCACTTCTACAAACGCTGTGAACCCCACTTCTACATACACTGTGAACCCCACTTCTACATACACTGTGAACCCCACTTCTACACACGCCATGAACCCCACTTCTACACACACCATGAACCCCACTTCTACACACATTGTGACCCCCACTTCTACACACACTGTGAACCCCACTTCTACATACACTGTGAACCCCACTTCTACACACACCACGAACCCCACTTCTACACACACCGTGAACTCCAATTCTACACACATTATGAACCCCACTTCTACACACACCATGAACCCCACTTCTACACACACCATGAACCCCACTTCAACACACACTGTGAACCCCACTTCTACACACACCATGAATCCCACTTCTACAAACACTGTGAATTCCACTGCTAAACGCACCATGCACCCAACTTCTACACATACTGTGTACCCCACTTCTACACACACAGTAAACCCCACTTCTACACACACCGTGAACCCCACTTCTACACACAAAGTGAACCCGACTTCTACACACACTGTGTACCCCACTTCTAAACACACAGTAAACCCCACTTCTACACACGCCATGAACCCCACTTCAACACACACTGTGAACCCCATTTCTACACGCACCGTGAATCCCACTTGTACACACACCATGAACCCCAAATCTACACACATAATCAAACCCACTTTTACACCCACTGTGAACTGCACTTCTACATACACAGTGAACCACACTTCTACTCACACCGTGAACCCCACTTCTACACACACTGTGAACCCCACTTCTCCACACTCCACGAACCCTACTTCTACACACACCATGAACCCCACTTCTACGCACATAATGAACCCCACTTCTCCACACACTGTGAACACCACTTCTAAACACACCCTGAACCTCAATTTTACACACACTGTGAACCTCATTTCTACACACTGTGACCCCCACTTCTAAACACACCATGAACCCCACTTCTACACTCACCATGAACCCCACTTCTACACACACTGTGACCCCCAGTTCAAAACACAATGTGAAACCCAATTCCACACACACCATTAACCCACTTCTACACAGTGATCCGACTTCTACACACACCATGAACCCCACTGCTAAACACACTGTGAACCCCAGTTCTACACACTGTGAACCCCACTTCTACACACGCCATGAACCCCACTTCTGCTCACACTGTGAACCCCACGTCTACACGCTGTGAACCCCACTTCTATACACACCGTGAACCCAACTGCTAAATGCACCATGCACCCCACCTCTACACATACTGTGTACCCCAATTGCACACAAATGGTGAACCCCACTTCTACACACACTGTGAACCCCACTTCTACACACAGTGTGAACCCCACTTCTACACACAGTGTGAACCCCACTTCTAAACAAACCTTGAACCCCACTTCTACATACACTGTGAACCCCACTTCTACACACACCATGAACCCCACTTCTACACACCATGAACCCCACTTCTACACACACCATGAACCCCACTTCTACACACACCATGAACCCCACTTCTACACACACCAAAAACCCCACTTCTACGCACGCTGTGAACCCCACTTCTACACACACTGTGAACCCCACTTCTACACCAACTGTTAACCCCACTTCTACACACACTGTGACCCCCACTTCTACACACACTGTGAACCCCACTTCTACACACAAAGTGAACCCGACTTCTACACACACCATGAACCCCACTTCTACACACACCATGAACCCCACTTGTACACACACCATGAACCCCAAATCTACATACAGAATCAACCCCACTTTTACACACACTGTGAACCGCACTTCTACATACACTGTGAACCCCACTTCTACATACACTGTGAACCCCACTTCTACATACACTGTGAACCCCACTTCTACATACACTGTGAACCCCACTTCTACATACACTGTGAACCCCACTTCTACACACACCACGAACCCCACTTCTACATACACTGTGAACCCCACTTCTACACACACCACAAACCCCACTTCTACACACACCATGAACCCCACTTCTACGCACACTATGAACCCCACTTCTCCACACACTGTGAAGACCACTTCCCCACACACTGTGAACACCACTTCTAAACACACCCGAGCCTCACTTTTACACACACCATGAACCCCACTTCTACACACCCTGAACCTCACTTTTACACACACTGGGAACCCAACTTCTGCACATACTGTGAACCCCAATTCTACACACACTATGAACCTCATTTCTACACTCAGTGACCCCCACTTCTAAACTCACCATGAACCCCACTTCTACACACGCCATGAACCCCACTTCTACGCACACTGTGAACCCCACGTCTACACACATTGTGAACCCCACTTGTATACCCACTGTTAACCCCACTTCTACACACACAGTGAACCCCACTTCTACACACACAGTAAACCCCACTTCTACACACACTGTGACCCCCTGCTCTTAGCACAATGTGAACCACAATTCCACACACAACAGTAACCCACTTCTACACAGTGATCCCACTTCTACACACACCATGAACCCCACTTCTAAACACACTGTGAACCCCATTTCTACACACATTGTGAACCCCACTTCTACACACATTGTGCACCCCACTTCTACACACATTGTGAACCCCACTTCTGCACACATTGTGAACCCCACATCTACACACACTGTGAACCCCACATCTACACACACCTTGAACCCCACTTCTACACACAATGTGTACCCAACTTCTGCACACACTGTGAACACCACTTCTACACACACTGAACACCACTTCTACACACACTGTGAACCACACCTCTACACACCTGTGAACCCCACTTCTACACACCACTATGACCACACTTCTACACACACTGTGAACCCACTTCTACACACCTGGAACCCTCACTTCCACACACTGTGAACCCAAATTCTGCACATACTGTGATCCCCAATTCTACACCGACTGTTAACCCCACTTCTACACACACCATGAACCCCACTTCTACACACACTGTGACCCCCAGCTCTAAACACAATGTGAACCCCACTTCCACACACACCATTAATTGACTTCTACACAGTGATCCCACTGCTAAACACACCATGAACCCCACCTCTACACATACTGTGTAACCCAATTACACACTAATGGTGAACCACACTTCTACACACACTGTGAACCCCACTTCTTCACACAGTGTGAACCCCACTTCTACGCACACTGTGAACCCCACGTCTACACACACTGTGAACCCCACTTGTATACACACTGTTAACCCCACTTCTACACACACACAGTGAACCCCACTTCTACACACACCATGAACCCCACTTCTAAACACACTGTGAACCCCACTTCTACACACATTGTGAACCCCACTTCTGCACACATTGTGAACCCTACATCTACACACACTGTGAACCCCACATCTACACACATTGTGAACCCCACTTCTAAACACACCATGAACCCCACTTCTACACACACCATGAACTCCACTTCTACACACCCTGAACCTCACTTTTACACACTCTGTGAACACAACTTCTGCACATACTGTGAACCCCAATTCTACACACACAATGAACCCCACTTCTACACACACTGTGAACCCAAATTCTGCACATACTGTGATCCCCAATTCTATACACACTATGAACTTCATTTCTACACACTGAGACACCCACTTCTAAACACACCATGAACCCCACTTCGACACACACCATGAACCCCACTTCTACACACACTGTGAACCCCACTTCTACGCACTCTGTGAACCCCACTTCTACACCCACTGTTAGCCCCACTTCTACACACACCGTGAACCCCACTTCTACACACAACATGAACCCCACTTCTACACACACTGTGAACCCTACTTCTACACACACTGTGAACCCCACTTCTACACCGACTGTTAACCCCACTTCTACGCACACCATGAACCCCACTTCTACACACACTGTGACCCCCTGTTCTAAACTCAATGTGAACCCCACTTCCACACACACCATGAACTCACTTCTACACAGTGATCCCACTGCTAAACACACCATGAACCGCACTTCTACATACACTGTGAACCCCATTGCTAAACGCACCATGCACCCCACCTCTACACATACTGTGTACCCCAATTACACACTAATGGTGAACCCCACTTCTACACACAATGTGAACCCCACTTCTTCACACAGTGTGAACCCCACTTCTACACACACCGTGAACCCCACTTCTACACATGCCATGAACCCCACTTTTACACACACTGTGAACCCCACTTCTACATACACTGTGAACCCCACTGTTAAACGCACCATGCACCCCACCACTACACATACTGTGTACCCCAATTGCACACTAATGGTGAACCCCACTTCTACACACACTGTGAACCCCACTTATTCACACAGTGTGAACCCCACTTCTACACACACCATGAACCCCACTTCTCCACACGCCATGAGCCCCACTTTTACACACACTGTGAACCCCACTTCTACACACACTGTGAACCCCACTTCTACACACATTGTGAACCCCACTTCCACGCACATTGTGCACCCCACTTCTACACACATTGTGAACCCCACTTCTGCACACATTGTGAACCCCACTTCCACGCACATTGTGCACCCCACTTCTACACACACCATGAACCCCACTTCTACACACACTGTGTACCCAAATTCTGCACATACTGTGAACCCCAATTATACACACCATGAACCCCACTTGTACATACACTGTGAACCCCACTTCTACACACACTGTGAACACCACTTCTCCACACTCTGTGAACCCCACCTCTACACACCATGAACCCCACTTCTACACACACTGTGAACCCCACTTCTACACACGCCACGAACCCCACTTCTACGCACGCTGTGAACCCCACTTCTACACACAAAGTGAACCCCACTTCTACACACACCATGAACCCCACTTCTACACACACCATGAACCCCACTTGTACACACACCATGAACCCCAAATCTACATACAGAATCAACCCCACTTTTACACACACTGTGAACCGCACTTCTACATACACTGTGAACCCCACTTCTACATACACGGTTAACTCCACTTCTACACTCACCACGAACCCCACTTCTACATACACTGTGAACCCCACTTCTACATACACTGTGAACCCCACTTCTACATACACTGTGAACCCCACTTCTACACACACCACAAACCCCAATTCTACACACACCATGAACCCCACTTCTACGCACACTATGAACCCCACTTCTCCACACACTGTGAAGACCACTTCCCCACACACTGTGAACCCCACTTCTAAACACACCCGAACCTCACTTTTACACACACCATGAACCCCACTTCTACACACCCTGAACCTCACTTTTACACACACTGGGAACCCAACTTCTGCACATACTGTGAACCCCAATTCTACACACACTATGAACCTCATTTCTACACTCAGTGACCCCCACTTCTAAACTCACCATGAACCCCACTTCTACACACGCCATGAACCCCACTTCTACGCACACTGTGAACCCCACTTCTACACACACTGTGAACCCCACTTGTATACCCACTGTTAACCCCACTTCTACACACACAGTGAACCCCACTTCTACACACACCATGAACCCCACTTCTACACACACTGTGACCCCCTGTTCTTAGCACAATGTGAACCACAATTCCACACACAACATTAACCCACTTCTATACAGTGATCCCACTTCTACACACACCATGAACCCCACTTCTAAACACACTGTGAACCCCACTTCTACACACATTGTGAACCCCACTTCTACACACATTGTGAACCCCACTTCTGCACACATTGTGAACCCCAAATCTACACACACTGTGAACCCCACATCTACACACATTGTGAACCCCACTTCTAAACACACCATGAACCCCCCTTCTACACACACCATGAACTCCACTTCTACACACCCTGAACTTCACTTTAACACACACTGTGAACACAACTTCTGCACGTACTGTGAACCCCAATTCTACACACACTATGAACCCCATTTCTACATACTGTGAACCCCACTTCTACACAGCCTGAACCTCACTTTTACACACACTGTGAACACAACTTCTGCATGTACTGTGAACCCCAATTCTACACACACTATGAACCCCATTTCTACATACTGTGAACCCCACTTCTACACAGCCTGAACCTCACTTCTACACACACTGTGAACCCAAATTCTGCACATACTGTGATCCCCAATTGTACACACACTATGAACCTCATCTCTACACACTGAGACCCCCACTTCTAAACAAACCATGAACCCCACTTCTACACACACCATGAACCACACTTCTACCCACACTGTGAACCTCACTTCTACACACACTGTGAACCCCACTTCTACACCACTGTTAGCCCCACTTCTACACACACCATGAACCACACTTCTACACACACCATGAACCCCACTTCTACACACACTGTGAACCCCACTTCTACACACACTGTGAACCCCACTTCTACACACACCGTGAACCCCACTTCTACACACACCATGAACCCCACTTCTACACACACCATGAACCTCACTTCTACGCACACTGTGAACCACACTGCTAAACGCACCATGAACCTCACCTCTACAAATACTGTGTACCCCAATTGCACACAAATGGTGAACCCCACATCTACACACATTGTGAACCCCAATTCTACACACACTATGAACCTCATTTCTACACACTGTGACCCCCACTTCTAAACACACCATGAACCCCACTTCTACATACACTGTGAACCCCACTTCTACACACACCATGAACCCCACCTCTACACACACCCTGAACCCCACTTCTACGCACACTATAAACCCCACTTCTACGCACACTGTGAACCCCACTTCTCCACACACTGTGAACCCCACTTCTACACACTCGATGAACCACACCTCTACACACCATGAACCCCACTTCTACACACACCGTGAACCCCACTTCTACACACACCATCAACCCCACTTTTACACACCACGAACTCCACTTCTACACACGCCACTAACCCCACTTCTACACACACTATGAACCCCACTTATAAACACACTATAAACCCCACTTCTGCACAGCATTATCCCTACTTCTAAAAACGCTGTGAACCCCACTTCTACATACACCATGAACCCCACTTATACACACACCATGAAACCCACTTCTAAACACACAGTGAACCCCACTTCTACACACAGTATGAACCCCACATATACACACAACATGAACCCCGCTTCTACACACACTATGAACCCCACTTCTAAACCCACCATGAACCCCACTTCTGCACACACTGTTAACCCCACTTCTACACACACTGTGAAGCCCACTTCTACCCACACCCTGAACCCCACTTCTACACACACAGTGAACCCCACTTCTACACACACTGTGAACCCCACTTCTACACGCACTGTGAACCCCACTTCTACAGATACTGTGAAGCCCACTTCTACATACACTGTGAACCCCACTTCTACATACACTTCTACATACACTGTGAACCCCACTTCTACACACACCACGAACCCCACTTCTACATACACTGTGAACCCCACTTCTACACACACCACAAACCCCACTTCTACACACACCATGAACCCCACTTCTACGCACACTATGAACCCCACTTCTCCACACACTGTGAAGACCACTTCCCCACACACTGTGAACACCACTTCTAAACACACCCGAGCCTCACTTTTACACACACTTTGAACCCCACTTCTACACACCCTGAACCTCACTTTTACACACACTGGGAACCCAACTTCTGCACATACTGTGAACCCCAATTCTAAACACACTATGAACCTCATTTCTACACTCAGTGACCCCCACTTCTAAACTCACCATGAACCCCACTTCTACACACGCCATGAACCCCACTTCTAAACACACCGTGAACCCCACTTCTACACACATTGTGAACCCCACTTCCACGCACATTGTGCACCCCACTTCTACACACATTGTGAACCCCACTTCTGCGCACATTGTGAACCCCACATCTGCACACACTGTGAACACCACTTCTCCACACTCTGTGAACCCCACCTCTACACACCATGAACCCCACTTCTACACACACCGTGAACCCCACTTCGACACACGCCACGAACCCCACTTCTACGCACGCTGTGAACCCCACTTCTACACACAATGTGAACCCGACTTCTACACACACCATGAACCCCACTTCTACACACACCATGAACCCCACTTGTACACACACCATGAACCCCACTTGTACACACACCATGAACCCCAAATCTACATACAGCATCAACCCCACTTTTACACACACTGTGAACCGTACTTCTACATACACTGTGAACCACACTTCTACATACACGGTTAACTCCACTTCTACACTCACCACGAACCCCACTTCTACATACACTGTGAACCCCACTTCTACATACACTGTGAACCCCACTTCTACACACACCACAAACCCCACTTCTACACACACCATGAACCCCACTTCTACACACACTATGAACCCCACTTCTCCACACACTGTGAAGACCACTTCCCCACACACTGTGAACCCCACTTCTAAACACACCCGAACCTCACTTTTACACACACCATGAACCCCACTTCTACACACCCTGAACCTCACTTTTACACACACTGGGAACCCAACTTATGTACATACTGTGAACCCCAATTCTACACACACTATGAACCTCATTTCTACACTCAGTGACCCCCACTTCTAAGCTCACCATGAACCCCACTTCTACACACGCCATGAACCCCACTTCTACGCACACTGTGAACCCCACTTCTACACACACTGTGAACCCCACTTCTACACACACTGTGAAATCCACTTGTATACCCACTGTTAACCCCACTTCTACACACACCGTGAACCCCACTTCTACACACACCATGAACCCCACTTCTACACACACTGTGACCCCCTGTTCTTAGCACAATGTGAACCACAATTCCACACACAACATTAACCCACTTCCACACAGTGATCCCACTTCTACACACACCATGAACCCCACTTCTAACCACACTGTGAACCCCACTTCTACACACATTGTGAACCCCACTTCTACACACATTGTGAACCCCAAATCTACACACACTGTGAACCCCACATCTACACACATTGTGAACCCCACTTCTAAACACACCATGAACCCCACTTCTACACACACCATGAACTCCACTTCTACACACCCTGAACTTCACTTTTACACACACTGTGAACGCAACTTCTGCACGTACTGTGAACCCCAATTCTACACACACTATGAACCCCACTTCTTCATACTGTGAACCCCACTTCTACACAGCCTGAACCTCACTTCTACACACACTGTGAACCCAAATTCTGCACATACTGTGATCCCAAATTGTACACACACTATGAACCTCATCTCTACACTCTGTGACCCCCACTTCTAAACTCACCATGAACCCCACTTCTACACACGCCATGAACCCCACTTCTACGCACACTGTGAACCCCACGTCTACACACATTGTGAACCCCACTTGTATACCCACTGTTAACCCCACTTCGACACACACAGCGAACCCCACTTCTACACACACTGTGAACCCCACTTCTACACACACTGTGAACCCCACTTCTACACCCACTGTTAACCCCACTTCTACACACACCGTGAACCCCACTTCTACACACACCATGAACACCACTTCTACACACACTGTGAACCCCACTTCTACACACACTGTGAACCCCACTTCTACACCCACTGTTAACCCCACTTCTACACACACCATGAACCCCACTTCTACACACACTGTGATCCCCAGTTCTAAACACAATGGGGGAAAAATTCAGTTGGTTGCGCCTCCCGTTAGCGCCTTAAGGGGGTGCAAATGGGGCGCAAAGCATCTGGCGCCCAGGCGCGGCGAAGTTTGCGCTGCTCGCGAAATTAACTAGACATTTTGCGGCGGCGCTAAACACTACCGCCACGATCTCCTGCGCCGGCAGATCGTGACGTCACTCGAGTGCGCAACGCCCCGGTATCGCCCCGGAGCGGATATTGAGTGGCGCCCCCTGCCTTACCGCCTGACGCTAGCAACGACAGGTTGAGGGGAGCGTTCTGCAGTCATGTAGGCTAAGGGGGAGCTCTATTTAAAGGTGACCGCTTCCAGCCTTTTATTGTTGGTGCCATTTTTGAACTACGCATTCTGAGAGAGAGAGGGAGAGACTTCTGGAGAGATTCAACGTTGTGTGAAGGAGTTTTGGGTACTGAGCAGCACTTTGCAGGTTCATTTTGATTTGCCATTCCTTGTATCGATTTGGCAGAGACTGTGGGGGCTGCAATCTGAGCTCTTTGCCTGGTACTCTCCATTGTTCTTTCCAGCACATTTGATGTGCAGGTCTCTCCAGGCCGAGATTCAAGGCTGCAATGAGCAGGATGTGGATGGAAAGCAAGATTAACCATCCCCTTTAAGAACTGGCCCGTGCCATTGGGTGTGTGTTCCATTGCTGACTGACATCACATGAGCTTCGCCAGCGCTCTGAGGTAGCGCCTCGCTCCTCGGCCTTTGCGCCTTAAGACAGGTGTGAAGCGCCTGATTTAGCGCTGCAATCACCTCCAGGGGCGATAAAAGTCAAGTTTGCAGTCGGTGTCACTTCTACACACACCGTGAACCCCACTTCTACACACACCGTGAACCCCACTTCGACACACGCCACAAACCCCACTTCTACGCACGCTGTGAACCCCACTTCTACACACACAGTAAACCCCATTTCTACACACACCGTGACCCCCACTTCTACACACAAAGTGAACCCGACTTCTACACACACCATGAACCCCACTTCTACACATGCCATGAACCCCACTTGTACACACACCATGAACCCCAAATCTACATACAGAATCAATCCCACTTTTACACACACTGTGAACCGCACTTCTACACACAATGTGACCCCCACTTCTATATACACTGTGAACCCCACTTCTACACACACCACGAACCCCACTTCTACATACACTGTGAACCCCACTTCTACACACACTGTGAACCCCACTTCTACACACATTGTGCACCCCACTTCTACACACATTGTGAACCCCACTTCTGCACACATTGTGAACCCCTCATCTACACACACTGTGAACCCCACATCTACACACACCATGAACCCCACTTCTACACACAATGTGTACCCAACTTCTGCACATACTGTGAACCCCAATTATACACACCATGAACCCCACTTGTTCATACACTGTGAACCCCACTTCTGCACACACCATGAACCCCACTTCTACACACCTGAACCCCACTTCTACACACACAGTAAACCCCACTTCTACACACACTGTGACCCCCTGCTCTTAGCACAATGTGAACCACAATTCCACACACAGCATTAACCCGCTTCTACACAGTGATCCCACTTCTACACACACCATGAACCCCACTTCTAAACACACTGTGAACCCCACTTCTACACACATTGTGAACCCCACTTCTACACACATTGTGCACCCCACTTCTATACACATTGTGAACCCCACTTCTGCACACATTGTGAACCCCTCATCTACACACACGGTGAACCCCACATCTACACACACCATGAACCCCACTTCTACACACAATGTGTACCCAACTTGTGCACATACTGTGAACCCCAATTATACACACCATGAACCCCACTTGTACATACACTGTGAACCCCACTTCTACACACACTGTGAACACCACTTCTACACACACTGTGAAGCCCACTTCAACCAACACCCTGAACCCCACTTCTACACACACAGTGAACCGCACTTCTACACACACTGTGAACCCCACTTCTACACACACCATCAACCACACTTTTACACACCACGAACTCCACTTCTACACACGCCACTAACCCCACTTCTATGCACGCTGTGAACCCCGCTTCTACACACACTACGAACCCCACTTCTACACACACCATGAACCCCACTTCTACACACAAAGTGAACCCGACTTCTACACACACCATGAACCCCACTTCTACACATGCCATGAACCCCACTTGTACACACACCATGAACCCCAAATCTACATACAGAATCAATCCCACTTTTACACACGCTGTGAACCGCACTTCTACACACACTGTGAACCCCACTTCTACACACACCATCAACCACACTTTTACACACCACGAACTCCACTTCTACACACGCCACTAACCCCACTTCTATGCACGCTGTGAACCCCGCTTCTACACACACTACAAACCCCACTTCTACACACACCATGAACCCCACTTCTAAACACACTATAAACCCCACTTCTGCACAGCATTATCCTAACTTCTAAAAATGCTGCGATCCCCACTTCTACATACACCATGAACCCCACTTATACACACACCATGAAACCCACTTCTAAACACACAGTGAACCCCACTTCTACACACAGTATGAACCCCACATATACACACAACATGAACCCCGCTTCTACACACACTATGAACCCCACTTCTAAACACACGATGAACCCCACTTCTGCACACACTGTTAACCCCACTTCTACACACACTATGAAGCCCACTTCTACACACACCCTGAACCCCACTTCTACACACACAGTGAACCCCACTTCTACACACACTGTGAACCCCACTTCTACACACACTGTGAACCCAACTTCTACAGACACCATGAACCCCACTTCTATACCCATCATGAACCCCACTTCTGTACACACTGTGAACCCCATTTCTGCACACACCATGAACCCCACTTCTACACACCCTGAACCCCACTTCTGCACACACTGTGACCCCCTGCTCTTAGCACAATGTGAACCACAATTCCACACACAACATTAACCCGCTTCTACACAGTGATCCCACTTCTACACACACCATGAATCCCACTTCTAAACACACTGTGAACCCCACTTCTACACACATTGTGAACCCCACTTCTACACACATTGTGCACCCCACTTCTACACACATTGTGAACCCCACTTCTGCACACATTGTGAACCCCTCATCTACACACACTGTGAACCCCACACCTACACACACCATGAACCCCACTTCTACACACAATGTGTACCCAACTTCTGCACATACTGTGAACCCCAATTATACACACCATGAACCCCACTTGTACATACACTGTGAACCCCACTTCTGCACACACTGTTAACCCCACTTCTACACACACTGTGAAGCCCACTTCTACCCACACCCTGAACCCCACTTCTACACACACAGTGAACCCCACTTCTACACACACTGTGAACCCCATTTCTACACGCACTGTATACCCCACTTCTACAGATACTGTGAAGCCCACTTCTACACACACAGTGAACCCCACTTCTACACACACTGTGAACCCCACTTCTACACACACTGTGAACCCAACTTCTACAGACACCATGAACCCCACTTCTATACCCATCATGATCCCCACTTCTGTACACACTGTGAACCCCATTTCTGCACACACCATGAACCCCACTTCTACACACCTGAACCCCACTTCTACACACACAGTAAACCCCACTTCTACACACACTGTGACCCCCTGCTCTTAGCACAATGTGAACCACAATTCCACACACAGCATTAACCCGCTTCTACACAGTGATCCCACTTCTACACACACCATGAACCCCACTTCTAAACACACTGTGAACCCCACTTCTACACACATTGTGAACCCCACTTCTACACACATTGTGCACCCCACTTCTACACACATTGTGAACCCCACTTCTGCACACATTGTGAACCCCTCATCTACACACACTGTGAACCCCACATCTACACACACCATGAACCCCACTTCTACACACAATGTGTACCCAACTTCTGCACATACTGTGAACCCCAATTATACACACCATGAACCCCACTTGTACATACACTGTGAACCCCACTTCTACACACACTGTGAACACCACTTCTACACACACTGTGAAGCCCACTTCTACACACACTCTGAACCCCACTTCTACACACACAGTGAACCCCACTTCTACACACACTGTGAACCCCACTTCTACACACACCATCAACCCCACTTTTACACACCACGAACTCCACTTCTACACACGCCACTAACCCCACTTCTACGCACGCTGTGAACCCCGCTTCTACACACACTATGAACCCCACTTCTACACACACTATGAACCCCACTTCTAAACACACTATAAACCCCACTTCTGCACAGCATTATCCCTACTTCTAAAAACGCTGTGAACCCCACTTCTACATACACCATGAACCCCACTTATACACACACCATGAAACCCACTTCTAAACACACAGTGAACCCCACTTCTACACACAGTATGAACCCCACATATACACACAACATGAACCCCGCTTCTACACACACTATGAACCCCACTTCTAAACACACTATGAACCCCACTTCTGCACACACTGTTAACCCCACTTCTACACACACTGTGAAGCCCACTTCTACCCACACCCTGAACCCCACTTCTACACACACAGTGAACCCCACTTCTACACACACTGTGAACCCCACTTCTACACGCACTGTGAACCCCACTTCTACAGATACTGTGAAGCCCACTTCTACACACACAGTGAACCCCACTTCTACACACACTGTGAACCCCACTTCTACACGCACTGTGAACCCAACTTCTACAGACACCACGAACCCCACTTCTATACCCATCATGAACCCCACTTCTATACACACTGTGAACCCCATTTCTGCACACACCATGAACCCCACTTCTACACACCCTGAACCCCACTTCTACACACACAGTAAACCCCACTTCTACACACACTGTGACCCCCTGCTCTTAGCACAATGTGAACCACAATTCCACACAACATTAACCCACTTCTACACAGTGATCCCACTTCTACACACACCATGAACCCCACTTCTAAACACACTGTGAACCCCATTTCTACACACATTGTGAACCCCACTTCTACACACATTGTGCACCCCACTTCTACACACATTGTGAACCCCACTTCTGCACACATTGTGAACCCCACATCTACACACACTGTGAACCCCACATCTACACACACCATGAACCCCACTTCTACACACAATGTGTACCCAACTTCTGCACATACTGTGAACCCCAATTATACACACCATGAACCCCACTTGTACATACACTGTGAACCCCACTTCTACACACACTGTGAACACCACTTCTACACACACTGTGAACACCACTTCTCCACACTCTGTGAACCACACCTCTACACACCACGAACCCCACTTTTACACACCACGAACTCCACTTCTACACACGCCACTAACCCCACTTCTACGCATGCTGTGAACCCCGCTTCTACACACACTATGAACCCCACTTCTACACACACTATGAACCCCACTTATAAACACACTATAAACCCCACTTCTGCACAGCATTATCCCTACTTCTAAAAACGCTGTGAACCCCACTTCTACATACACCATGAACCCCACTTATACACACACCATGAAACCCACTTCTAAACACACAGTGAACCCCACTTCTACACACAGTATGAACCCCACATATACACACAACATGAACCCCGCTTCTACACACACTATGAACCCCACTTCTAAACACACTATGAACCCCACTTCTGCACACACTGTTAACCCCACTTCTACACACACTGTGAAGCCCACTTCTACCCACACCCTGAACCCCACTTCTACACACACAGTGAACCCCACTTCTACACACACTGTGAACCCCACTTCTACACGCACTGTGAACCCCACTTCTACAGATACTGTGAAGCCCACTTCTACACACACAGTGAACCCCACTTCTACATACACTGTGAACCCCACTTCTACATACACTCTGAACCCCACTTCTACATACACT